>MU122185.1:49143-112955 GCA_014904905.1 Wilcoxina mikolae CBS 423.85 | reverse complement strand
TTGGAGGCGCAACTGCAATTGCATTCAGAACAGCCACAATGATGAGAGGGTTGAAAGCTGTAACGGAAAAGTAGGTGGCCACAGAGTCGTTGCCATTGAGTCGAGTCGCATTCTATGGCTGCAGAGAGGTTTTGCCGGGTATGACTAGACACCCAAGAATAAAACTGACATCTCTGGCAGGACACATCGGGAAGATAACCTAGTCGCGCTCCGGACGCCGGAATGTTTAGCGCCCATCAGACACTTCAGACGAAACATTTTGACCCTTGTCGTGTAGTGACACTGCCTGTACGTCTTTACAACTCCTGGCTTTGCCCTTGCACCTCCTGATGCAGCATTTCTTACTATCGCAGGTATACAGTGCACACAATTCTTACTGTCGCAGCCATGCAGTGTGCTCACCTTTTGATCCACAACACTACTCATATAATGCATGAGTGCAATATACACCGTAACATAATGCAATGTTCACAGCATGCGACGTTTATACGATGCCCTAAATTGCATTCACATCTCGGGCGACGGATACAGTGCAGTGACGTTACTGTTGACGATGTTTGATATTAAGCTCTAATATATACAGTTTCCCATTCTAAACACCATGCTACACGTCGCAGCCAGCTTGAAGCACATCCTCTAAACTACTCTGTGCTTCGCAGTCATCCACCGACTCCGACTCTACACCCTTGTACTCGTCCTCATTCTCATTCTCATTCTCATTCTCATTCTCATCCTCCTCATTCTTGACATTATCATTATCCTCATCCTCCTCATTCTCGACCTTATCATCATCCAGCTGGAGACCACGATATCGCTGAGCACGAGTCCTGGCACTGTGAATGTCATGACACTCGTTGTCGGTATCATTGTCACCATCATTGTCGCCATCGTCAATCACATCCTCAGCATCGAAAGACAAATCTTTAACAACGGGAATGCGGATCGCAGCAATGATCGGAGTCTCATTGTCCGACTCCATCATCAGGGCTGCCATTGCAGTCTTGTTTAATACCATTCGACAAGGCTTGGTAACGGGAGGCATGTTATTGGCTGCTTTCTCGTGTAGAATGAGGTTGTGAGAGCCGCCCTTATTGACTTGATTGCCTTGTGTCTCAATGGAAATGGGAGATCGTTCCATATATTCATGAGATCAGTGTAAGTCTCGGCAAATTGTCAGAGCAATTGCATGCATTGTGAAGAGAGTACAGTCATACCTACCGCCGTCATTATCTCGATTGAAGTAGTACTCCCACTCAGGCCTGTTGGGCCGGATTTCGACATCATCGATTGCAACCTTTGTTGGAGCTAAACCTCTATTTCTTGGCCACTCTGTCAGTGCGTGATGCAATGCCATGCATGTTAACACAATCAGTGCTGGGGGTGTCTATTTCTGAATCCATTCATGGAAGCCCTCTGAATGCCTGCCGCATTTGCGAATTCATTGGAAGAAATGTATATATAGAAATCGTGGAATCTCCTCGGGAAGAAAGTACCTAGCTTGTTCCTGATAGTGTTAGCGACGCTACAAGTCGCAGACAGAATACACATCAGGTTAAACTAACATCAGATTCATTTGTACGATCGCATTTGCGCACAACGAATATAAAATCTGAAAGAATTAGGTCAATGTGTCTGCGGCGCTCATCATCATCGAAACGGTGCAAGATGTATAGTCTCCCTACACATTCACTGGCCTTCTTGGTCATGTGCGATCTGACTGCATTGCAACTGTTTTTGATCTGACATACGGCCGGTTAGTCAGTGCGAATGCAATTCTGGGAAATATATAACTATCTTGAGACACTCCTTCTGACGTTCCTGGAAGCTAATATTAACTCCTTCATGCCTGCATGCCTTCGGCCAGGAATGCTTTACAGACTTTGTGTTGGATATGTTAGTCGGTATCTACCACTCTCGGAATTGAATAAGCTACCAGCAGAAACCCAGCTTCAGTTGGAAATGGTGTCTCGCTCAGCAGTTGCTTCTCCATCATGTGACGCATTGTCTCTAGTACAGCAGTAACTCGAAGGTCACCTGGTGCAAGGAAACTTCAACTGCCATATGTTTTACTGCTGACCAACAGACTCGACGGTATCCTCGGCAGAGACGATGGGATGAGTTGTGAAGCCGATGATGATGGATGTGGACTCCGGAGGTGACTACGGTTCGTCGCTGAATGAATACCGATGTTGGAAATGACACTGGATGCTGGCAACATCGAGGCTTGATTCAGCGGGGGAAGCGACGGTCTCAGGGCTGGATTTGGCACAGATACAATGGGTGTAGATACTGAGGAGACCTGGGTAGTCGAAATCGAACCTTCAATTCATGATGCTGTAGTCTTCGTTGGCTTTCGCTTCTGCCTGTCAAACTGCAAAGTGAGTTTCCTCTTATGACCGTTTGCTGTACGTGTTATTGGGGAGACAACTGCAGGAGTGGCCGGTGCTCCTTTTCTAATTGATGATGCGGCCTTGTGGAGTGGCTTTGTTGTTAGGGTTGTTTTCAGAAGGCAGGAATGTCAGAAAGGTAGGAATATCAGAAAGGCAGAAAAGGAGTGCAGTTGCGATGTAGACGACGGGTAATGCAGTGTGGAAAAGGACTGACACTTCGCTGAGCATTGCACCTGAACAGTTTTCACATAAAGAGGCAGATTCACATGATATCTTATTAGCTTATCACGAAAGTGACGTGTACGATTAGTCAATCAAATACCAATAATGTCAAGAAAACCCAAACGAGACTAAAAACATCTTTTTAAAATGCAAAAACGACTTCACGCGACCCAAAAAGGATTTGCAAAAACCCTATCTAACCCAACCACAAGACGCTAACCCAATTACCAAACGCTAACCCAACCACCACATGCTAACCCAACCACCAAACGCTAATCCAACCACCAAACGCTATCCCAACCACCAAACGCGAACCTATGTTCGTCAGTATGCTAGTCATTTGCAGCACTGTTGGACGTACCGAAAATTATCATTCATATTGCTGGCCCATCCATAGTGGTGTCAAATGCGACGCCTCGAGCTGTGTGAAGCTCATACCGGCATTGACATCTTGGTGCGGACCAATTGCCACCGACCCCGACGACTCGTCAACACCCACCGACACCGACAAAATGTTACACATTGTTTCTTCCTCCACCAAAACCTCTCCCAGTTGCGACCTCACCTCCCACTGTTGCTGTAACTCCACCAGCGCTCGCTACGTCGCCTCAACAATGTATGCTGTCTCTGCCATTCGTGCAACTCTGGCACTCATTGACTCCTCCCGCACAGACGATGAGGCATCTTCGAGAGAGGCACACTCGACGTGGTGAGTAGCAGTCACCTCCGGTTGTGTCATTACTGAGTGGTTTATTGGAACGAACCTGGGAGCAGGCATCGGGCTCTCGGCAGGTACAGAGGCACCAGGTGTTCCCGGGGGAGATGATTGTGGTTGTAGTGGTGCTGGTTGTGGTGGTAGTGGTGGTGGAGTAGCTCCCATTGCCTTCAGAACAGCCACAATGATGAGAGGGTTGTAAGTTGTACCGGAAAAGAAGGTGGTCACAGAGTCGTTGCTATTGAGTCGAGTTGCATTCCATGGCTGCAGAGAGGTTTCGCCGGGCATGACTACACACCCAAGAATACAACTGACATCTTTGGCAGGACATAGACGACTCACAGCAAAGTGTGCGGCCTTTGTAGTGAGCTTCTCGACTTGTGACAGATGCCATCTATTCGAGCTGTAGTGAACGAAGAGGTCGTCCCAACGTTCATAGCTTTCTGGGCCGTAGCTTTCAGGGTCGACAATGCAAATCCTGAAGGGGTATATATGTGCTGGGCTGGTAGGGACGGGATTGGTGAAGATCTCATCGAGTTTTTGTTTCTTCTGGAGGGCAGAGGCAATGACGGTCAGTGGCATTGCACGTTTGTGGGAGGGTGGATGCAGCTTCGGTGTCCCGGGATACGAGGTATCTTTCTTAACATCGCCTTTGCCACGTTTGGGGTTGTCGCAGTTGTCAGAGTTGTCAGAGTTGTCAGAGTTGGGGTCGGTATCGATAGGTAAAGGTGGGATTTCTTTGTGATATCAGTTCATCTGCACCCGAGTCTTATCGAAACAGTCTCTGAGAAACACCTGGAACCCACTCCACCATTCCATGTATCATAGTTGAGTCGATGCCCGATGCTTCCACCTCCCCTGAAACTGTGCAAAGTGCCTTGTAGTGATTGGGTCCATAAAAAAGATATCATACATCAAGTCAATCACGCCATTATCCTTGACACTGTGAATGGCATACATCTGAATAAGGCCCTGAATGTGCTCAGACATGAACTGCTTCGCGAAACCATCGAGGTGGAGAGTGTCCTTAATTGTATCGGTTTTGGAGGGGGTGGATGGGTTCATTTTGGATGTTATTGCAATGTTCTGAGCTGTATATAAGGTGTATGAGCGGTTGGTCAGGGTTAGGGTTAATGTGTCTAACAATAATGATGAGAGTGGTAAATAGGTAAAGATAGAGTAGATAGAGATGATGGAGAAGAATTGAAATGGAGGGAGTGTATGGTAGAATATATACAGTGCAGAATGCGCTATCAAGATGCTTGAAATCGTGTGGAGCGGCAGAAGAGTTGAAACCGTTGGTGATATCAACCATCATACATAGAAAGGAGCTTTCCTGGGTGTCAGCCGTCATCGGCACTTCCCTTCCAGCCTGAAAGATACACCTCATGTTTTATACAACTCTGAGAGTTGTTTGAACCACTTCTTGAGTGTGAGACACACTCATCACGCAAATGTTGGGTCAAAGCGTCGAAGTCTGTCAGTTTGGGTTCCTAGCATATGGCAGTGACATCAAGTTCCAACATAATGATGCAGTGTGGTGTCATAAACAGTCAGGACCTGCCATATGAAGTGAGAGAAGTGTCACTGGCATTTCTGGCAGTACATAGATCTCTCCAGGAACCACAAATAGACACTGTGTGGTGGTATCATAAACTCTGAACTCGTGTCTTGGCACACGAAACGAGTGATATCACATGTTTTTGTCCGCATTTTGTATCATCCGTCCGGCCAAACGTCAAAAAAGCAAGTAAACAAGCAAGTCCATGATTTCGTTCTTATATTTGCCTAGCAATTAGGGTCAAATTAGGCTTTGGGCGTGGCTACATCTTGACAAACTCTGCCTGCAGGATATTCCAGGGTCTTGGCATTTTCTATACGGCTCTGTGAGTTTTGTATGCTATGCGACTCTATTACCTGCATGGCAACACTCATAACATTCTGCCAGGTGCATATACAGCCCTCAGCATTGTCTACACGATGCGCACCATGCCTCCCATACGAACTCCGAATTGTTTCAGCCCTGTTTGCTTGAAACCTTACAAGTCTGACCTGTGGCTGAATCAACACATCGACAGCAACCATCCTCGATATCGCGTCCATCTTCTTTAGGCGAAGACAGATTCCAAGCCCCCTGAACGCGTTCAAAAGAAATCTCAGTGATGTGTCAACGATTCTCACAGTGGTTTTCATGCCAATCATGACCACGTTGACGATCCTGATGCGTTTCCTCACTTGCACACGTCTCCTTCTCCATAACCATCCAAGTCCGAATTTGACTCAAATACAAAAAGCTTGTCATATCCCGATGCTGGAGCCCCTGCCAAATACATTCCGACCGATGATCAGTACAATGCTGAGTACAATTCTGAGCAGTGCTTACACAACCCCTTGCTTCCGTTCGACAGTGAGGAGGAGTACAATTTCGCAGAGCTGTTCACATCCAATGGTCTTCCCGCCAACGTCATCGACGACTTCCTGAAGGGCAACTGTGTCCTTAAAGACTCTGTGCGTGATTCTCTGAAATCGAATTACAACCTCTGCCAGAGAATCGACGCGATGGAGGACGGACTTGGCGATGACTCCTGGAAGAAAGCTACGTTGCAGATGGCATAGAATGCGCAGCATCTGGACCCAATTGAGTTTTGGCACCGTGACATTATAGAGTGGGCAAAATGGCTACTCCAGCAGCCAGCATACGAGCAACATCTTACATACACTCCGAAATGTTGCTTCTATGATGCCGGACACAGTGTTTACAAAGAGATGAATACTGGAGACTGGTGGTGGGATACGCAGGTAAGCTTCCTTCTTAGTATAACCTTTACAATGCTCACAAAGGTTGTGTAGACAACACTACCAGTCGGTGACACATTGGTGCCAATGATATTCATGTCTGATGGCACCTACCTTTCGAACTTCTCTGGTGACAACAAGGTATGGCCGATATAGATGACGATTGGTAACCTATCGGCAGCCGCACGGATGAAGCACACAATGTACAGCGTGTTGTTCGTCGCCCTTTCGCACATTCCCATCAAGATGCGCAATATTCCCCTCAAGAGAAGAAATACTCAGGGGGAGCATAACCGAATGGTCACTCAGAACATGTTGCATTATTTGTTGCACCCCTTACTCAATTCCGACACCCGCACCTTCTATGGCTGCTGTGCTGATGGCACCTTCAGGTATTGTTATTCGACACTGGCTGCATGGATGGCCGATTACTCCGAACACTGTGACCTTCACAATATCAAGAATGGTGTATGCTACTGGTACGAATGCCCATTGCAGGAAATGGGTAATCTACCCCACCGCCAACATGAGCACTACAACCTCCGAGATCATAATATCTATCGTATACTGTCAGATTCAAATACACCCTCGAGCATGGCCGATCTCCAACGCCACGATAACAATCCACGTTTCAACAGTTTATGGTATCTCGATTGCGTTACAATCGATCTTCCCAACCCTGATCTACTCCACAACATGCAATTGGGATGGTGAAGTACCTCCTGACATGACTTCACGAATTTCTCAAGCAGCATAAGTGGCCTGACAAGTTCAATGATATTTTGCTCTCGGTGCCTGCATATCTTGATATGGCGAAGCCACGATGTACATATGAAGAGGTTTCGCTTTGGAACGGAGGAGAACTCAAGACGACACGATTCCTTGTGGGTGTCATACTCAATGCTCTGCGGGACCCTAGCTCCTCTCAGCGGAATGTTTTTGACCGTGCAGTTGAGTGCTCTCGCTCTCTTATTGAGTTCTATTTCTATTGCCAGTATGACTCTCGCGATGACGAAACGCTAGACCTCATGGACAATACTCTATGTCGCTTTCACGAGTCGAAGGATATGTTTCAAAAATTCAGGGCTGAGAAACGACTTGCAGCAGAGGCCAATCAGAGACATACAGAATTGTGTGCTGAACGGGATACCAAGTCGGAGGAAAACAAGAAGATAACGGCGGCCTTTCGACAGCACATTTGCGATGTCTGCCAAGGTATTATCGATGCAGAAATGGCCGAACACATTGAAGATGCTAGTGATTTCAATTCTTCCAAGATACATCTCATGCAGCACTTCCGAGAGCAGATAGAACGGTACGGTTCGCATAAACAGTGGTGGACGGAGATCAGACCAAGTTCTCACCGGAAGCAGATTAAGTATGGGTTTAATGCCTCCATCAAGACGGGTAATAACTTTACTCAGATAATCAACTACTATTTTCGGATGATGCATTCGCAGTCCGAAAGGCCAACTGCGACTCATGGAACCGTAAATGAGCTGCCTTACAAATGACAACAGAAGTGATCACAGAAGTGACAATGGATGTTACGGCAGAAGTTATGGTGGAAGTTACGGTGGATGTTACGGCGGAAGTTACGGCGGAAGTTACAGCCGAAGCAACCACTGCTAGTGGATGTCATTTATTAAGGTTCATATCTCTGCAGCAGCACAAAGAAAATCAGAAAGTCAAGGACTTTCAAGGCCTCTTGAAAACAAACAATGATGATGTCCTCAGAAATGGTCTATACGATGCCACAAGTAATTTCTTACACTCCAAGCAGGTTAATATCGATTCGGATGATCTCTCAAGCAGCACTGCGGCAATTTACCATGGATTGGAGGTAGAATCATGCAACATGCTTGATGAGCGCTTCATTCAGAAGCTCAGATGTACTGGAGATAAACAATGGTATTCTGGGGCAGCCCACCATGACTGGGTACGGGTTCAAACTTCGCAACGTAAGGCGGGGAAAGAGCTGTCTCACAAGACACTGCAGGGATGCGTACCGTACCGTATGCTTCATCCATTCAAGCTGCGAGTCGTCCATTCGCCCGGCACGTATATATTTTGGCTAACATACGTTGAAGTGACAAAGCCTGCCAACGGTGAAATGCCGGAAAGTACATCTTAGCTAGTCAGAGTCGTGAAACCATCTTCCGGAGGTGGTTATGTACTTATTAGTGCAGGAAATATTGTGGATGCGGCTCACTTAATTCCAGAGGAGCCCATTGCGTCGAAGTTGGAGAATAAAGGATGGATAGTCAATAGTCATAAAGACCTGGCGACTTGGAACGATGTTTAGTATATGCTGGAGGACGAGTTGAATACAGCGGTGAACAGGGTATAAATGGTGTTTAGAACTGTAATGTCTTTAGAACTGTAAATAGACTTAATAAACATTACTTTGTGATAGGCAGACCTTCAAGTTGCTTGCGTCCAGCAAAGACATGGACGCAAGCAAAGTGGTCCTCCATGGAAAACGACCTTATGATGTAATATGCCGTGCATAGCATCGTTATTACAATACCCAGAGCAGTGTTGCCACCGAGTACCAAGCACCATGCAATTGCAGAGGCCAGATGAAGAACACAGACTAATAAACGTCCCAAGGTGCTGTGCAGAGTGATATGCAACCGTGTGAATACCTAGCACCAGGAGTTATTTTTGCAGTACCTCACATGGTATCATCACAGACGTACATGTTACCCTGCCTTCAGACGTCCCAGGTGCTCCTGGCACACCACAGACGTCTCAGCGTGACTAATATACTTGGGCACAGGGATTGTTTGCCGATGAAATCCCGTGAGCGAAACGTATCAATTAGATTAGAGCGATAATAGTGTAAGGTCGTATGTCCGTGTATGGCCTTGTATATACATATCAGGGTAGATACGGTTGCAAACGTGCATAGGTAAATATAGGGAAGATTATCACTGTGGTGCAATTGCACTTGCGCGTGGAGTACATGAGCAAAATAAAATTTACTTTCTGAGACAGTACGGTACGGTCGATACCATTCTGAACGTTCTAAGTATCACTGAAACTTGTCCCCGTGCTGCCACCCTCACCATACAAAATCCGTACTCCAAGCATTTCAAATAGTCGTTGCCAAGTTGGCAACTCACGTAACAACACTCATTGTCAATTTCTAAGGTTCTCGCTTAAGATTTAGTTACCACTTATCCTGATCTCATGATAATATCAACATATGTCATTGATATCACCTATTATTGTACGCGATGCCATATTTCGTCGTCAGAGCTGCACATTTAGCACTGCTATATCTAATATTTAATAATATACAAATTTCTTCCACGTATAAAAGTGATCGACTTATTCAATATGTGCAACAACGATTTCAAGTGTCCTATCTACTCATACAATAAATTGAACGCATCTAAGTCAATAGTATTATTTAAAAACCATCGACTATTATCTGGATCAGAAGAATATGAAAGCATATGGGGTGCACACTAAATCATGTGTAAAGGGATGACATACATCGATCCAACGCCAAAAAGGGGTTTTTGACGATAACTGCTGTCCTCCAAAGGTAATGTAGGTGTCTGATCTTGCTGCTCAACAATTACCATCCCCGGAACCTCGCACATTGGGTGTGCAACCATTGTGGTGACAAGGGCGAAAAGTGATCTTTGATTTGACTCCGTATCCTCAATGACCAAATAAAATCGTAATCTCGCTGCAATTCGTCCTCTAGTCGACTTGAACTGTCCCTGTGTTCCATTCCAAAGTAAAACTGTATCATTTCGGGGAGGCTTATGCTTCCTCCATTGGTTGGTTCCAGTGCATCGTACAATGTGAATCGTCTACTTGTCACCTTGAAATGATGTCACTGGAATGGCTACGGTATCATAAGGACTGTATTTTGCGTTTTGTAGACGACAAACTTCTTCTTCGTTATCAACATATCCGGAGTAGTTACTATATCTTTTAAAACACAATGCGATGTGATTTCGAAGTTCCCCTTTTGGCATTCCAAACCAGAATGAGAGGTCTGCTAGAGACTGGATTCCGGGCCGGTGATTTTTCATCATTCGAATTGCTGGAGACATGGCAAATAGATTTTGGTTTTCATGACGACGTTTTTCGGCGTTGAGATTTAGATGTTTGAATTGGAACACCTCGTTCTGGGCTCTCGTGCGTAAAATCTGGAAACATGGCTCATGGCAGTTTGATTGTCGGTATACATCTTTCAAATCCATTATCGACCTTTCCGATAGTTCAGAGCTTACATTTGATAATTGCCCTAGCTGATATATGTGATCTGAAATGTAGTTCAACAGATGCATGCTGACACAGTTGAAGTCAGACTCATCATCCAAGTGCGATACTATTTCTGAATCGATTTGAATTTTGTCCTCGTCGATGGGATGACGTTTTGCCACTGCAGAAAGACGTGACCATGAAGGATCATTCTCGCACTCATATTGCATATTGATGGCGAGCTGCTGTTGCAGAGCTTCGGCAACCTTCTTGATTGACCTTTTGGCACGAAAACGACGAAAGACATCTTTGTGATGATGAAATTCACTGGGATAGTCTTCCATATATTTGATTGTCGCATCGGTATGGTTGTGATACTGAGTCATGAGGTGAAAGTAGGTGAGGCTTTTGACTCAGAGCATGGCGGATTTGAATAGACCTTGCTGCTCCGAATAAGGATCGAAAAGCGTCGTCACGACAATGAGAACAATAATACGGCTTAATGCTTTCATCTCTTTGCCACTCCATTGTGTCAGGGTTGTGTAGGGCTTATTGAATCGTTCAAATCCTGGATAATGAGGAATAATTGCCCAAAGATCATTGAATCAGTCAATTCGTTTGTGAAACTCCAACAATTGCACTATCCACTGCATCAAATACTTCAGAATACTGAGATAGATAGTGTGTAAAACATCAGGAACGATCAATGTATGCAAAGAAATGCATTTAATATTCCAAAAGACGCCTTCCATTGTCGCTACACCTCTTTCCATGAGATAATCACGTGCATGGTTTTGGTCTTGATTATCGAATCGTGTGGCTTGAATCATCGTTCGGAAATATAGTCGATAATCATGGTGTGGCCAGATAAATTGATTGCCCTCTCCAAACGACGATTTCGGGGCTTCACAGACCAGGCAACCTGGCTGTTTAATTGCATGAAGGTGAAGATTATCGAAGTAATCGGCCGTCCAAGCACAGATCATTGGAAAGCATTGTCGCATTTTTCCGTCAGCACAGAGCATGGGTTTTCATTTCTCGAAAACAGCGTCAAGAGAAAGAAATATAATCTCAAAAACCCATCGAAGCACTTCTGGAGTGTATTCTTGTTGCTCTTTGATGGTGGCTGTTTTTCCACAACCACGTTAATAATACTTCAGAGGTACGGGAAGCAGGGCAACGTCGACACTGGCAAAGCTCGAGGGCTTTGATCAAATCGTCCAATTAATGTTTCCAAGACTGAGGTAGATCGGCCATTCCTTTTTATCACCAGAATAGTTGGTCAAATGCGTTTGATCAGAGTTGCAAAAGATCGGAACAATAGTGGAGCCAACAGGCATTTTCAACTATGAAGAATATTTAATTATGACAACGTGTCGACGAAATAAAAACTCATACCTGCTCATTCCACCACCAATCGCATGTGTGAACATCAGAGTATACTCTCTCCCCCAATTTATTGTAATCCTTAATCGGTGCATCTACCATATGCTCTTTAAATGCAGATTGTTGGAGTTGAAATTCGATGCAGTCAACGGGGTCTCGATAGTATAAACGCATCTTTCTGTCATCGCGTATCGCTTCTTAATTGACAGGACCTGTATAACTGACTTTACCAGATTTACATGAGTCAATTCCAAGTGCATAGATCATTTCATCGATTTTAGTATGCAGAGTATATGCAGAGGTGAAGTTCGTATTTACCCCATGAAGCTTCATCTTCTTATCTATGGCAACCCTACTCAGTTTGTGCTTGACACACCAGTGTGCCAAACGATATTCTTACTCACAAGAAAACGGTACCCATTGGTCAATGTCGTCGTCCAAAATGTCGAAATCACAATTTGTTGCTTTTCCGGCTTCACGCAAGTCCAATGTCATCGATTGTAGTTTTTTTCAAATCGAAAGTCGGCTGTAGTGGATCTGTGTAGCCATTGTCATCGTCCATACTTGAGGAATCGTCGTCGGAAACTTAAAACGGATCATTTGGACATAGAGATATATAGTCTGGAAGTAAGATATCATTATCGGCGGTAATTGTGTATCCTTCATCTGGAATCTGCTCCTGAGGCACGTAATGTACCCTCTCTGAATAGTGATGTTGGAGGTGATTGATGTATGCACCAGTGTAAGGGTGAACGTTATTGCAATAATTGCAAAGTGTACAATTAATCAAACTCATTGGATATATATTTTCGTCGTCGCAAAGACGAGATGTGTAGTAGAAAAAATAAGTGCTTATTTTGGGCAGAAATATCCGGTAAAATCCCTAACCTCATGTTTCCTTTTTCGGCGAAAGGGGTCCTATCGCACTTTGGCTTCATCCTCACCAGCTGAGTGCAATCATCAATCGTCTTGCAGTTATCGCCACTTGGGAACCAGTAGAAATGCCTTGCATATGATAGACGTCGATTCTGCACGTCGCGACGATCTCCTCAATACTCAATTCGGCGTTCCCACGGTAGGTAACTGTCCCCTGGATACTGTATTTCGTATCTGACCTGAACCATTGGGGCATGTATTTTGACTTGACCGAGTAGGTTCTACATCATCGCGGGGCAGAATGTTTGCAGGGTGTATGGCGGAAAGATAGACGGCTAACAATTAGATATTCGTCGACGAGACGTCGATTTAAATGTTTGACACATCGATATTGGCATTAGAACGTGGAAATTGCCTCAATTTATTGCCGCCACACACCAGGATTCCGGAACTCAACTTCATCTAGTTAGCTCGATTACTATGGGATGAGCGAGAAGAACTAGATAATACTCCCCTCTTCCACCCGCCTTCCATTCTGCTTCTCATCACCTTTTCCGTCTTATTCCTCCATATCATCATTACCTAAATGTCATTTCAAGTCGATATCGCCGACGTTCAATTCCATCTTTGCAACCCTTAGAAACCCATCTCTATTGTTTCATATAAATTCAGTACCCATTCTCAACATAAATTCTTTTGCCCTGTTCGAACGATGAACTTTGTCGTTAGACATACTAACTTTGTCTCGATGCCGATTCAACAACTCAAAGTATGGGACACAGAAAAGGTTATCGGGAAATCTAATTGGACATTGGAAGAATTGGGGCTCTACGAAGAGAATGGAACAACAGGCAAGAAGGCCAATCGCATCAGAGAGTCGATTAGTAGCATCGCTTCGAGCCTTGGTATCCGCAGCAAAAAGGAAGCAAACAAAGCCGAATGGAATGGCATGATCAAACAATGTATCAATTTTATCCCCGATTTAGCTCGTCAGAGAGCTTGATTTCTTCAATAGGAAGCGGATCCTAGTGCCAATAATGTCGAAGGAAGAAAATGCAAAATCGCCATTGACGACATTGCAGAAATGGCCATCAGCAGGAGGAAGGGCAGATCGGCAGTGGAGATTACTCCTAAGAGAAAGCGAAACGTTCGAATCAGGTATGTTCTGTGTCGTCGTGATCACTTTTTCAAAGCTGACAAAATTAGATGGAGATGAGGACATAACGCCAATCAAGCGTCAATGTCCAGTGACCCCTCCCGATGAGGAAGTGTTCAATTCAACCATTGTATGCGTCGATCCCGTTACGGCACAGAAATGCGATGGAGATAAGAACTTCCCATAGCAATGGCCCAATAAGGATAACCTTTCATTGTTCACAGTGCTTACCAGCGTCATCGAGACTACGATATTGGCCATTGTAAAGTCTGTAAATGAAGGGATGCCTGATCCTTCACGGAGAATCCGGGAATTGTGGGGTGTCAAATGTTAGCCGGGGGACGATGAAGGACCGCGAGTTGGAGATGTGGCTCCCATATTTATCGACAATACAACACTTGCATGGCTTCGATCGACAACCAATTTGGAAGTCCGAACACTTTATTACGTTCTACTGTGAAACGTCGAGGTTCTGAATACTCCAATACCTGTGGAAAGGTCATTCCGACCACTCGACGATATCCTTCCTCAGGAGGATGAGATGATCGACAACATAGGCGAAGAATCCAATGACGAATTGGCATCTTCCAGACCCAGACCTTGCAGCCTTCCATCGTCCCTAGCGAATCTCGTGGCCAGGGATAAACTTCTCCATAGGAGGCTTATTCGTCAAACACGATATTTGAAGATTATTGAGAACAGGGGCAGTGCTATTTGGGGTGACGACTATCTACCCCCGGATGCGGAGGAGGAAAGCATCAATTGGCTGCGCGACCATAAGTATTTGGTCAATCCTCCAATTCCAGGTTCGGAAGCCCATCTGAAGCCTAATGAAAAGCGAAAGAAAAACTGAGACGATGGAAATCATCATTGGCAATTTGCTTCGGGATTTGACTGGGAATGGGTTTTCGCTCGGGTTATAATTTGCTTGGTTTTTGCTTGGGATTTGTTTACTTTTTGTTTGGATTGGTTTTTGCTTGGGTTTATTTTGGGGTAATTGGGTAGCAATGGAATAGGTTTTCTTATGCGGTGTTTGTGTAGTTTGAATTACGATATTCGTTGTCACCTCGACGTTTTCAACTTTAAGCTTAAATGCTCCAAGATATATCAATTTTTGGTGTCTGCGATTTAGTGTCTGCACTACACCCAATGGGATTTCAGATGCTAATTGAGGTTCATACAATGATTGCCATTTCAAGCTACCTTGCCGATGTGCTCAAATACTAATGCACCTTTCAAATCTAATTTTGATTGTCGAAACGACAAATTCCGTAGTCTGTACTATAAATGTACACTAAGCATCATTGCCTATACCGTAAACATACACCACACTACGGTGCTCTCGGTGTTTCAACCCTGATCTGGTCAGCAGTGTGCAGCCCAATGTTCCTAACAACGATTTTCCCTTTTTAGACGAATGAAAATTCAGTAGAGTAACCTCTTTTCAAGCCATAGTACGTGTTCTGATGGGAGCGGCCAATATTAGGGAGTTAGTTGGACGGATAACTCCATCCACCATATTGGTTGATCTACGATAAAGAACGTCCCTCCGACAACTATTATCGTGTTATAGTTTACAGTTTTCATATGCTCTGTATCTGGTGTAATCTACGCTCGTTATATTTCATCTATTCTTTCGTTGTTACACACTCCTTTCCAATCAAATGACTCGTAGGCGTACGCATTCTCCACCTCCATCCAATTTAAGTCATTGACCATCTAGACAAGACGATGATGCCGATAACGAGCTCTCAGAAATTCCTGATACGTACGATTATTGCCACCTTAACCATGAAAATTCACAATTCTCCTCTCAAAGACGTACTACCAAGCGCTCTACTCTTCGCCAACTAACTCCTCCTTGCACCCAACCTCATACCCCGAGTCGACGAGAGGTCCATATTGAAATCGATGAAAATTATGAGGAGGAGCAAAGGACTCCCGAGATTTCTCGCAAGAAGGTATGTACTCTGATAATGAGACAACGATTTTCGTATTCTAATCATTATTATAGCGCATGACACGTAAGGAAAGGGGTGAGCACTCTGTGGTCTTGAAAGAGCTTCAGGAGGAGTGTAACCTATTGACGAGGTGACAGGACGAATAGTTGGAGCACAATACAGTATCCAACAGATGCTTTGCAGTGTCGAATCATTGGTTCTTACCTAAGTGAAGCCCATCGCCGGTAGATATGTAATGTTCAATAACCCTCTCGCCACTAATGCTGTCAAGACCACCCAGATCCACTTTTGGTGGTATCATTAAGTCACAAAAGTCGATCCGGCAATGAGAAACACTGACCCTTCTCGTGCATACATTTCGGTGGTATTTATTTCATCCTCTTCACGACGATTTTAGTCTGACAAGATATTAAGGCCCTCGGCAAGATTACCTCCTCACGCTCGGCAATGGTCTATAAGTGCAAGGAGAAGGTGGATTCCTTGTATGGCTTCAGAACAATGGACCAGGATCGAGTCAAACAACGCGTCGCACACCTCTTCGATCAAGACCGATTCACATGCCCTGAGCGGACAAGAACTGTATGTCTTTAAACAATGACAAAATATGACGTATAATATATCTTTTTAGGATTGCAAGTATCGTCTCGTGGCAACCGAAATTGTGGACCTATATTACGAGATATACTTTGCAGGAGTAAGATAATTGGGAATGTAAGACCGTAGAATGATCGATATGATCAATTCGACGTTCATTGTACTTGCTGCGACCACGATTCATGAGCATAGAAAACCGGAGAATACAAGGCACCAGCTGAGTTTGGCTCCGGTGGAGGTGCACATCGTGAGATTACATTCAATCATATTTGATTTTGAATACTAACTATCGCTGCATAGTTGTATTTCATCGTCTCAAAGCCAAGTTCCTTGATACCTTACTCGAGGTCCAAACCAAGACGATTGAAGATGCCAAAATGATGATTCGTCGAAGGCAGAGATGGACAGGAATTGTCGAGGTGAATGCATCAATGCTGTACAATACCCAGGGTATACACGAGGAGGAGTACCTGTCGTATGTCTCTGAAGAGCTTGCTGATGTTTCTGACAACACATTTCATCGTATGACTGCTAAAGTTCAACCTGTGCAATCTTCACCCCTACTAAGTCATGTGCGACATGATATCATCTCCAGTACTGTTGATGTCAGCGGCACCAGCAACACCATTACCAACTACATCAACGACAATTGCAATGACGATTTCAATGTTGTGGACACCGAAAAAGTTAGTTCAGAGGATTATGGGAGCTTTGAGTTCAACATATTTGTCCTCAATGACTGTTGAGAGAGCGAGTGTGGGTATCTGACGGAGGAAATATATATAATGGAGAGGTGACACTTATTTTGGTCTTCGCGATATAGTGTTTTGGTCCTGAAGATCGTTGTATTTCTTTTTCACAATCATTGTACCTACACTTGTAATCTTTAGCATCGTAATTGTCATCCGTCAGTAACTATATAAAATTAAGGGTTTACTGAAAAAAAATATGCGACGACCATTTGTGATTTCAACTCGTGAGAATTATGAGAACACATCATCTTCGAACAACAATTATTATCATTAGAATAGATACTAAATTAAATCAAATGAACAGCCTTATCAATTTGAGTAAGTTGAGGAAGACTACTATCGTGAGTTTGGAAAATTAAGAGAGTGTAAGGGATGGCCATTCAAATTAAAAGGGGTTTGAATAAAGCCAATGAAGGCGTATTTCAAACATCTCGACGACGAAGACAAGACGATGGTTTTACGCCTCAAATGGGGTCACGACCCGATTTGAGCCCATGGTATTTGACTTCACCAAAGTGTTGATGAAAGTAGCATGGAGAGGTCGCAGAAATATCAGCACAACCCGAGCTCGTTCATTAAAGAATACCAAAAGCTTCAGAACGTCATTGCTACGATGCAACTCGAAGGACCATTCTTGCCAACGCCCACATTGTATTTCGGCCTTCATGGGCGCAGCATGTTGAATAAGGTTACTCAACAAAAATCTGTTTTTGCTGATGTATAAGTACGCCGGAAATTACCCAGATATCGGCTCGGCCAAGCATCTTGCTTGCATCCAGCCAAGACATGGACGTAAGGAAGATGCTTGGCTGCCATTACAGTTGCATATCACTCTGTACATTGTCTTGGGACGCATAATATACTGGGTTCTTTTTCTGACCATTTCAATTGCATGGTTACCAGTGAGCCCTACCGCATCACGTCCAACCAGGTAAAATCCACCAGCCTGAATATCTCCTGCCAGTCAAGAGCCAGCACTACTTGATCACATTCAGCCAGGCGAAAGCCAGCCCACCTCAAACATCTCCTGCCATGCGAGAACCAGCCTGGCTCGATTGTATCTAGCCAGCATAGAGCCAGTCCAGCAGAATCATCTCCAGCCAGCTGTGAGCCAGCCCGGCATAATAGCCTCTTGCGAGCCGAGGCCTAGCACCGCTTGAAAATCAGCAGCCAACTGTAATCTAGCCCTGCTTGCATGCATGCAGCCAGATGAGAGCCAGCCCAGCTGGATGATTGTGACCAGGCATCTAGCAGCCCTGCTGTATTGAGTCCAGCCAGCCATGAGCTATTATGGCTTGATTGCATCCAGCCAGTCGAGATCCAGTGTGATGGAGTACCATGTGTACATGGCGTTTAAGCTCTCCTGACCTTGTTAGTGTGCTTGCCTCACAGGTACACTTGATCTGATGAGTGCACTTTGATCGCAGGAATGCTTGGCACACAAGTGTTTTTGGCAGCCAAGGCTGGATAAGTACCCTTTCATATATAGTCAGACCTGCTTTTCCACCACCTTACTTTCAACCGTATTTGTACTCTAAGTTCTAAGTTCCAGGTTCTAAGTTCAACTGTCACTTTTTTTATTTGCAATTCTAACATATATACAGACAATTGTATTTGAGGAAATCAGTCGTTTCTTACCGATGATCACCAGTCTGTCCTGTTTGTACCAAACAGTGATGGGCAATAAAGTGAGCGATGAGAAAGGCAGAAATAGCGTGGTAGGATAAGGAATGCAGAAATGGTGTGGAATGATAAGGAATACAGGAATGGCATGATACAATATGAAATACAGTAATGGTATCAGAAATAAGATTTGTATGTTGTTGTAAGAACGAGTAATGAGGAATGACCACAGTGAAGAGTTATGTCTACATATTGAGAATTACTCCGAAGGATAGGTTTGTTCTTTACTCGTTCTCTCATCTATAAAACAATACAATACACTTTACCACTACTTCTGTTGACTGCAGTGATACCAGTAGAGTCTCTTGTCTTGTTCACATTTTGCTATTCAGTGATTTCTTCTTTGGTTTTCAATAACCCCTAGCATCATGACTGATACTGTACCTTAACAGAAAAACAAGTAAACAATCATTCTACTGGTTATATTCAGTCGATGTGCCATTATCCCCATTGATATAGTATTTATAATTGCTATCATACCTGCCCCTCATTCTGCAATGTGTTCATATTAGTTGGCACTTTGGAAGGACAATTAGCAACAGATAGTATTTCGCGACACTTTGGAATCTACTATCTTTAGACCTTGGAGAGACCCACTAATCTGGACGTTTTCAGATATGATTTTCAATTAAGTAGTTAATTCCTACCTACAATATTAATTGCCCCAGTCATATTAACTTTGTTGACCTCACTGGCAAAATCTGCCACATCTCCAAACCTGATTCCCTTAAGATGTTTTAGTAGATTGAACACTATCATCGTCGAAATGGAACAACTCCTGGGAACTGTAAAGGCGTACATCCTCGTACGTGTATATAAGTGTAGATACAGTTGCAAACGTGGATTTGAGAATGAGGTAAATTCAATAGATAAGGTTATCGATGGCGTGCAAGAGCACTCGCACGAGCTGACTATATACTGGGTGAATGTGACGTTACCCGGCCGCCATTACATCATCCTCCTGTTTATCTGCAGACCTCCTGGGCTGCATACCTGGACATGAAGAGAAGAAGAAGAAAGAATCCAAGCTCGTACGCCCTCGTATGGCCTCGTAAATCTCGCTGCCGATCGGTACCGCTCGAGGGTGACCATTCAGTGGATCCGGTGCACGGGGAAAGTCCACCTCCAGTGGTAGGTGGTAAAACCCGTGCCGACGCCATTTGTACTGGGCCGAGATCCAATAAGAAGATTTGAGAAGGAGAAAACAAGAAGAAGGAAACGTCCAATTGACCCCTGTAACCTCCAGATCTCCATATCTCCAATCCATGACTTTCGTGGCTCGGCATCACCAAGTTCCATGTTCATATCCAAGCGCATGCATCCGTAGCTTCCGTAGTACAGGCTGGGAGGTGTGAATCGGCGTCGCAAGTCATTGACCGATTCGAAGGTCTCGTCACGTATCAATCGTATGTAATTCGCTGATTATCTAACTTGTGAGCATCCAAGAGAAGATCAAACTTACAATATCAATCAAGTGTGCTTAGCTCGCACAAAGCTTGTGCCTTCAGTAGTCTTTCTCCGTAAGTGCACTTCCGTGCTCATGTAATAATTCTCAGTAAGTGCACTTAGTCTGAGCAATGCTGACGCTCGTAGGTGAGCTGCAGAGCTTCCGCTCAGTTCAGAGGAAGGCAATCGTCAAGTGCGCTTCAGATCATAGGTAGATGATCGTCAAGTGCGCTTCAGAGCTTCCGCTCAGATCGTAGGGAGGTAATCGTCAAGTGCGCTTGAGAGCTTCTGCTCAGATCATAGAACGGTAATCATGAAGTGCACTTCGTTGCTTCCGATTCAGGTGCACTTCCATTCAAACGATGATCGTGATCGCGTCTGCTTCAAATCCGGATCGTAATCCAACCGACCGTGGTCAACTACTCTTCGCTTCGTCCTTCGACTTTCGGTTGCCCTCAAACTTTTGCCCTTCGACCTTGGACTCTCCTTCGCAGACATCACCACCTGCCCATCAAGGCCCGGATAGAGATGAATACCGGTTCGTATAGTAGCCCGAGTCGCCTGAGCGGCCTCGGGACCATAAGGTAGCAGTAGCCCGAGCCGCCTGAGCAGCCTCGCGACCATAAAGGTGCTCAAAACACTGAACCGAGATGCTCGTCTTACTTCGTCTTTGGGTCTTATTTTGTCTTTGGCTTCCGTCCGTCTTTTCGACTTCACATTGAGCTCGATGGTCTGGCGTGTATCGACGTGTCAAGAAAAGGGGTAATGAGATCCGTAGGATATCTCGAGGTAATCTCTCGTCGATTCGTAGAATTTCTCGAGGGTAGATCGTGTGTATTCGTACGACTTCTCGTTGATTGGTAGCGAGTAGTAACACGTCGAAAAGGGGTAATTCACGAAATCCCGTGAGCGAAACGTATCCAATTACTAAAGATCGATACCAGGGTAAACGTGTACATCCTCGTACGTGAATATAAGTGTAGATATGGTTTCAAATGTGGATTCGAAAATGAGGTAGATTCAATAGGTAACGTTATCGATGGCGTGCAAGAGCACTCACACGAGCTGACTATATACTGGGCGAATGTGTGGTTACCCGGATGCCATTACAGGAACCTATCTTCGGCAGTAATCTAGCTCTGAATCCCTGTGACATAGTTATTGGACAGGTTCTACAGCCAACAGGGGAGATTTACAAATCCATGATGTCGTATTCAAAACAATTTGGACCAAGTACTTTGGTCTACACATTTATTGCGAGGACCAAGAACAATGATAGTGTGAAAGGAATGCACATCACAGGAGGAAGAATAGTGATAGTTCCGTCTATCTTTTTGTCTGCACCCACAGAGTACTCCGAGTATGGGTGGGAATTGCATTCCATTAAAGGTATCATCTGCCAGGAAACTATCTGCCATCTCCTAGCAGAGTTATATCTCACACAACAAGACCTAGTACAAAATCAAAAACACCTAGAACAAGTACTACAGATTAGAGTCAGGATCAGGAAACCTGGATTTCGACTGATCTTTGTGACGTAGTATTTGCATCATCAGAAAAACAAAAAAAGATTATTAGGTAGGGAATGTACATAAGGCGGACTACATGCTGTATTTGGTGCAACAAAAAGGGCAAATCATGTTGCTGGGACTTCTTCAACAGTAGCTGGGTACATTTGTGTGATTACTATGAAGATATTGGAAAGTTCTGACCATGAGTACATCGGGACATTTGTCATTGTCTTCACCTCTTGCCATTTGATACTGTATTTGAACAACAGAATGTCATCAGCAGGACAGTCAGCAGGGCAGAGTGCCCAGCACATCACCCTATCAGTAATGGAACAGGTTTAGATTACACAATTAATCACTACAGAACTATATCAACTCACCAACGAGCTCCTGACGGAATATGTCAGGTATATGTAGGTTGTTGTATATGTGGGTTGTAATCTCCAGACAGTCAAGAAGTGACAGACCTATAGAATCAGTTAATTCAGAAAACTGTGGCAGTCGAAGAAGATCAGACAAGTTCTGAAAATCTGCTCACTGAAGGGAAGGGCCTCCACCCGGAAAAAGCAAGAATCGAAGGGAAGCTTGAATTGTCCGCAACTCAAATCACAGTTCTCAAAGCCACAACTCCAGGCTGCCAGCATAGTGACCTTCAAAAGAATATCAGCGATTTGGAGCAGTGGCAGGCTCCAAGAAATCACAAAGACAATGATCTGGCTCAGAATATCAACGACGCAGAAGAACAACTATAATTACAAGCTGAATAAACCAAACGATATCATGATCAGGTTGACAGGATATTGGCATTGGTACAGGTTGATAATGGAAATGGATCTCGGGGGGATAACAAATGGAGCGTGACCCTACACTTTTCGAGACTAGACAGAAAGAAACTCCAAGGTGTGAAGACTACACTGGCTCACATAATAGCTGATTAACCCTAACGATTCATAGACAAAGAGGTCAAGATGAGGTTTCCCGTATATTGACTTGATGGAGTAGTACAGGAACAAATTCAACCATATGTGGAAACAACAGGACACATTAGACCTGTGAGCTGAAGATATTGGTATACATGGTGGAGTTAGCTTTTGCAGACCAGTATCAACGAGGAATGGCCGACAAAGAGCTAATCATGTTATGACCCAAAATTCGAGAATTTTCTCAGTATTACGTCGAGTTCCAGAGGTACATAGCTGATGTCGAATGACACAAAAAAGCAGAAAGGAATGACCTCTGCACTGTATTGTCTGAGGAGCTTCAGGACTCACTACAGCACTGTGACATTCCAGATAACATTATAGATTGTATTAAGCTTTGTTGAAAAGCTATTGTTAGATTAAAGCCAGGGCAGCAGACAGAAGGTCTGGCAGATTTACAGGATCTTCAAAGGCATCCAACATTGCCACTCTGAAACCCGAGACCATACAAGCCAAAATGATACCAGGATATCTTGGCCCAGTTCCTATACATCTATCGGTGTTCAAGGGTAAGAAGATCACACCAGAAGAATGGGAGAGGTAAATGGAAGGAGAGTTGTATATATACTGTGAGGATGGAAGATATTTCGCAGTACATTTTCCAAGGAAGTTGAAAGCAGCATCAGCAAAGTTGAAAATAAGTCCATTTAAAGCAACTATGGAACAGGATAGAGGAAAGGAGAAGGAGAATGAACTGGAGTCGGGAAAATTTTAGGTTGGTGCAATAAGTATAGCTATTGTACTGGGAACAAATCTGCTTTGTTACCAAAAGTTAGTCCTAGTTTTGGAAAATTGCAGTTCTCTATCCTAAGCTTTGATATGAAAAAGAATTTTCAATGGAAAGTAAACACCACGTTGTGAAATATTCGCTGAACGTTGAAAATAAGACAGTTATTACATACGCTTTAATAGACTGCCAAAATGAAGAAATAGATTTTGTGGACTCAGATTTTGTTTGCAATTACCTGTTGGAAGAGGAAAAGTTACAGGAAACAAGAGAGTGAGAGGTTATAGATGGAAGACCTATTGAGTCAGGAACAATTACAACAATGGCCAAACACAACCTCAGAATAAAGATTAATCGAGAATAATTGCCAGTATTTCTTACGAAGTTAGAATATCATTCTATTTAGTTAGGACTTCTCTTGTTACAACTTCACAACGTTACAGGTAGGTTTCAGGACAGACGAATTGGATTTGAGAGTAATTATTGCCAAGAGCATTGTCAGTATTATTCAGGCATGTGAGTATAGGGCTATTATGAGAAACAGTAAAAGTAACGATAAAGTCCAAACTCGACATATGCGCAGTAGCAGCAGTACCATATGTGTGCCAAATCAAAAAGGAAAATCTCAAACTATATGTGGTTACTTTGCATAAGATCAATAAAGCCCTGGGAATCAAAGATTTACAGCAGAAGCATTTAGAGAATGTAATCCCAAGAACATATCATGACTTTTTACCACTATGGAACAAAGTAGTAGTAGCAGAGCAACTACTACCACATTGACCATATGATCATAAAATCCAGCTGCAAGATGGATTTACATCACCTTTCAGATGGATATACAGCTTCACATGGGATGAGTTAAAAGCGAATAAAGACTGGATTGAGAAGAATCTATCTAAGAGATTTATTAGATCATCATTATCACCGTGTGGAGTAGCAGTATTGTTTGCACCAAAACCGGGTGGAAACTTACGAGTGTACATGGATTATCAAGGATTAAATGAAGGAACAATCAAGAATTGCTACCCCTTACCATTGATTCAGGAGATGCTATTGAACATACCCAAAACTCGTGGTTATACCAAGTTGGATGTTTGTAATGGCGGCCTATGGCAGGGTAACCACCCAACTGCCCAGTATATAGTCAGCTCGTGCGAGTGCTCTTGCACGCCATCGATAACCTTACCTATTGAATCTATGTCATTCTCGAATCCACGTTTGCAACCGTATCTACACTTATACGAGGCCGTACACGGACATATGCCTTTACACTGTTATCGATCGTTAGTAATTGGATATGTTTCGCTCACGGAATTTCGTGAATTATCTCTTTTTCTTGACGCGTCGTTACATGCGCCAGACCGTCGAGCTCAACGCGAAGTCGAAAGACGGAAGGAAGCCAAAGACGAAATAAGACCCAAACACGAAGTAAGACGACCATCTCAGTTCAATGTTTTGAGTATGTTTATGGTCCCGAGGCCACTCAGACGACTCGGACTACCATACGAACCGGCATTCATCTCAACCCGGGCCTTGATGGGCAGGTGGTGATGTCTGCGAAGGAGAGTCCAAGGTCGAAGGGCAAAAGTCGAAGGGCAACCGAAAGTCGAAGTACGAAGCGAAGAGTAGTCGATGATGGTTGGTGCGATGAGGATCCGGATTTGAAGCGGACGCGATCACGATCATGGTTTGCACCGAAGTGCACCTCAATCGAAACACGTTTAACAAATGCATCGCATACAAATGGATGATCGAGACGAATCGAACCTAATCGAGCATGAAGTGCTAGCGAAGGCTTCATCGACGATTCCGTTATACGCGTCGATTCATTGTCACCGACGATAAATCCGTTCGATCAAGCGCACTTGACAATCACCTTCCTACGATCTGAGCGGAAGCTCTGAAGCGCACTTGATGATTACCTTTCTACGATCTAAGCGGAAGCTCTCAAGCGCACTTGAAGATTGCCTTCCTACGAACTGAGCGGAAGCTCCGAAGCGAACCTACGAGCATCAGCATTGCACAGACGAAGTGCACTTACGGAGAATAATTACACGAATGGCACTTAATGGACGTTTGATTGGACGTATGAAGTTACCGCGAGGCGGGCTTCCGAGGGCACAAGCTTGCGTGAGCTAAGTGCACTTGATTGATATTGTAAGTTCGATCTTCTGCTGGATGCTCACGAGTTAGATAATCGACGAACCACATACGATCGATGACGAGAGCCAATGACGCTTACCGATACGAGCACCACCAAGACTGCACTATGGAAGCTACGGACTCATGGAGCTTGGTGCTGCCAAGCCATGAAAGTCATGGATTTGGAGATATGGAGATCTGGAGGTTACAGGGGTCAATTGGACATTTCCTTCTCTTCTCTTCTTATTGTATCTCAGCCCGGTACAAATGGCGACAGCACGGATTTTACCACCTACCACTGGAGGTCGACTTTCCCCGTATGCCAGATCCACCGAAAGGTCACCCTCGAGTGGTACCGATCGGCAGTGGGATTTACGAGGCTGTACATGGGCGTACGAGCTTGGATTCTTTCTTCTTCTTCTCTTCATGTACGGGTATGCAGCCCAGGAGGTCTGCAGATAAAGAGGGGGATGATGTAATGGCGGCCTATGGCAGGGTAACCGCCCAACCGCCCAGTATATAGTCAGCTCATGCGAGTGCTCTTGCACGCCATCGATAACCTTACCTATTGAATCTACCTCATTCTCGAATCCACGTTTGCAACTGTATCTACACTTATACAAGGCCGTACACGGACGTACGCCTTTACAATGTTCTAGATATCAACAATATGATTCGAATAGTGGAAGGAGATGAGTGGAAAACAGCCTTCAGAATATGATACTGTTTATATGAATCCTTGGTCGTGACCTTTGGTCTAAACAATGAAACAGTATCTTTCCAAGAATGTATTAATAATCCATTAAGATAATTCCTCGACATATTTTGTACAGCATTCTTAGATGATATTCCCATCAATAGACACAACATGAGACAACATAATAAGTCTGTACATGCAATTATGAAAGCTTTGATACAGGCAGGATTATATGTTTATGCTGAACAGTATGAATTCCATCAGGAAAAGGTGAAGCATGTAGGATCAATTATTGGCCTCTGCAGTATTCGAATGGATCCAGAAAAGATTGAAGCAGTGAAAGCAATGTGAAGTACATGGCAATCTGAAGGAGGCCATACAGTTTCTTGTTTGATGACTTAGCTATGTGGCAGGCCAAGTATTCTCGCACATGCCGCATACCTTCCGGAGCTCGTCCTTTCCATTAAACCTTCCTGGCTACCAGCATGGTCTTCCACTGGAACCCAAAGTGGCCTTCAATCACCGAGTCACAAGCTTTCTGGAATACCCATTGTCGAAGCTCCTTGGGTACATCTAATCTGCTTGTTGCTGGTTTTCGGATTAAGCTATCCTCCAGTGCAAATTACCGTGCTCTCTTTCTCCTAGCTACCAACTTTATGCCTAGTTCCGCTTCCGATATCTCTTTTTCTCCCAGCACTATCAATACATCCTTAACATACGGGTACCACTCATGGGCCACCCAAATATCACAAGCCAGCCGTTCGCTTGGATGCCAATCGACAGTATCACCTCTAGATGTAACACATTCACTGTCCTATCATCAATGGCCTCGACAACTGTTTTTCGTCCTACTCGGGTTAGCATTTGATTCTTATAGTCTGCTCGGTGGCTAAGAACATCTTGGATGTATTTTCTTGCACCTGAGTAGAACTCAATATCGAACTTGTACTCATGCAGGGTCTCCAATAGAGGCATTTGCCTTCCGGTGAGCTTCAGCTGGCTGAGAATATGCTAGAGCGATGAATGATTAGTTTGAACTCTGAACTTGTGGCCACTTTGGAGATAGAGTTACCAGTGTTTGATCACGTCTCAGATGCCCAGTAGCTTTTGATCGTAGATGCTGTAGTGTGTCTCATCGTCATGGAGTGTTCTCGATAATTATGGAATATTATGGTCCTTAGCCATGGTGCCTGCTTGCAGCGGCTGTAGTTTGCCTTTGATCGTGAGGTCTGACATATCAGTACGTACCAGATAATCGTAATTCCCTTTTTCGGGCAGTGCTAGTGCTGGCCAGATAATCATTGCCTCCTTCAGGAAGAATATAGCTTTCATGACTGCTGTCTATCAGTTGGGATCCGTACAGGATGCATCAGATGCCTGTTGGTCGACAGTAACAAGGGTTATCAATGCAGTGGATATTCGTCTGAAGTCCTGAACAAAGCACGAGTATACCCCCATTAGGCCCACAAAGCTTCTTATATGGTGGGGAGTCTCCGGATTTGGCCAGTCAGTGATCACTTTTAACTTCTTGTATGTCATCTGGATACTGTCATTGTAACAATCAATTTCAAATCTGAAGAATGGTACCTTCCTCCTTCTGAAAATGTACTTGGTCTCTTGCAACCCGAAGCCCACCTTGCGAATGGTGTCCAATACCACTTTGACGTGGTGGAAGAGCTCATTGTTATCTTTGACGTACATCAGGATATTGTCAATAAATACGATACAGTACTCACCATCGATGTGCTGCGACATCAGGTCAATACTCAGTGGCATAAACTCACTGAGTGCGTTCATGAAAACGAACAGCATGACTAGCCACTAGTACAATTGGCCAGAACCGATTCAGGCAGACTTCTCAAATATATATCGGTGGTTGACGTACTGGTGGTATCCGGAGAGGAAGTCGAGATTGGAGAACCGTTTCATGCCTTGGAGCTTGGCCATAAGGTCTTTAGAGTGTAGCAGCGGAAATTGGTCTTTGATCATTATCCTATTTAAACTGTATTAGTTGATTACCATTCGGAACAGCGGCTTCCCTTCGGCATTAACACTCGTAGGAACCAATAGTACTGGGTATGTGTACATGGATTCTGACTTGTGGATCAGCCATTTCGATAGTAACTTGCATGTATTCTTTTTATACCCCTCCTATGTGTGTGGCATAAGTCGGTACAGTGCCTTGTAAGGAGGTTCAACGTCCGGTATCGTACAAATATGGAAGCTGCAGTCCTTTCTTTTGGTAGGTAGTTCCATCGATAGTTGGAAGAGGTCTTGATACTGGGTACCGATACGGTGTTCGAACTCCGAGATCATCAAGTGTGCAGCCATGTCGTCTTTCGTGATTGGTACCTCCGAATGGAAAATTTCCATCCAGAGTATTGCATAGTCTAGCTGGCATGTCTCTTCGTCGACAATCTCAGCAACCATATTTTTCACTATTTGCGGAGACCTTCATGCCATTGCTGTCGTATTCTTCTCATACTGTGCGGCTATCACTGTATAGTTGACGTCTGAGTTCTCTATGTTGACTGTCTCGTCCGACACTGTGGGAACGGACTTTGCGAATGTGGCCATTGCTATTGTCTCGCTTCTCTGTGCTCCTTCATTCCATACCAAGATATTGAGGTGGTAAGTAAGCCGGCCACCTGGGGTCATCTGTCTCAGCCGTAAGATATTCCGCTGTAGGTCGACGTGGTGGCTGACTTCCTACATCGAGTTCTTACCTAAGATGATGTATTACTCTGCAAGTTTGTAGATAATACACTAGCCAGTATAGTGATATCCGCCCATGTAGAGAGTGAGTCGGACATCTTTCAGTGGCAGCCTTGAGGTCTCGCCTACCTTGGTCAAGAGTATCTAGCTGCGGTGGCAAAACTTGATTGTCAGTTCTCCGTCACGGATCCGCTCGACGAAATCGGAACTGACGAACATATGAATTGCACTACAGTGTGACAGGGTATAAGCTTCTTCCGTTGAGCGACTTGGAACAATCATGGGCAATTTAAAGCCGAGATGATTACCAGAACACTCGTTAAATTCACCATGTAACACTGGGAGAGTCACTCCAGATTTATCATACAAGTAGTAACCTAACCGCTTTCAGGATATGATTGCCAGGGAAGTTATGAAGTTTCGCTCAGAATGTGAAAGTCACTAAAGATAAAGATTCAAGACAAAGATGTTTGGCTTTCCGATGGGTATATTGTTATAGGTTATTGTCCTCATCAAGAAGTTTGCCCTTTTATCCTCGAAGATTCCAGAGGTCGTTATACCACTTTTCTCTCACTCTAACAATTACTTCTATCTACACTTTGTTCATGAGTTTCTCTACCTAATCACCCTTTGCATCAATGCCCTTTCCAACCCTTCACCTCTCTGCTGGACCTTACGTTTCTTTCCGCTCAGATCTCCTACTCAGAAGAATAGATTCCCTGCTGACTTTAGTCCTTCAAACCTCAGTGGCTGAACTTATCGTATCTTTTGGTTTTCTTAGCTTCCAGGCAAATTGTATCCTTTCGATTGTGTGAGACATCAAAGACTTCATCAGCTATGATGCAAACTCAGGTACTTTCATATCTACAGCCTTTCAGGTGCCTTCACATTATCGGTGGCATGAGCTCGCAGCATATCAATTCAGTAACGATCCTTCATTTCTTATCAGTAGTATAATTCACTGCATAGCAACTCATCTGATTTCGTTGGTTGTCATAACCGAATTGAGTGATATCTTGTAGATATTTGATAACGTACAGGGACAGTGCTTGTACTGTCAGGATCTAGCAATCATCTAATGATCGTAGGTGACCCCGCTTTGAGGATACCTGATGGTTTATAATCCTGTAAGGTGTAATACACCAATACAAGCTTTCTACCTTGGACTCCCATTTGAATTCCCGTTCTTGTATTCCATATCCCTTCTTTGTGACAGGCACACTGCTCTTGTACGTACCCATTCAGCATTTTCCACCAGGCTGATATCAGCATTTCCATCACTGCCAGCCTAATATCCACCACTGACAGTACCCTCACCCGGGACTGCTTTCGCTTTGTTGGGGTTATTTTGTCCACATCTGCTCCGGTCTTTCTCTCCATTCTCTTTTTCCTTGTCTCTTGTCTTGACCTTGTTGAACTCTGTTTTGTTAATCGGGTTACTATCTTTCCTGTCCTTAGGAATCGTGCAGAAATATGACAGGTGGCCTCTGCCACCTCATCATGCACAGAAATCTGTCTGGCTGATCGACTCCAATTCCATCGGGCCTGGCACGAGAGCCATAGTTATACTGGAGTCGGTGTTATCCAGAGTACTGCTGTGACCTCCTCGTAGTAGGTTCGACTCATCAACAACATTGATGGCATTATGCCGGTGAAATGTACGTCCCGTATGGTGGGCTGTAATGATGACTGAGCTCCAGATCTGACGTTTCGGGTCCGATATTGTCACCGCGTAGAAGTCATAATTTCGGCTGCCAAATGCAACAGTATATACAGTCTCCCCCACAAGTTTGACGAGATCAAGAAACTGACTGTTGAACTCAGATAAGTTCAACCTGCTTTTCAAGGTTTCTAGATTGTGCTAGATATGTTTGGTCATGAATGCAGACGTGTAGGTTACTTCCATCATACTTTTGAACTCAGTCTAGCTAAATTGATAATGCTGAGGACAGAAGAAATCAACGTTGTACTGTGTTCGAAGAAGGTGAATGAACAAATCAAGAACGTCTGAGGTGAAGTTCCACCAGGTGTACTGATTAGGGATGTCTCTTTTCTATCCGCAACTGTGCCTCAATTAGTATTGGCAACGAACTCTCTAACGTTCGTACCCTTGACAAACCCGTTCAGTTTGAGGGGAGCAGATTCTTCCAAGCCATTCGCTCCAATCTCCACCATTTGGGCCCACAATGGTGAACAATAATTAGTACGCGAGTTCCTACATGATCGGCTTGATTTGTAGTTCATTGTGTAGCTAACTTCAAGCGCTATAAGAGGAATAGAAATCAAGCCGATCTGACCAGAACTCGCATACCTATTCTCGATTGAAGTTGTAGGATTCGGTTCGAAGTTCGAGTTGAACCTCAGATCGAATCTGGATCGACCCGAAGAGGGGTCCAATCCACCACAAACCGATCCTCTGTGTTGCCAACACTAGGCATAATGTTTGACACTCCGCTGCCACTTCAACAGGCCCTAAAATTCAGTTTGCTCATCAAATAACGGGAGTTGGTACTTTTTCAGTTTCAGCTTCATTCTCTACGCTTCCATTCGAGACAAGGTCGGAACGTTATTGGTGTAAGGGAAGTGGCCCCCATAAGGTGTATTGTGGATCGGTGTAGGTGCAGCATGCCCTCTACAATACAGAGGTACAGGTACAGATACGGGTACCAGTGCGGACAACTTCTGCTGTGAGAGGGCTGCTATCATTTGTTCCATTTAGTGGAGGCAGTGCTGTATGGTCAAGTTTCCAGAGTCAAGTTGGAACTGCTGGGAATCCGAATTTGATTAAGAATAGCCTACACCCTGCATCTCAGTTGTCATCTGCGAATTCTGGGCAATCTGCATGAACTGAAATTTGTGTTGCAACTATACTCGGAAGGTTGCATGCAGCTGCTATTGCTGCTGAAAGTGATCCTGTCATATGTGCTCTCTGTGTTCGATCCCGATGTGTGTCCAATTGTTCTAGGGGACCACGCATTGTAGGCTGGAATCCAGGAATCGTTCGACCTGTCATGGTCCATTGGTATTGTGTTTGAACTCAAGAAGGTGTACGGGTCATTATCATCGCAGTATGATGTTGGAGGGTCAAATGTCAAGGTGGTTTCAAGTCACGACGATGTTGAGGGTAAATAGTTGGAATTGTAGTAAGCCATGTTTGCTTACTCGAAATGTTCTCTGCCGATCAGACATCGAATTCCTGTCAAACACAAGTAGTACTCGTCAAAACAGAATGTTGCTACCAGATTGTGAACTGTGTAATCCATATCTATTCATTAGGCAAGGATTTCCCCCTATCTACTGAAGGCTACAGAGCTGCATTGCAGAGCCACACTCTAATCTAACTGCACATACAACTCTATAGAAAGATATTAGTGTAAGAATATCACTGTAGTGTAATTGTACATGTATCAGTACTACTTGCAATTGACAGTTAACTTGTTACCTGCTTGATCAATCAGGTTGCTTACCATTCACCAAGATATGAATGCAAGCAGAATGATTGGTTACCATTACACAATCACATAATCAACTATTCAACTGAATGAAATATCATTGAATAATACTCCTTTACTCTTCATTAGAAAGAAAATTAGATTGTAATTACGGCATGATCTATGCCTCTGATAATGAATGGCAGGATGTTCTTTGCAATAATTCTATAAAACTCAAGGTACTAATTAAATAAAAACAGTTTAATACGTACTATTAAAACGATACCACAGCTATTATCATGAGCTAATAAAGTCTATATTGAATTTCTATATATGGATGTCAAACAATTAAGCAACTCTCAATGGAAAGGATATTATTCCTCTTGAAATTAAAAGATTCAATAATGACAACTTAATTGAAAGATATCACTTTCAGATACTAATATAAATAAAGGATACTTTTCATCTGAGTAGAGTATGTAACAGAAACATATTCAATGGAGAGATTGTGGAAATTGTGATAGGAAGATATACAGATATATACATAATTATATTCAAGATAAAGATTTCAAACAGTTCAAAATGGAATACATAAGGATTTCAATTGATTTAATTACAATTACCTATAAGATTAGCATTCTTGATAACTATGAACAATGTATAAGGATAGTCTCTCAAGTATGATTGAGTTAATTTGTAGGATGAGATGTTTGGTCATGGACAATTGTATATCATACTGATCAGCTGATATAGAGTACTATTGCCAGATAATTCTATAAGCAAAATGGATTTGTATTAGAATGATGTTTATTCAGAGGTATTTCAGGATTAATTTGTTTGCATAATCTTTTGTTTTTCATATTGCCTTAATTGTCATATTGATGCTACTGTTTGAATTATTATTTTTTGCAGTTATATTGTTGTTGTTGTAGTACTAAATCAATATACCGTGTAGTTACCACACGGGTGTTCACTTGTCGTTCATTGTCTTGACCATTGCTCTACACAGTGTTCTCACTAGTCTGATTAGGTGCAGTAAACTTCAGGCCTGTGGCATATCACTTAAATAACCAGCCACACTTGGGGGTACACTTTGGGGTACACTTCGGCCCCGCGATACGTTGTCGAAATAAAAGGCCTCTCTCAACATGGAGTCGCTCTCTCGAATATCATCGGTACTTGAATCAGCAAGGGATTTAACCCTCGAAGCTGCTCAGTCGGCGTCCGCTGCTGGCAGATTGGGACGCCGAGAGGGCAAGCTACTGTCGTCGAAAGAGACGCGGAAGTTTTTAAACAGTCGGATAGATCATGAAGTTTTGGATGGTCTTCGAAGAGTCATTACTGCAAGCTGCAAAATATTCTCTGTTATCGCTGCACTGCTAATAGATCCAGATGATGTCCCGCGGCAACGACTGTTCTGAATTCTTCGCCGACGTCGTCAAGAACGTAGCTTCACCGGCCCTGGAAATCAAGAAGCTGGTTTACATCTATCTCCTCCGCTACGCCGAGTTTGAACCGGACCTGGCGCTACTCTCTATAAATACGATTCAGAAGGCTTTGAACGATCAAAACCAAGTTGTGAGAGCAATGGCAATCAGAGTTATGTCCGGAATAAGGGTACCCGTGATTTCTCAGATTGTGGCTTTGGCTATAAAGAAGGGTGTGACCGATATGTCGGCATATGTTCGCAAGTGCGCGGCTCTGGCAATACCAAAATGCTATAAGTTGGATCCGACAACCATGCCACAGTTAATAGATCACCTGGGAACTCTACTTGGCGATAGGAGCCACTATGTAATGGGTGCTGCGGTGATGGCTTTTCTTGAGATATCCCCAAGTCGATATGATTTGATTCACCCGCATTACCGAACCCTGGTGAAGCTGTTGATAGATATGAATGAGTGGGGTCAACTGGCGATGCTAAGGCTACTGACTGGATACGCACGGAAAAGTTTTCCCGTGAAGCGACGAAAGATGAGCGATGCTAATGCCGAGGGCGGATTTTACTTGGATGACGACGCGGTGGGACAAATCACCGGGACGCAAGACATCATTCAAGATATCGATCCAGACTTGGAACTGTTTCTGAAGGCTTGTTCACCTTTATTGCAAAGTCGGAATAGCGCGGTACGAACCCGCTACATCTAAAGGGGGTTTTTGTGCTAATGATATTCAGGTGATTGTGGCTGTTGCACGAGTGTATCGGCATCTTGCCCCGTCTGAATATCTTAAGCAACTTGCAGGACCTCTGGTCAGCTTGTTGCGAGCACCAATCGATATTCAGCATATTGCGCTCATCAGCATCGTTTCCGTTGCTCTGAAATGTGCTCAGCCATTCTCACCTTTTGTGACTCATTTCCTTGTTCAGCACTTGGATCCGCCTCATATATGGAGACTTAAGTTGGAAAACTTGACTCTTATATTTCCATTCGTAAACACATATACCAAAAACCTAATTCTGTCGGAGCTGGAATATTTTGCACAAGGTTACGATCAGGAGCTTATCAAGGAGGCTGTAAGGGCAATTGGACGATGCGCCCAGAGCGAAACAAGAAATGCCACCCGATGCTTGCGTGTTCTCCTGAGACAGGTAGAGTCATCGGATGGAGTTCTTGTGTCCGAATCTTTAACAGTGATTCGGCACATCATACAACAAAATCCAACCGCACACTCTAAAACAGTCATTCGCTTGGCAAAGGCTCTGGATACGGCAACAAACCCGACTGCACGGGCAAGCATCATTTGGCTCGTCGGCGAATTCTCTGGTATGGATGACGGAAATAATGTTGCGGCAGACAGCCTTCGGATATTAGCGAAGAATTTCCCATTGGAGTCTGACCAAGCAAAGCAACAGATCGTCCTCCTGGCTGCTAAAGTTTACGCACATCATCTGAATCGGACACAACCTTCGTGGCCTCCATCTCCTGCCAATAGGCACGACAAGGACCCTAATGATGAAGCCCCAAAACATTCCATTGCGCTACTATTTTCATATATATTTTTGCTTGCAAGGTATGACATGTCCTACGATACTCGAGACCGAGCACGGCTCTACAAATCTTTACTGGCGAATCCGTCTTCAACTCAACTCGCGACGCTCCTCCTCCTTGCGCCGAAGCCAACACCGCAAGCCCCAAGCCCATCCTCCGGAAGAAAAGATCTTACCCTCGGCTCTGCAACTATGATGTTGGGAAAAGAAGAAAGTATACGGGGCTACGAACCGCTGCCTGATTGGATTAGTACCAGCAGGGCGCCGAGTCCGTCCTTGAGAGAACCCCTTGTAACAGAAGGGACGACACCGAAGGGTGGGCTGGCAGCTATTGGAATTGCTTCTCGGAATACTAGACGGACTGACACTCCAGGAGGATTCGCCAGTCCCCAGTTTGGCAACAGTCCAATATTTCCACAACTTGAGAAGAGTCGAGGGGCTATTGTGGCATCTTCGAAGTTGAATGGGAAGGTAGAGACCAGTTTGGAGGACTTTTTGGCGAGCGACGAGGAATCGGAAACAGAGAGCGGGGGCGAAGGTATAGACGATGAAGGAGAAGGGGGTGATGATGACAGAGAAGCGAGAGAAGAAGAAGAAGAAGAAGATGAAGATGAAGATGAGGAGGAGGAGGAGGACGACGACGACGACGACGAAGATAGTGAAGACGGGAAGGAAAACTCGCAGTTATTGGGTGGATCGAAGTGAGAAAGGGCGGAAGGAAAATTTTTTCTTTCGTGCTTTGATGCTACGTGTACCGGTGCCGTGTCTGAATGTGTATGTTGTATGTTGGATGTAGACAATTCCTTGAGCAGTCAGCATGCTGCAGATAGGTGCACTCCCAAGTATCATACCATTATGCAGAATACGACGTACTGCATATTCTGGTCGAACTCGTTACTTTTATTGTATATGCAGGTTACATAGGAGATCGAATCCGTTGCTTCTATTTGTTCGGTTTCAAGCTCTGCTGGATAACTACCTATCTGGCTTCTAGCATCATGGCGAATAGAAGCGGGTGTTGATGGCAGGCATGCAATCTGCACGCATTACGAAAGTTCGTAACGAGTTCGAGCAGATTATATGGTAGATAGATATGTCTCTTCGTCCCCTGTGGTCAGGATTCGGATGATCAGCGAAGGATTTGCTCCCTCATTCCAGTTGAGTGTAGGCTGCTCTGGCGATGATTGGGATGTCTTATCTTGTCTTGTCTTGTCTTGTCTCCGGATTGCACCAACTGCTTTCTACAGATGGATGGTCCCCCCCCTCATCTTCGCCCTGGCCCTCGTCTTCATTCACTCGTTATAACATCTTGCTATTTCCCGTCTACCCTTCTCATTTCCCAATTCTACTCTATACACCCTGGTTTTTGTTTTGCTAGTTGCTGCTTCCGTTGCGCCGCAGGTCATTCCTCTCGGTATTCCTCCCACTCTCAACTTCTCAAATTGTCAGTCTAATCTGAGAGCCGACAACCACTAGGAGTTTCAAAAGCATCACAGCCTGATCTTAATACTCCGATACCCTTTCCTTTATATATACCCTTTGTTTTTGACGCCCGAACGAGACGGAATTCACCATGGAAGACGTTGTACAAAAGCTGGAAACGCACGCCGAGTCTATCTTCCCACTACCTACCATCAATGGACTTGCGATCGACAACAGAGTTGGAGCTGTAACTCCCGCTGCGCTGAGACTTAGTAGACCACTTGGTGCGATTGATGTTCCCCATAAGAAGGTCGAAAAGATCTGCTGCATAGGCGCTGGATATGTTGGTATGTCGCCTTTTTTTCAGTTGTAAAACCGTCCGTCCCTCGTGGGATTCGACTGCAACAGCTTGCAAAATGGAAAGTGTAAGGTGCACTTTGCCCTTGGCTCAGTCTAACGATGTTGTGAGAAACATTTCTTTGCCATCATGGCTTGAAGATGATCTCGGACAAGGTTACTAATTCTGGCATTCTCCAGGTGGCCCTACATGTGCTGTTATTGCATGCAAAAACCCGCAAATCCAAGTCACGATAGTGGATCTCAATACCGATAGAATAGCTGCCTGGAACTCGGACAAGCTTCCCATCTACGAGCCGGGACTCGATGACGTTGTCCGGGCTTGCCGGAACACGAACTTATTTTTCTCTACCGATGTGGATAAAGCTATCGTTGAAGCGGATTTGATATTTGTTTCTGTCAACACTCCCACTAAAACCAAAGGGGTGGGTGCAGGGTACGCTGCGGACCTGGGATATGTGGAGAGTGCCACCAGGCACATCGCCAAAGTTGCCCAGGGTGATAAGATTGTGGTCGAAAAAAGCACTGTTCCCTGTAGGACAGCCCAGAGCATGCGCTTTATTGTAAGATTCACCTCACTACCAACACCCAGCTGTATGACTAACGATGGTTTTCTTGCGGTGTAGCTTGATGCAAATGCTCGTCCTGGTGTTCACTTTGATATCCTCTCCAATCCCGAGTTCCTTGCAGAAGGCACCGCAATTCCCGACTTGATGAATCCTGATCGAGTCTTGATCGGATCATTGAACACGGACGCCGGTAGGTCGGCTGCCGCATCTTTGGCAGATATCTACGCTGGATGGGTCAGACGTGAGCAAATCATCACTATGAACCTTTGGTCATCTGAGCTCTCTAAGCTTGCTGCAAACGCGTTGTTGGCACAGAGGATCTCTTCCATTAACGCCCTTTCCGCTATCTGCGAGGCAACTGGTGCGGATGTCGACGAAGTTAGTTATGCTTGTGGCCTCGACACGAGAATTGGACCAAAGTTCTTAAAAGCCAGTGTGGGTTTCGGAGGCAGCTGTTTCCAGAAGGATATCCTCAATTTAGTCTATCTCAGTGAAAGCCTGCACCTCCCAGAGGTTGCTGCGTATTGGCGGCAGGTTTGTGGTTCTTCCATTCTCTAAACTTTGTGCATGGTCTACTCACACGAAGCGCCTCAGGTTGTTGAGATGAATGAATACCAGAAGAAGAGGTTCCTTAACCGTATTATCTCATGTCTCTTCAACACTCTCACGGGTAAGAAGGTTGCCATCTTGGGCTTTGCCTTCAAGAAGGATACCGGAGATACTCGTGAATCTCCAGCAATCACACTCTGCAAGTATCTCCGTCACGAGCGCGCCAATGTCTCCATCTATGATCCTCAAGTTTCTAAGAGCCAAATCTGGCTTGACCTTACCGAGCCGGGTATCTCTGATGATCGCGCTGAACTCGAAAAGCAATTTAGCATGGCCGAAGATGCCTACTCTGCGTGCGAGGGAGCAGACGCTGTGGTAATTTGCACAGAATGGGATGAATTTAGAAACTCTCATCTCAACTACCAGAAGATTTATGAGAAGATGAATAAACCTGCTTTTGTTTTTGATGGGAGATTGATCTTGGATCAAAGGGAGTTAGAGGCTATTGGATTCCATGTGGAGACCATTGGACGACCCAGAAGCAACTTTCAGACACCCAAGGACTGGGAGTAGCTTGGTCAGGTTTTCTTCTGGTTCGTTCTGTACGTACGAAGTTTGTGGTAGTGTAGAGGACGGGTGTCTGGCTTTGGTTGCGTTGAATTATAAGGTGTCCTTTCAACTAATATACCGTATAAACCCGGCAGCAAAAGAATAGACGGCACGGTTTAATTTATACTTTCAGACAAAGCGAGGCCAGTGATATCAAACAGCAAGCTTCGCTCCGCTCAGGCATAGGCCTGAAGTTTACTTCAATTCAACATCCTTCTAATGCTATGCGGAAACTTCTACTATCTAGTATCCTCGGCACCAGATGGCTCGGGACTGTGGATAGGGCTGGGTGCTGGGTGCTGGGGTGTCCTCTCAGGCTCCGCCCCTCACTATCTGCTGGGTGTGGAGCCTGGCCCAGAACCCCCCCCAGCAATGGTTTCTTATATACCCGTTGTCGATTCAGGTACAGTCGGTATCGCCCTCGAACTCGTACACTCGCTCCTGCCCTTCTGGTGCCACTCTAGTACACTGGATGACGTGATATCACACGCTCGAATTTTGTCGCCAACCACTTGATTCCTTTCCACCATCCACAGGACTCCATTGTTTGTCCCAACTACCAACCAATCAGCGTCTTAACCCTGCTTATGTAAAACAGTCGACCAGGGGCAATCCTTTAGTACCTTCAGTAAATTGGGGCTTCGCTGGCGCTCAGTTGGATCATGGGAAATTTTCGGGAAACAGTTACCGGTTATCATAAAGGTAGGATCAAACAATTTAACTACCCTATTTTGAAAAGGCAAGAAAGAAGTCTACAAATCTCAAAAAGGGGAAAGGTATGAGAGAATGTATAGAGGAATATGTGGAGGAAGATATGGAAGGAAGGTAGATATGGGAGTTGGTGTTTCCAGTTTTGTTTAAAGATACTTTCTAATATCCTAATTACAATGCTACTCATGATAATACTTATAATTATAAAAGTAATGAATACATAATTTTTTCAACCTCTGTATAGATTACTGAATAGAAACAATTGTCTATTATGTTTAAATTGTTACAGCATACAGACTAGATCTCTTATGTTTTCATGAGTATATAAATTACAATACTATGAATAGAGAGAAGTCTACAAATTTTCAATATCAAGTACCAATATTTGAATATTAATCTCTAAGTATCAAGATATTGTCAACATTCAGACTTGATATCCTAGGGATTATACAAAAATTAAGTCAAAGATTCAGAACTGCTGTGCCGAACTAGGGAATTCACTCAACAGGAATCACAAATATGAATAGAGGTATTTGGAAAGTATATTTTATTGTTTCGTAGACTAGAGAATAAGTAAACACCAAACCAATTCTTTACTAAACTCATTGCTATATATATATAATTTCTGACTGTTGCCATGTCTGATCACTAAACTTACCAGTACCTTTAACTCAACCAAACTGAATATACTTATAATAAAGTATATCTTAGCATACTATACCAGTTGGCGAAAAGGCAACTATGATACTTCTTGTGTCATCCAACAACTCCTTATAAATGGTACTTCCTCTGTGATCATTACATCATCCCCTCTTTTTAGGTAGACATGTTATCAGATCCTAGGCAAGCCAGTCTAACATTATAAGGTATGCATCCAGTGATTAGATCCTGTAAGCCCAATTGTCACTTCCCCTTCTTGTCGAGTCTCATCTGCTCACACTGGGAATTGAATCACAGACCACATTGGTAGTGTAGTGTAATAAAGTATATGTTAGCATAATATACCACTTGGCCAAAAGGTAACTATGATACCTCTTGTATCATCCAACAACTCCTTATAACTGGTACTTTCTTTGTGGCCTTTACAGTACTGTACTTTTAGCATATTATTTTATGATCACGTCTTTATTCTCTTACATCATCAGTAGATTTCAAATCTATGTTTCTGATTTGCAACATATTATATTAACTCCTCATATCATCCTTCCACTCTATTCCATCTTGCGATAATCACTAGTTCACTGATTTTGACTGGTAAATAACTATAACAGATATCGTAAATTGTACAAGTGATATATACAGTATAATATTTCATTCTCTGGACTGAAACCTATATCTTTTAAATTGTAATTGTAAGTATTTTGGTATATATATTCATGTACAACCGTATATCAGCAAAATATAATTATAACTCAAGGAATTTCCAGAAGTGTTCAAGACTTTGACAATTCTTACTAGAGTCTTCCAAAGTCTCTTTGAAAATAATTTCAAAAATATTACATAAACAAAATTAAATTATATTTTAATGATGAATGTCAATAATAATGAATATGATTCATTATGAAAATAAGCAACAAAATATGATTATGTATTGATACAATTATTATACTTATACAAGTACACCTTATGAGGAAACTGTATAAGTCAGTAATTATCTAGATTTGACTTATATCTGACTATCAAAGTTTAGATTCAACTACTCCTCCATATATATCTAGTTCAAATATGACCCCAGGAACAACCTACTCAAGTGAATCACTATGTATAAATAGTACTGCCATTAGATAGATAATTAAAGACAACTTATTATTGTCCTATTGTATTGGGAAATAATCTCAGTTCCACTCCAGTTTATTCAATTTACTGTACACACAAATATACTTGGATACTAAACTTTATAGTACTGTATCCAACAAAGGCTTTTTGCTTGATTTTATGTGTGAAGACATCATTATTGAGTGCAGACCTCTTTATGAATGTATGACTGTAGTCTGAACACAATAGATATCTTGATTATCTGTATTGATGATAAGAATCATGGAGCTTGTATGAATAAATTCAGTGTAAGATGAATATAGATTCCTAAAATTCCCTTCTATCTACAACAATAACAAACAAACAGTAAAAGATAAACAAAACATGTCTATTGGTTCAGAAACCGATATGGAAGTGTGAAACATCTGAAAGAGATATCAAACAGAGATTAAAGCTTCAAAAAATAATGAACATGCAACGAACAAATACTAAATAAGAGAGAAATTAAGTAATTAATATGCGATTTAGGAAATGCCTCAATACATTCTGGATCACACAAGAAGCAATAGATATGTGATAGATATCTGAATTGAAGAATGAGAAAGATGGTACTGGATACATTAGGAACGAAACAAGAAATCAGATAGAGAGGGATAAGACGCAATGATGACGTAAAGAAATACAATGAGAATTTGAGAGATACTAATAAGTTGTGCAATAAGAGTACCTTAATTTCAATTATTATGACCTCTGGATAACTTAATGTCAGATCCTTCATTTCAGAATGAGTTTACTATATACTCTATCTTTCCCATATATATCTCATTCTTAATCTTCACTTTTTCAAGGAAAGGGAAGTGCTTAAGATTCTTGTATATCCTTCTCCATTCTAATGCAATAGAAACATGTTTTGCATTTGTTGGAATCATAGACACAATTTTACCTGATATCTAGTTGCGAACAATATTCTCAATCTTTGTGTGTGAATGTAACTTGCTTCAAGTATTACACATTCATGAATAAATATCAATCATAATATGTATAAGTCGTATTGATACGAGGTGTAAATGTCTAATCAGAGCTTGTTGTTATATCTGATAACGTTATGAAGTTCTCGTCCACCAGACCAGCTTCTCAGTTGCCAGGATAATGTTATAGCCATAAAGTCAACAATAAAATTATTTATTCTACAGAGAAGTCTATATCCGATTATATAAGATTTACAGGGACTGCTGAAGAAGTACATGTATATTAGTATAGTTAGTGTTGGGTATCAGAAATATCTACCAGGTTTATCCCACTGACTCCAGCTTAAGAGTTAAACTATCAGGTATCATTTGAAATACTTAGTATTGACAACGAACCATCGGAAGATCATACTATTGATGAACGGATTTGGTTCTCGTGAACTGGATCCTTGCCACACCATTCACCTCCGAACCAACCATTTAGTTTCACAATTTCGAACGTAAACAAGTAAATGAGGTCTTATCTGATCGGATAAGAACTCGTTTTCAAATTGTTGTTTCAGTTGTGGAATTCAGATTGAAGTCTGAGTCGAACCTCAGAACTTCGCCAAACATCAGATCAAATCTGCTTTGAACCCCGCCTTGGTGTTATCCACCAAGAACTGATCTGCTTCATCGCCAATACTAGAAATACTAACATTCATGATATCTAGACTGCAAGTACAGGTGTTACCCTTCAGCATCCAGGATACAGTACTAATGATATCACCCCTTAAGTCACAAGACTTGTGATAAGAGTAGATCTTTTTGACATTGTTTTTAGCTATATAGATAAGATTAGAACAAGCTCAACAGTAACAAACTTCCAGGAATTGAACGAATTCTTCAAATATTAGACAATGTTGAGATGTTGATGCTTATCATTTTACTGTATACTATATGAGATAGGTATACATTCATTATGAATTGAAGTATTTTCGGTCTCCACCTGAGTATAGACAAAGACAGTCCATTTTCCAATGCTCAGGTCTATTACCATGGGAAGTGAAGTGGGGAAATATATACAATTTCGAATTCTATCCTTGGATTTCTGATCCAGTTACTCCAGAGTGTACAGAAATTGATTAATTGATTCGTACTACTTCGAAGGCTTATACTCTTCAAACTCGATGGGTTTGGATAATGAGATTTATACTGGATGTGGTGCTAGAATTGGCAGTAGATATGAGGAAGACATTCAGAGTCAAAGTAACAAACACCATGTTATATTATCAATGTACTTCTTTCAAGTATGGACATTCAAAACAATGCTTGACAGTCACTTGCCTCAATCCTTTACCTGGTGTGGAGACTGCTGAGATATTGTAGGAATGCTGAAGATACTTCTAATTGTAATCTTTCTTGTCAGAATGAAGGATATCACAGATAATGCAATTGATCAGCTTGTTATAGACCCTGTCGTTCTTTGCAACAGTGTAGATGGACTCGATGAGATCAATGATATTTTGTTCGATATATGCCAATACAATATGGGCAAGGCAGGTGATGGTCAGTTCACAGTTTCAAAGAGACATGCCCTTGTATTCAATTGTAAGATGGTAACAATATTAATAATATTTCAGGTTTGTCTCCACTGGTGAGTTCTGACTGTGGATTGCTGCTTGAGGTTGGGTTTTACAATATGGGAGTATTTATGATCGCTAGATTGGTTTGAATCACTCAATCACTTCTCCAGTAATTTATAATATTGCTGTTTTGACAAACAGTTTTCATTGCATATAGTAAGCCAGGAGTGCGATCTAGATCAACTGAATAATTTCATCATTTGACGACTATATCATCAGTGTATGTATAGTCTCTCTTTCAATAATATCAGGTATCCCTATTTGTTAGTCCTTTACTGCTGGGTTTTGCCACTGAACGGTATTTCTTTAGGAATCCTGTCAAAGCAGAATTTCAACGACATCGCTGAACAATATATTAGAGCATAGAAGATCTTTGATCTCTGGTCTCAATGCTAATCAGATGGTGGAAGGTTTCTGATTATTGCCGATTCTAGTATATCAAGATTTTTATTTGTTGCCCACTGATACCTTACCATATAGAGTTCAACATTGTGAAGCAACCTAACAGAAACTAATGTGTGGAGTGGCTCTCCTTGAGTATATAGTCCAATATTATTGAATCTCCCCAACATGCAAGCTGAAAGATACCTATTTAGGCAATCAAATTGGGAGAACTTGCAAAGGTATTTCACGAAGGGCTCTCATGTGGCCTTGCTCTTGGTTAGAATTCTATCATCTGCCAGTTCGAGAAAATTCTACGGTAGGGATACAGGCTAGACTGTATCACTCTCTCTTGAGTTTAATAGTTCTGATCGAAGGCTTATTGCATGACTAATCTCTCAATCCTGGCCATAGTAATAAGTTGCAAGACCAACATGTTATGGAATCTGCTTGACCTCGTAACTTATTTGATCAAGAATGTATTTGATAATCGAATGAGTATTTGCAGTCATAAATTGATTATTAGGTCTGGATGCACTCATTACTCAGCACTAGCATGATGAATAGCGATTAACACACAAGATTCCAAAGATTTCTGGTGTTTATTACTAGCTCCTTGACTTTGAACACTTGCTAGGAAAAATCCCCCAGGTTTACCTCCCTTTTAAGTTCCAGTGATATCAATCCAAACTCCATTGTATGATACATACAAAGCAAACAATATCACTTAAACAGTACTATTCATAAGATAAAATATTATATATAACAAATTATCTCCGAGAGTATCAGCTTGGTAGTAGTTTTAACAAATGAGGATCAGCGATTACTTTGCTTTTATATCAGTCTGATAATAGTTGGTTTCAATATTTTATCTTTCTCAATTGCAGGATAGTTGTTGTAATATTGACACAATAAATGGGACGTAATACCCTGCAGGTGTTTGAATGATTCCTACATATTACCATCATACTAGTTGCCCATCCACTAGACTTAACATACATGTTAGCATGGATCATAATCTGCAGGTCTATTACTAGTAGTACAATCAACACAGATATCTAGCCAATATCAATAACTTTGAATAGTAGAATTTTCAGATCATTGACTTCTCAACCATAAGGTTTGAACAGGACAACACAATAAGGGTCGAACATTAGCAACAACCCTAGTTTTCATCAGGAACACCCGGGTGTTCCTGATGGCTCTGATGGCTCTGACGGAACCTCGTACCCTCTGATAGAGAATTACACGCTACCCATCACCCAGGCGATGGCTCGTATTGTATACCTACCCTGCAGCGGCTATTATACCACATCTCTTATTCTTGCGACGCGTCGCATTGTATATTACCCAGTGGATGCTCATCCACCACGCTCACTGCGCCGACGTCGTGCTTCCTTTGCTTTGCATCCGAAATGTGGTAACCTTTACGTACCATCAGAACGACACGTGTGTTACCCTTTTCGCAGGGGCTCCAGTTACGCTGTAGCCGTTTACAAGATACCTGGCGATATATATATCATTCTCCGGCTGAGTGCCACATTTTACCTCTCCGCTATTGCTATTTATCGGATACCGCACTCTCCCCATATATATATTTAGCTTTGAGATGTTGTCACTTATTACAATACAGCCTTCGGTGACTCTTCACTTCGGATATATCGCTTGCTGTTGCATTTGCTTCGCAATTATCGTATTTTACAGGTCTAAAATATACTGTCCAATCTTCACACTCTCTAGTACTATGCCCTCAGTCCTCCAAGGTCTGCGTTGATCCATCCTCATCCGCATCTACATCATCGCCATCGTCGCTCTTATATCCATCGATATCACTGGTTTCCAGGTCAAACCTCTCAAGTTCAGTCGCAGCCCGTCATCGTCACCTGGCGGTGGGGATGGTATCACTCTTGTCGCTTTTGTCACCTTTATTTTTGTAATTCCCACTGCCCCCTGGCATCCCGAGATGCAGTTCGTCATCCATGCAGTTGTTGTCTATCGGGATATTTGGGTCAGTACTTCCAATCTCAGGCTCCTCAAGCACCACTTCGGAGGTCAAATAGTCAAGAAGAATAGCATTGTCAACACGCGCTGCTTCCGTGCTGATAACTACGGCAGGCATTGGGTTCTCTGCCTGTTGGATCTGACGCTTGACTGTAGAAAGAATGTTTTTAAACACTCTCTGTTGGTAGCTCTCCGGTAGTATGTTCCACGTATTCATCAAGTTTGTATACGTGTCTGCAACGCCAGGCGAGGTTAACAACTTGCAACCTGTTGCAGTGCAGCAGGATACGTTCTTCCCACTGTCATTCTCGTAGTTGAAGTAGTTCGAGGGATCAGATCTGTCGGCTTTCATCTTTGACTTGGAAGCTTTCGGAGGAACACCTTTGTTCTTTTGCCACTCTAGGAGAGCATGGGGCAAGGCGGTGCAGGTAAACATGAACAGTGGCAACGGTATATGACCGTCCTTGTTATCAATCATGGAATTATGAAATCCATCAGCATACCTACCGTGATTATTCGTCTGATGATAAAATCTGATGTAGATAATCCCTGGAATTGATTCCGCCAGAAAGTAAAGTGGATGCTGGCTATTCGTTAGCAGCTTTCGATTCTCTCTGCGTTGGATTTGGACCGCGTACACCACCTTTCACATGCTCTGCTACAGGAAAAAGATACTTATTGTCTGCCAGAAGGGAATCAATGAACTCCAAGCGCTCTGCATCAGATTCAAAGTGGTGGAGATCATAAAGCTCTGCTAGGTTGTCCCTTGCTGATTGAATACAATGGAATTCTACCTTATCGACGTGTGCTCCAACCTGGTACCCATTTGAGCGTGTAATATCCAACGTGGGCCGTTGCTTCAGCACACCTCTTTCAAATCTCCTTTGTGCGTGCCTCAAATGGTATGGACCAAATGTTGTTTTGCTGCATAGCTGTGTTCCAGTACTTCTCAATTATCTGCCAGTGTGGGGCTTCAGGTAATACTTTCGCAATGCATCGCGTTGCATAACTTACCATCTCCAAGTCACTTGCACTCATAAATGGCTGTCAGTTCCTCATGTATAGCTCCAGGAGTCTGCCTGTTGCAAATACAAGACGCGTCATGTCTGATTGACCAAATCGATGGATGCTGCGACAGCTGGAGACCACTGATCGAGGTGTAGACACCACCTGCCATTGCAATTGCCACTGCCTCTGTGTCTGATTCCTTTCTGTAGCTCACGTTAGCAGTGGATTTGTAATAATCGCGCTGCCTTCTGAATTAGGGATGGGGGTAGATAGGTTTTCAAGACAGCTGAGAGGAGTGGGAGTTCTAGCAATACTGGATGCGGGGCTAGATACAACGCGACATGTTGAGTCTGTCTGAAAGGTTGCTCCGGGTGCTGGTGTGCTACGATTGCTTGTATCTGACATAGCAGTTGGAGTATTTATTGACCGTTACTGTGTAGCGAATGGAATAGAAGTCACGCGTTGAGTGATATCTGCACCGCGAGAATTGTTCAGCGAAAATGAGGCGGTGGAGTTCTGACCTTGAATTGTTGAGTATACGGTACTCTCTCCTTGAGAGGAATCCCTCTCGCCAGCCGGTACAGAAATGTATCTCTTAGCAGGGGGATGCTGAAAATTTCACGAAGGCCTACACGTTTGTTATTTCTGACGATTCGCAAGACTTCGAACATTTCGTACGACCGGAGTCATGTCAGTGAAAGGGCTTTGGGAAGGCATAGTCCAATATGGATGTTTGACGTTAAGAATGTATGAATACTTTCCTCTGCATGCATATGCAATGGCAGGGGAGGTAAACTCCTATTTGAGCGACGAGGAAGGGATTCGAAAAAACAGGAAGGCACAGTACAGACCACGCTAGACTCTAAATCACTATCACCCGTCATGATACTCGGGGATGAGATCCCTTAAAAAGCGTTCAATTATGGGGTTAATTGCCATCAGAGTAAACTCAGATTAACCTCAGCACTAATATACACTGTTACAGCAACATTTTAAGGTCTATTTGAACTGCTTGAAGGGTATTTATGCCTTCTTGGCGCGAATATCATAGTATTGCACTCATTTCTGGCACAATACTTCGAACTATTGATTGTGTATATCTTCAGCCTCCCAGTGGAAATCCCCCTTTGCCAGAGCTAAAAGCATCGCAAAGCGAACAATGTCGTATTCTCTATCCTATGACATCAGTGGTATGTGCTTTGTCCATCGCTAGGTATGTTTGTAGGCGTGTTGGATGGTTGCACAATTGGGACAATCTGAGAACTACTCAGTTTGCTCTGAGATACACGAGGTCTGAGCGATAAAGGTGGTGTATGATGCAAAAGCAACACCCTGCATTGTACACTTTTCCCACTACGAGTACTAAATCTCGTCAAGAGGCTTCTCATTGATGCGGTATCTGGTAGTTGTGCAAGATGAAGGCTGGGCCATTTTGTGTTCTTTATGCAACAAAACGCAGGAAATGAATCAAAATTATCATATCTCACAAGTTGAACCAAGATATCACAGGAACTTGAGTATCTATATCCCTTCTTCCCGACTACACCACCTTTCTCTTGTCCTCCCGAATTGAACACACTGCCAGTATCCTGAACTATCTCGACATCACGTGACTTTCACAAAACAATGCCTCTCGTTCCAAAACGTACCCGATAACCTACACAACTTTGTACGTTCCCTCTGGGCTTCCTTCCGCCACATGAGACTGTATCATAATGCTAACGCCTGGGATGTAGATTCATTTTCAACTCACAGCGATGGCACCAAAGGACAGCCGCAAAGAAAAGGGGAAGGCAACTGCTGGGGCAAAGATGCCGACATCGGTTGTAAATCGATGCCGGTGGTTGGATCAGGACCGTACATAGGGATTCATCTTGGAATAAATCTGTGGACTCATATGGATATACAATGTTTGCGGCATCAAGGATGAGAGGGCATGGGACCTCTTTGATGATATAATCTTTCTTGATGCAGTCACGACTCGCCACTTTTCGCAATTCCAGCTGATGTGGCCACACCGCAGGAGCAGACGTTCACCTTATCGGGAGTGGTTGGCTGCCTTCCGCTCATATATGGGGCAAATGTTTTACAAAACCCGCGACCAAATGACCAATTGGAGGTGGGACAACCCCCGTACCTTCAGGGATCATGTCGATCGCTCCAATCTGCACACCACCAGCTTGGAGACGGTTAAACGCACTGGAGAGCATTTCTCTTGGTATGGTAGCAATGATCTCAGGGCAAATATTGAGCCGCCAAGCTGCTGGCAGTATAAGCCAGACAACTTCCTGGCCATTATGCCACTCAATTGGGATGAGATAATCGAAGAGGGTAGTGATGATGAGAACTGGACGGATCCCAGAATGCTGAGCGGTAGAAGGAGCCATCCTGGCGATGGCAATGACAATGAAAACGGCGATGGTGAGGAGGGTACGCAGGGCGGTGAGAAAGGGACCAGGAAAGGGAAGGGAACAAAGGATGACAAGGGGAAAGGGAAGGCGACTGAGGACGGGAAGGGGAAGGGGAAGGAAATGGAGGAATGGAAGGGGAAGGGGATCGGGAACGGAAAAGGAAAAGGTATTGTTAAACAAACTCCTGGGAGAGAAAGCTAGCAGAGCGGTGGAAAGGCTACAGGTAGCAAGGAGAATGTGCAGCCTAAGAGACCTGTCAGTGATGATATCTTTCGTGCCGTGGCTTTGCAGTTGCAGAAGGAAATGTATGAGGCAGTCTCAGACATGGGGGGCTAACTAGAGCGGATATATTTAGAGCCGGAAGCATTGCCTGCTGTGTCAATTTTCTCAGATGATGATACCGACTCTACCGAGGAGTCAGACAGCGATTATGATTCAAAACATGATTATGATATTGATATGCGCATGCAGGATGATGTGGATGCACTGTACGGTGTTGATTTAGACCGCGATGTGGATATGGAAAGGGACAGTGACGATGAAGAGGACGAAGATGAAGAGGAGGAAGATGAGGAGGAGGAGGATGAGGAGGACGAGGATAAGGATGAGGAGGAGGATAAGGATGAGGATAATGGCAAACAACCTTGGACGATTGATCAGGGAGAGATGGTAAATACATCGGCTGACGATGTAGATACCATGGTAGACAATCAGCCAATTATACTACCTGAACAAGGCAAGGTGATAAGTAAGCATACCCCATGGCCACTATCTCAGGCGCCTGACCCACAGCGACAACCTCCGGAGCCTCACCCATGACCACAAACTCCAAGACCTATCCCCTCATTGGGTTTCAGTTTTTGAGGCTTGTGACGCCGCACAAATCTCACCTGGCAGCGCCAACTCGGCGAGAAGCTGAGGCAGCCGGAAACACCTTCCATGTCGATGTGGATCAGCAGCTGCTTGGCGAATCGGCAGGTGGTGACTGTTTCCCCGATGCCCCTCTCCCCTATGTACCTCTCCCCGATGTCCTTCTCCCCTATGTCCCGGTTTCTGATGTCCCAGTTCCTGATGTTCCGATTCATGATGTCCCTCTCCCTGAGGCGCGCCTGGATGGCTCGGTGGACGAGGAGTGAACCAGTCCTCACGTTGTAGAGGAGGCGATGGTTGTTGTATTCGGCTCAGGATCGGGTTCTTGTCCTGTGAGTTTCCTTTGCTGTAACCTATTCATCTCAGAAACTGATTAAGGTGCGTGTGAAGGTGTTTTGTTCGCTTAGGGGTGTTTTGCTTTCCGGCTCATTTGGATTAGGGGTTGGGTTGTGGGCTTGTTCATTTCCTTTGTTCTAATCTATTTATCTCAGGCATTGATTATTACACGCGTCGTGAGGTTTTTGGATCGCTCAGGGTTCATTTTGTTTAAGGATTTTGTATTGGTTGTATTTTATTCATAGCATTATGGGACATCGCGTATGCAGTGTTCTTGCAACTCCTGGCATGTAAGGAACCTCCTTGTGATGGTTTTGAAGGTCAATAAATCTCTCAAGTTAACTGAAAGTAACGTGAGCTTATACACACACCATACTGCTCAGGCCTGGCACCAACCTTCGTCTGTTTCTACAGTGTATACTCTACTCATCGTGTATCGTCGACAATGCATGAGAAGATCCCTTTCTGTTGCCCCAAACTTTCATGCCGAAAGAAGTTCACCTCAGATAGCTGCTGACTTAAACATATCAAATTATACGATCCTGAACACCTTGAAGTTGCACACCAGGAGAATCTGACTATTTGCAGTGCGCCCCGATGCCTTGAACCTGCTCAGTGTTGTGAATTCAATGCTAACAAAGATTCAGTTAAAGACCTGGAGGTATTTCCCTATCTCGAACACCTTGAACACATCGTAGACTCGGAGTTTCAACCACCGCCACCTCCTCTGGCATGGACGGAAACATACCCCGGCACTCACGCAACGCTGAGCCATTACATTGCTGAGCCATGAGAATGCGACGCTCAGGGCTACCTTGAGGCGAACCTACAAAACAATCTCTACTACTCATTTGCGACTTGTGAAGAGTACAAATATATCCAGTCAGGGATCAAGAAGAAGGGCATGAACACATACAATGACAACGTGCTGAAGGAAGAAAACACCACCCTGGGTTTCCAAAGCTTCGAAAATGAGGATGGCATCCAGAATCTTGTAGCTAGTATGCCAGATGATCAGGTTCTCGGGGAGTGGGAACTATACACTCTCGAGGATATGAGATGGAATGACAATTACCAACGCCCTATCAAATACTTCAGTCAAGACATCATCAAAAGTATGAGATGGTGGATGTGGCAGCCAGCATATGCCGAACATCTCATTTATGCCCCTCAGCATTGCTTTAACAGCGATACGTCTCCGAAAAGCCTCTATACAGAAATGCACACGGCAGACTGATGGTGGGAGACACAGGTAAGGAGAGATACGCGAGGATACTAATGTGCTAATCGATGTTAAGTCAACACTCAGAGTAGAGGATACCCTGGGTCTCTTGATCTTTATGTCCGATAGAATACATCTTTTGAGTATTGTTGGGGACAAAAAAGAGTGGCCTGTATATATGACAATTGGCAATCTATCTTCGAAGATCCACCAGATGCCCACAACGCACAGTGTCATTATGGTCGCTCTCCTACCAATTCCGATTAAGAAACGCAATATTCCCCAGAAGCAGCTGGATGAGCAGCGGCAAACAAACCGAGGGGTGCTGAACAAGGTACTCTGGTAGGTACTCCCGCCTCTCACCTTTAAACAAAGTCCCAGCGCCGAGAGCGGGTATTATAACGTTGTCTGTTCAGATGGCAACTTCAGCCGTTGCAAACCGGTTTTACCAGCAGGGCTTGCAGATTGCCCTGAGTATAGCAACCTACATCATCTCGAGCAGCATGTCTGTATTTTGTACAAGTGTTTAAATAACGAACTTGGAGATTATGTCCCTCCTGACAATCGATACCCCCGGTGGGATCACAACCTATATAGAACGCTCAGCTATGCCAACATCAAGGCAGCCGATGCCGAACTCTCGTCGAGCCATGTTCACCGACAATTCAACATATTCTCACACATTCCCTGTATCGTGAGCTACCTCTCGAAGCTCGACCTCCTCCATACAATGCAGATCGGCCTCCTTGACTACCTCCAGAAGTGGATATTCCACTTCATGAAGACGCATGAACGGCTCAACAAGTACAATGTAATCTGGTTATCTGTGCCTGCTTACCACGACCTCACACCAAAAAATAAGTCATATGAGGAAGTATCTCAATGGAATGGAAAGGAGATGAAGGAAATGAGCCGGTACCTGCTTGAAGTTGTAACTCAGTCTCTACGAGTCAGAAGCCCAGCTCAGCGTTTCATATTCAATCGTGCAATTGAGTGTACAAAGACATTGTTAGAATTCTATATGTATGCTTAATATAAATCTCACGATGATACAACATGAAGCCACATTGAGGATGCCTTGCATCTTTTTCACACCTTCAAAGATATTTTCTTACTCGGGCGAGATGGCAAAAAGGTGAAGGCCAAAGCCCATACCCTGAGGAAGGAACTCGTGAAGAAGCGAAAGGTAGATGGAGAAACAAATGCTGAAACTTGGACGGCGTCCAAGCAGTGATGCAAAATAAACGCCTGGCAGGATTATATCTGCCACGAGATGGATGTTTCCAAGGAGTTAGATGCCGACTTCTACTTTCCGAAGATTAACTTGATGTCTCATTAGGTAGAAGAGATTCGTCGATACAGAGTGTTGCAACAGCATTCTGCCGAGAGACATGAACAAGCACATAAAATGAACCACAAGGACAGTTGGAACACCTCCAGTCACAATCTTAACTACCTGCCGCAAGTCATTACCTTTCAGCATCGCATTCTCTGCTTCGAAATCAGAGAGCTCAATCTCCAAGCCCTTGCTCAGTGTCAGGAAAACAGCGCTGCTGCCTGCAAAGTCCTCCCTTCCGGTGCTGATCTAGCTGCCCCCGTGAGCTCCCAGTCATATGTGAAGCCCGAATTTATGGGACCCCAAAACCACTGTGATGGATGGCATCCTGACGCTATGATCAAAGACTTCATAGTATTACTCTACAATACGCAAGATACAATGCACTGCGTGGCAATATACAACGGCACGTGGGAGTTTCAGAAACATAAGAGTCGTAACAAGACGTATATATTGGATGAACCACTGCATGCAATGGAGCTCTGTATTTACAATGGTATTAAGGTTCGAGTTGAGGATTTAGAATGTGAACGTATATCTCAGATGTGTCGATCCACAGGAAGCCAGAGCTGGTGCAGAGGGGACTGACGGAACGACTGGGTGTGGGTAAAGCAACACCCGGGAAGGTGTTATGGTGCACTGAATGGTCATCACCTGTGGCAACTGCAACGACTATTCAAAATCAAGTTCCTGAATGAGGACGCAGCTTTCTTTGAGTACTTGTTAGCCCTGTCGCTCACCACAATACCAGCAAACCTGGGTAACTTGGATCCCGTCTCGAAATTTGTACAAGTCAGAAATGAACCTGCAGCCGTTGGTTTGCAGGTTTTCAGCCTGGGAACTATCGTTGGCTGCATACACGTAATTCCAGAGATAGCTACTAGTAGTAAGACAGGAGACAGATGCAACGAGCGATGGATTGTCAATAGCCACATAGATCTGGTGACTTGGAATGATGTGTATAATTAGTAAAGAGAGAATTGCATTTTGTGCGCAGGTAGAAGGTACGCGAAGAGAGGTTTTGGCAGTATCACCTATCGCATTGCAATCCCGATATAAGCGTATATCCAATGAATCCATTCCGACATATGGTCACAGTTGGCCACAATGCCATAGTGTTCGTTTAAAATAGGAGACCGACAGAGCGAGAAGAAACGGTGAAACTGCGATCGGAGGGCGATAGGCAACTCGATGCGTGGCCTTGATGCCGGGTACGGAGTAAGCCGTCACTGGGGTGTCTTTGACGGCTCTGCCGGAGCGCGTCTACACTGACAGAGCCATTCCGCCTGTACGGAAAAAATGTTTGCTGATGAATGTGCAAGAATGTAGGCAACTCGAGTCTTCATCACCTTTCTTTCCGGCTATCTTGAGCAGTTCAAAAACATCTACACATACAGTTATTCAGTATTGGATATTGCTGTTGTGATCAAACATTTGTTCCCTCAAGAATAACTATGTCACCAACTTTGAATTGTGGGGCAGGTCTCTATTTACGATTGTAGTACTTATCCATTCAATTGCCCGTTATCTTAAGCGTACTCAGCTATTGCTAGTATTTCAACCACATTATTTGGTTCATATTAGCAATATGTACAGAGGTAATGTTTGATAGCTTGATAAAGGTGTTTGATTTGTCCATAGGTATGTGAGTGAAATACCATGATCATTGATCGCAAAATACTGGAAAAATAACTTTGATTGGAACAAGATTATTTAGTGACAATTCTGTCACAGTCAAATACCACATCTATAGGTAGACCATAATACATCCATATATTATTGAAAATCATGTAAATAACAACTGATAATTCTCGCTTTCTGATAGGAATACAGTGGGCCATCTTGGTGAATCGATCAACTAGTTCCATAATATACTTGTTACTGTGGAATTGTGATACATTAATATCAACATCAACTGAAATATATGTTCATGAAGAAGATTGTAGTTCCAGCAAATATAGTAGCCCATATTTCAAGTATCATCGGACCTTTGTTCACTAATAGGAAATGCTCATATTGCAGTACTTCCAAATATTGTTCTTGAGTCTACACCAGAAAAGGTTCAGCGTGATCAGCTCCACAGTATATCTATGTTCACAGTATTCAGTGATTCCATAGTCATGTATATGTCTCAGCACCCTCTGCTGAAAATTGTTTGGTACATATAATCATCCTTTCCATGTTGAACATCAATCTTCATGTATTCCTTGTTAAATATCAATATTGTATTCATTTGTCTGTATCTTTCTTAGTATCCTTTGCAGTTTTATCCATAAATATTGTCCACTACTGAGCTATTAAAGCTTGAGCTGAAATTCCTGTCAATGTGATTTGCTCTACTTCCTATTCTTTTTTTTATATTACTCCCATAGGGAACTAATATTCTGGACCTAACAGTGGTTTTGATATTGTCGTTATTGTATTTCACTCTTTAGGAGTAAATACTGGGTATCTAGTTAGAGGATCCACCTCTGTATTTGGCGATCCTTTTTGATTTATAATCTTAAAGTTATATTCGTAAAGTATTTCAGTACTTCAGGCTATGGAAGGTTTGAGTTGAGTAGTTGTTGTAAAGTATTGCAAATTCTGATGGTCGGATTAAATGATTAGAGTGTACATTGTTTGTTGTAAATAGTATCACCAGGTATGTATTTCTTTTATGATTGCCAACAATTCTGTATCGTACATCTGGTAGTTCATATCTGCTATTGAACTCTTCTTTGATACAAATTCCATCTCGTGTAGTTTACTATACATGGTGAAATTCACAAATGAAATACCCAGACAAAGTTGTTCAGATAATGGTAACCAAACAATTTTTCCTCCTCAATAAGCCGGACACCGCAACATACAATTATTGAACAGGCAAGGAAACCTCTGTTATTTACCTTGCCTTATACCTCACAATTGATACATGAATCAGTTATTGATTGGGGAGTGGATGACAATATATCAACTGGCTCAGACTATGCTACAATTGAGATTGAAATTGTGGCAGAAACAGAACTAGTCACTACCAACTCTATTACCATAAGATACAACTGGTATAAAACAGACTGGAACATACTTTCAAAAACTCTCAGTACTCTTTCCCATGTTAAACATATCTTCATTAATGACAAAAGTAATGAAACCTTGACAAGTCTGGTTAATGTTAGCAACGAATCGGATTGGTTTGAGATGAATCGAACTAACCAGCGATTCCTCGCAGATTCAATCCGAGGCTTTGCGATATTTCCAGATTCAACTTAAACTTTCAACCGAATCCCAGAAACTGCGAATGAAAATAATTATGTGAGCTCTTATCTTATCGCCTCGATATTCCATTCAATTGTAACGCTTTAAGTTTGCTACAAAATGAACAACACCTTGAAACGAACGGATAAGAACTCACTTACTGGTTTGTATTTCCACTTATGGACTGAAATGGTGAATTTTGAGGGGGAAAGTCTTGGGAAGAATTTGCTTCACTCAAACCGAATCAGTTTGTCAATGGAGTGAATCGCCGGGGGTTTGTTGCCAACATGAAGTCAGATGAACAACTGCAAAATATGATTCTCGATACTGTAAGGAATCTACTTCTGGTCTCAATCTAGCAATCCATTTCAAACCATAGTGGATACCACAAGTTACAATTACCTGATGCAAGGCAAATCTTGTCCAGAAGTATTGGAAGAAGAAATGTCTTGAGAGTGATCATATCAATTTCACAGCTATTCGAAACCAATACTTCCGATATATGTGCACCTCCAAAATATCAATCCAAATTCAATGTAGATCAAATGTACAAGGTACAGACATAATTTCTGGACTTCATTATACAAAACCAAAGAAATCCCAGAGAATTCTACCACTGTGATTCTCACAAACAACAGCTGTTATATTTGAAGAGAAAGCTGCAGTTTTCCTTTCTACCATGTTCTCTCCCCCACCAGGTACACCTCCCCCTACTGATGCCACAAACTGACCGACACTGACAGGGATCACATGTACTTCTACAGAAAACAATTAAGACATATTGTTCTCTGTACCATCTAAAATCTCTGGATCTGAGGGACTTTCCTTTTACCCTTTCCGGCATATACATATGGCAGCAACTAACCAATTCAACAGTTGTTTTGCTGTAGTTGGAACAACAGGATACTTTTCAACCTGTTGGTGACAATAAATGACTGTGATGTAGTAGTATGAAGTGACGATGGTCTATTCATACTCTAAGTGATCAGTCAATCCTGGCGAATCACTTAACGTCATGTGTTCGTACATATCCCCTTCTGGCCGTACCGTCCGCCTAGCCGTACCTTATGTCAACCCCTTCTCTCCACATTACATCCTTCCCAAGATGTTCGAGATACTTCTCGAAAACAAATCTATTCCCTGAAAGCAAAAAAACAGGAAAATACTCAATTGCAACTGACACTACAGCAAGGTGGCCATCGACTCTACGGTGCAAAGGAAAGCACCAATAGCAATTGACTCTGCAGCCATGACCTTTCCTTTTCCGTTTAACCTTCGTTACTCCCAATCCATATTGTTTTTCATAGTCGTCAAGTATTTGCTGTGCTTTGGAGAGGTTGGCGACTGTTTTCCAGGTCATTTAATTGTATCCTTTCCATTTAATTTGGTATTTGTAGTCGCCTTTGACCCCTGGTACCTGCTTATGTAAGGTAATCGCTTCGACAACGTACGAATGCTGAATCGTGCCATCTTTATCTCCTACAGGATGTACAGGAGGAGGAGGTAGCTTTTTTCGCACCGGATCTGCCATATACATCGTGAGTCTGCTGACGTTTACTACATCGTGACTCATCATATCTGCTGGTAATTTCAATTCGACTGTATTTGGCCCACAGAACGTAATGATCTTGTATGGTCTGGCCCATTGGTATTGCAACTTCCGACGAGAAGAATCTTGGTTCGTGTATGCGATCGGCAGGACTTTAGTACTCAACACCCCGAGGTCTTCCACCTTTAGGGTGCGTGTCCTATGGCCCATATTTGGTTCAGCCATTTGACTATCTTGGGGTTTTCGAAGATGGTCCTGAGCATCCAGTAGTGAAACTTGCAATCGTTCGTCAAACTCTGGCCCTTTCAAGCTCCACATCTCCTCCCATCGGCCAGCCACGAAATCTAGTGGGATGGAAGGTGTATATTCCAAATCCAACTCGAAAGGACTCTGATCTGTAGACGAGTGTATAAGTGCATTATATGCATGCTCTTCCAATGGCAGCCTATCGTCCCATCCAGCCTGGTCGTGGGTGGCAAATACCTGCAGATATCTCGTAACTTGCTTATTTGAAATCTCTGAAAGTATATCTGTTTGTGGGTGGACGGCAGTTGACATCAGCAATTTTGTTTGCAACTGCTTACTCACCTCCGTCCAGAAGTCTGATGTGAAGCAGGCATCTCTGTCACTGACAATATCACGTGAGACGCTGTCAATTCGTATGATAGCTTCCAAAAATACATGTGTGGAACCAGCAGCATCGATCATTTTTGTGCATGCTAGTGTAAGAACGTACGTCCTTGTATGGATGAATACGTATAGATACGGTTGTATACGGGAATAAGTAATATATATCAATTGTGAGGTATGTAGGTAGGATAATCGCTAGCGTGCCAAAAGCACTTCGCGAGGTGAGTATATATGAAGGGTGGTTACCAGGCCCCGGTGGCCAAGTGCACCTGCGAGGCGAAGTGCGCTTGGGAGCCCAAGTGCACCTGGCACCGCAATTGCATCATCCCCCTCTTTATCTGCAGACCTCCTGGGCTGCAACATATATATACATAAAGAAAGACAAGCTTAGGTGCGTATGCCTTCGTAGTCCCATGACCCATCAGTGCCATCGTGGCGGCCTCACGGCGGATTCGGTGCACGGGGAAATCCACCTCCAGTGGTAGGTGGTAACACCCGTGCCGACGCCATTTATACTGGGCTGAATCCATCAGAAGAGACAAATAGAAGTAGAAAGCAAGAAGGAAATGTCCAATTGACCCTGATTCCTCCAAGTCCAGCTCCGAATCGAAGCCGCTCCAGAAGCAGGCCTCGTTCCAAGTAATTGGTCTCCATAGTGCTTGCTTGGTGATGCTCGAATCGGTAAATGCCATTGGTCCACTTGCGGGCGTCATTCGGCATAGATATTGTAGTTGACACGTAATATGCCGGACGAAGTCATCATTGCTCGACTGCCGACTAATCGATCGATCGATCGTATACGATTTCCTTCGTTGAATACGTTCGTGAACGTCATGTGAGAGGCAAGGCCATCACGGCCGGTATCGCATCGCTGCAGCAGTCAACTAGCATAATTGCACGATATACTTATCTTGATCATAGCTGCTCTTGAGAGCTCTCGAATTCGTATGATTTCCATGTCTCTGTGCTTTCGTATATCCAAGCACACAGTAGACCTCATCGGTGATAGCCCCCGCTATCAGCATTGATCATATGCGTCACACCGATTGGTTCCAAGTTGACTCGAATATCGGTCATCGGGATTCGACTTCCCGTTGCCATGGTGCTTCAGATCCAGTGGTGGTTGACCAGTGTAGGCCTCGTTCGGCCCTTGATTGCAGTCTTTGTATGTCGACCAGTATTCGTACATACTGATTCGAGTTGCGGTATCTAACTCGTAAGTGTGCAATAAGGTCGTACTCACAAAATAACCAAGTATGCTTCCGTCCCCGGTGCATCAAGGTAGCCATTCTCCAATTTACATGCCTTCGACTTCCGAATCCACGAAAGTAGTAGGTTTGCACTTGCCATGCCCTTCCGAGCCTAGCTGTAGGGTGCGCACCCTAAAATCTAGCCTGATACGGTTAATCACCACTATCTGCGGCGACGTCAATCAATTATTGTCGTGGTTTCATTAAGGCCATTTGCAGAGCATATTCGTTTGTTGATATATCTAATTCGTAAGTAACCCCTCGTACAAGATCATAGTTACCATTTAATTCGGTGCGTCCGCGCTCTCGGCTCTGAAGCTCCAATGCGGTAGCCTTCTCATACGTCCATTTAGCATTGCAGCCGGTTCGCATTCGCGCAGCTTGACATCTCGACAGCTGATTTGGCTTGCTTCGCAGCCGCTCATGTACTTCTTTGGGTATGCATCCATCGTAGATCAATAGAAATCCCTAGAGACTAACGCAGCAGTTTTAAGAGCTTCTAAGTGACCGTACTCAGGGTTATCATAAAGAGACTTATCACTTTACCGCGGAGAGCATCATCCGCAGGGACATATATCCTTCCCTCGTAGGTCAGAGCTCCAGCGATGACACTCCATTAGTTCTCGTCTTCGGCTTCAGCTTCGGCTTCGGCTGTGGCCATTGGGTTATCGACTAGCATACCTGAGACGTCGACTGCCAATAGGTCAGTAGCGTGGGCCTTCTTAATCACCGGTAGGAGGTCATCGTAGGGTTCAACTGTCAGGGTCGCCAAGAGCCTTCCGACAGGCTTCTCGTAGCAGATCTCATATTCGGGCCGTTTCGACGGGCTGTCGGTGGGGTTTTGTTTGTTCCTTCCAGGTGTTCAATAGTGAAGTCGTACGGTCTGCAGCATGATGGGTTATCGTTCCAGCACTTCCGGTGCGGATTTCGTCGTAGTAGCGGTTTCTCGGATTACGGAACGGTCATTCCCCTGTATTTTTGAGGTCCGTGCTCCGTCAACGACTAAATGCGGCCGGTGAATGCGGTGTCGATTCTCATCGATTCCCTTCGATTTTCTCATTGATAAGACGGTTTCGATTGCCATTGAGACTTCGTACTTCTATATCTGCATTCGATTGTGAATCTTGCAGCAACACTCTTAAAGTAAGTATTTCTTAAAGAAAAGGATAGACTTAAAATGTAAACTTGTATCGCCATATCGGCAAGTTGCACTCTGCACTCGAGAAATCTGCATTCCGCCACTCTCCCGTGGCTCAATAAGTGCCATCCGCCTAGCAGTCATTTCTCATTGATTCATGATTGTACATATTGAGAGTTTGGTAGTCAACAGAGTCTCAACCCACCGTCGGTGATAATGACTGCTGGATGAAACCATTGGCCAGATTTCTCTCGATGCATTCCTTTAGAGTTCTTGACTCAACCTCCGACAGGTAATAGATACACCCATATGGCAGATTGTGCCCGGGGTCGATCGCATGGTCAATTGACCGGTGCGGTGGCAGCGTCTCAGCCTTGGCCTTACTAAGGACCTCCACGAATTCTTGATACTTGGCGGGGATATGGTATGGCCGCCGTCGTCTGTAGGTACCATTTCGGGCGCCGAAGCTCTATCTGTACTCGTTAGCTTTGTGCTCATAATCTTAAGATGGAAGCAAAGGTTGGAATCCAGGAGCCCTGGTTGTAGCGAGTTATCCTCCATGGGAAACCCCCCACTGTCCGGTACTCCCTTCGTCACTCGGAGAGCCAGTAGTAGTCATTCAAGCTCCGCATTGTTGCTAACTCTTCTGCCACAACTACCGCCGCTGCTCCCTGCTCACCCATCCAGCATCGGAGTTCCTCATCTGAGGTCCCGCTCCATGAGGATGCTCCCAGCAGCCTGGTGCACTCCCCAAACCGTAGGGTGAATGCCATGACGACCTCGTTGCTTTCAAGGAGGTCGTCAAATGCGGTTACTCCAAGGAAACAAATGTCCGCAGGCTTACCACCGCGCCCCTGCGAAGTTCCATTGGTATCTGCGTACAGGGTTCCATCGCGATTCCCATTTGTGGCCTGCGGCCCACTAGGGGTTCGCAAGGCCACGAGTCGACTGGCCTTCCAGTCGATTTCCGTGTTTCGGGCCTTGAACCAAGGTAATCCCAAAACCAAGTTGTGTGCCTTCATGGGCACAATTAAAACATCCGATTCGTCAACCGGTGCCAAGCTTTCAAAATACTGAACTGTGAGAGTAGCCTTTCAAGTTTCTCTTGCAGACATCATCTCGCTGCCGTCGAGACTCGAGTTTGCGATGAATGCTGGTTCGTCCCGGGCGCCGAGCCGCCCTCGCAGCTTGGGTGTCATGAGCCGCCGCCGCCGGTGGTCTTTCCACCGGAAGTTGTCTCGGCGGTCAAGTAGACATCCATCCCGCCCAGGAATGCATCCAAGTAGACGTCCATCCCGCTCGGATAAGACGAAGGAGAGGTCCATCCCACCTAGAAATGCAATCAAGTAGATGTCCATTGCGCTCGGATAAGACGAAGGAGAGGTTCATCCCACCTAAAAATGCAACCAAGTAGATGTCCATCCCGCTCGGATAAGACCAAGGAGAGGTCCATCCCGCCTAGGAATGCAACCAAGTAGATGTCCATCCCGCTCGGATAAGACGAAGGAGAGGTCAATTCGGCCGAGGGATAAGACGACTCCGTCGATATGTGAAGGATCGCTCGTTGTCGATCGGGAATCGATTTACTCCCGAATTGGATCACTCCCATGACGATAACAATCGGCATCGTGCAGTCGGTAGTCATTGTTGTCTCATATGGCATTGCCAGTTTCTCGAACGATGATTGGTAACTCGATTGAGTCTCACCGAGGGGTAATTGTGATTGTAGTTGCAATCAGGTATCAATCAATATGTTCGTGAAAGACGTGAGATAAATCCGGCTTCTTTGCTCAACTGTCTTGCAGAATCGCACAATGGGGTATCAGCTTTGATTCTGCCCATCGGTAGTCTTTCTCCATAAATACACATCCGTGCTTGTGTAATCATTCTCCGTAGGTGCACTTCCATGCAATGCTGACGCTCTGTAAGTGAGCTTGCAGCTTCATTTGTGCATGCCAACACGTTGTAGGTGCGCTTCTGAGCTTCCACTCAGATCGGAGGAAGGCAATCATCAAGTGCCTTTCAGATCGTAAGAAGGTAATCGTTACATGCGCTTCAGTGTTACGGGGATACTTATGACCAGAACAGTGTCGTAAGTAAGGCCGCCTAGTTTTCAAAAGTCGTAGGTATCCTGAAAATCTTCTTCGTCGTGCAAGAACTCGGAATACGATTCTTTCTCGTCCTCAGAAGGATTGACGTAATAAGCTGAAGGCAGTTCACCGGTGCAGAACCAGTGACAATATTCGAAGGCGATATCGTAGTGTGAGATAAATCCTCGTGCGTACCAAAAATCGTGATGTGTGACTGCTCGTTCACAAAGTGCGTGTGCGTAAAGAACAACAGAGTCAAGATCTCGCAAATGTAAAGAAATATATTTCTTTTAAAGTAGAAAACTTAATAATATTTTAGATTCTTGTCCGCTGGTGTGTTCTGACTGTGGATTGCTGCTAGAGCTTGATGTTTTACTTTGCGGGTGCAA
>MU122185.1:25608-47035 GCA_014904905.1 Wilcoxina mikolae CBS 423.85 | reverse complement strand
GGCCGATGCCTCCTGTATATATCTCGAGTCTCTCTCCTTCTCACTCTCTTCACTCTGTACCTTAGTCTATACACACGGTTCTCCCCATACAGTAATAGGTTATGAGCCCGGCGGTTGCCATACTCTCTTTATAAAGACTTCCGATTCTATTGTTACACATACACGAAATCTCACGATGTCGAACTCTTCGTCCTCCTCATCCTCCACGTACAATCAGCTCGTTCCGAAACTCAATGATACCAACTATGCAACATGGAAAACGAAGATGGAGATGTTGCTTATTAGAGAACGTCTATGGTCGATCGTTTGTCAACGCCAATTACGTCCGACACCTGCAGCCAGTAGTTCCAGCAGCCGTACTCGCAGAAACACCGCTGAGCCAACCAATGACAACAATGCCACGGCTGCTTCCCTCAAATAGGACGAAAACGCTGAAAGAGCCACCGCAACGATTTTCCTCTACCTTGACGAACGTGCCGAACTCGCTGTCATCGATATTCGCAATACAGTTGAGCACTGGGAGAAGCTGAAGACTATCTATGAAAAGAAAGGATTCTCTGCCCGCTTCTATCTTTGGCAAAAGCTCTTCACCTTACAGCTTGCTGACTATGCAAAACGCGATGAAGGAAAAGCGCTGGCAATGGAACTTTACCTTGATGCATTGAGCCTCCATATACAAGATCTTCGCAGCTCTAGTGCAACTATGAGCAACGAAATCGAAGCTTCCGTACTCCTTAATAGTCTAGGCGATGGCTATGATAGCTTTACAGTCTCAACTACCCAATCCTTCCGCCAGAACACCGAAGATGATGAAATCGATGTTGAGCAACTAGTCAGTCAACTGCGTGACGAAGATCACCGATGAGCATCTGGTCGAATACCTACCGAAATCGGAGATTCCAATACTGGATCAGCTCTCTAGTCCAACCACGATTGAAAACGACCTTGGCAATCAGATCAACCTCGCCCTACATGCAACTACTGCAACCGAGAAGGTCATCGATAGAACGATTGCTGGGACCTACACCCTCATAAGAAGCAGAATCGACAATATAGTGCAAGAATAGCCCAAGCGTCAGTAGCAATTGCAAATGCCGATGCAGAACTTGCAGCTGCCGGAATTGAAGAAGGTTCGGGAGGTCTTTTCTAAGAAGTGTATTTGTTACCGTCCCACCTGTGGTATCACGGGGATGAGAATGTCTGTCTGTCTGTTTGTTGAGCTCATCTGTGGTATCACGGGGCCGATCTGTCTGCGGTATCGCGGGATCTGTTTGTCTGTTATCAATTGTCCATTATTATGTTTCCTAGTTGGAGCTGTTGTTTAGTCCGTCGTTTTGTTCGTGAGTATCTTGGTCCGGGGGAAGTGTTAGTTATGCAGTTTATCCTTCTACTTTGTATTCTGGGGATGGTTCAGGTTTCTGGGGAGTTTCCTGCACCACGGCTATCAGCCGGCCAGATGGGTCCTTCGTCCGTGGCTACTTTCTTATTTAGCTTTCTTAGTTCTAGAGTTCTTGCTGCTTGACTTCGTCAGTGTTGAGTTTTATGGAGCGCAGCAAGAGGGGGAAGTGTTACATATTTACAAGGGTCTGATACAGCTGGCAGTAACTGGGGCCGATGCCTCCTGTATATATCTCGAGTCTCTCTCCTTCTCACTCTCTTCACTCTGTACCTTAGTCTATACACACGGTTCTCCCCATACAGTAACACGTGCCAAAAGCACTTCGCGAGGTGATTATCTATGAAGGGTAGTTACCCGGCCCCAGCGGCCAAGTACACCTGCGAGGCCAAGTGCGCTTGGGAGCCAAATACACTTGCGAGGACCAAGTGCGCTTCGGAGCCCAAGTGCACCTGGCACCGCCATTACAGCTATCCAGTGTGCTCGTTTCGAAAACTAATTGATGAATGTCACGATACAGTCATTTCCTCTTGTTGAGATCGGGACATCAGTGACAACATCTACTCCTATCCGCTCCCACCAGCCCTTCGCAATTGGCCGAGGTCTCAATAAACCTTCACATTTACCAGCCTGCTGGTTGACCTGTATAAATGTATCACATTCGTGTGTATATCTTTCCACGCTCTTCCACATTGGGAGCCAAAAGAAGCATTGTCGAAGTGTCATATACGTTTTCGCCACTCCAAAGTGTTCTCCTACTGTCGCGTCATATGCCTCACGGAGTATACGGTGACATAAGCTCTTTGGGATATATTGTCAGTAGTGTTGGCAACGAAGCGGATCGGTTCGTCACGGATCGAACCAGGGCGCGGTTCGATCCGGATTCGATCCGAGATTTGGACGAAGTTCCGAGGTTTGTCCGAACCGGTTCGCGAACCATCTATCTTCGCACGATAATAGGTAAGCGAGTTCTTGTCCGATCCGCTCGATTTTTAGCGCATCTTGTAGCGGGAGAAGTTAGCTACAAGATGCACTAAAAATCGAGCGGATCGGACAAGAACTCGCTTACTTATTTTTGTTCGCAGTTGTAGGTCGAAATGGTGGGGTTTGTGGCGAAAGGCTTGGCAAGGATCCGGTTCGCACGGACCAAATCGGTTCGTCAATTGTACGAACCCCGGGCGGTTCGTTGCCAACACTAATTGTCAGCAAGACTCGTCCGTGTGGCGACTGGAATCCTGTTTTTGCAGGTCAAGGTACAACAGGCCATTATCTAGGGTGAATCGATGACTATGAGTCCAAGCTTTCCATGTGGTCGCTGGAGTGAATGCTCTTGGTGGATGTCCCTGATCCTTGCACTTCAATATCTGCACATCGTCCTTTCTTCAAGAGTCATCCTTGGTCTCTGCTACTACTTCGTCAAGCCACTTTACCGAGTCGTGGACGACGAATTGTATGAGTCGGCATTGCATATATCGACAAAGTGAGAATCGATACTGTTCGACACAACGTTCCCATCTACAATCAGGCAGTCTAATTAACGTATCGGCTGCCAGGTCTGTGGCACCTGAAATATAACAGATGTTGTTCGTGAAATGTCGCTGGGTGGCCAGATACTCCATTTGGCGTGCAGCCAATCGGGAATGTGTGAGTAAGTATCGCAATGAAGTATGGTCTGTGCGTACTGTAAACGTCGTATCGGAATGTAAATAGTAGTGCCAGTTAACTACAGAATCGCGAATGGCTATTCACTCCCAATCGTATGTCAGATATCGTATTTCAGCCCCGTTCAATCTTCGCTTCCAATAAGGAAAGATGTTGATTTTCCCATTTTGACATTTCTGAGGGAGTATGGTGCCGACCGCATACAGGCTGGTGTCGGAGTGTTGAACATATCCCCCCCCCTTCCTCTGGCATTGCCAGAACTGGAGCTTTGTATGTGGCATCTGTTAACATTGGAAAGGCTTCCTCTGCTTCACCGGTCCAAGCGAAAGGCTGGATCCCAACTTTTCCAAGCTGTGGCTCGCCTTGTCGACCTCCCCTTCTCTTATCTTTGCTCTTCCCCAACTTGTACATTCGGTACAGGGGCAGGGCGGTGTGAGCATAGTGGTGTATAAACTTATTGTAGTAGCCAGTTAGCCGAAGGAAACCACAGATTTCTTCGGCATTTTGGAGTCGAGGCCTTTCGCTTACTACTGTTGTTTTAGTCTACAGTGTGGGAAGTCCATTCTGATCAATTTGAACACCACAAAAATCAATTTCGTGTCGAAACCAGGTGCACTTGGACTTCTTTAGTTTGAGGCCAGCTTTTTGCAGCAGTTGCAGAACTGCTCTGACATGGTCTTGGTGTTCCTCTCTGGTCGAGCTATGAATCAACATGTCATTGAGGTAAACGGCAACAACTTTACGTAATTCAGGGTTAGAGGTCAAAACCCCGTTCATGACGCGCATAAACTGGCTAGGCATATTCGCCAGTCCGAAAGGTGGAAACATCCACTCGTAGAGTCCATATTTAGTTGAGACTCGGAAGCCTATCTTTTGACAGCCCGCAGCGTATATACATGTTTGATGATATCCTGTTGCGAAGTCTATATTTGAGAAATAGGTTGATCCACCTAACAGCTGAACCAGCTCTTCAAAATGCGGTAATGGGTATCGATCTTTCTTGTTGATTTGATAGGCCGTGTGGTAGTCTATGAACATTGGCAAACCGCAATCTTTCTTTGGTACGAATAATACTGGGGAGCTGTAATGGCAGTTGCTTGGACATATCTATTCATTTCAGAGTGCTTTCTTAAATTAGCATTGCAGTTCCACGTCTTCTTTTTGTGACAGTAGGTATGAGGACCTGTACGAAACCTTCTTATCTTCTTCGGGTGAGATCTCAATCCTGTACTGTGGGTTACTCCGTGTTGTTTCATATGTCGGTTCGGCAAATAGGTGACACTTCTCAAAATTACCGAGCATTGTTCAACATTCATCTGGCGTCTCCTTGAGCTCAGGTGTTTCTTCAGCATCATGTGGTGCACGAACCATAAATGCTTTAATTAAGAGGCGGTGGATCGTGTGACGGAGTTGCTTCTCATCCACAATTTCAATACCCATGACACAAGCAGATTCTTTTACCATGACCTCATTTAGTTCATTGTTGGGCCACAGGCCGGGCAGATATTGGATCCGGGCCGCATTTTCCATGTCATCCAATGGTATGCTACCCTGCATTATGCACATGTCGTTCGTACGATGGTCGATACTGTATGTTTCATTGATATTACGCACCCAATACTTTCCAGGGATAATATCAAATCCATTCACATCGTACTAGTAGCCCGTGAAGAATCCTGAATATGGAAAACTATCGTCTCTGAGCCTGAGTATTAAGCACACTTATTGTTGTCTTTCAATACTATCATCTACCCTATGATTTGGCTGTTTAGACCATCATCCAGCCACCATCTCTTTCTTCTAGTATCGAGCCCTTCTTCCTTAGGTTTTCCAATGTTGCTCTCCTCATGTAATTCTCCAGTGCTCCATCGTCTTTGGCTATTCTGGCTGCTAAACTAGCAGATATCTCATCTCCCTTTTTGTATCGAAGCTTTCCGTCAAACCTCAGAAGCTCTAAGGTATCATTATCACTGATTTTGAGATGATGGTAACGAGTAAACATTTTTATTGAAGTAGACACAGTAATAGTCTTTGTTTGAGAGAGTCGATTCGCAGCTAATCACTCCCATTGCGAATTGCTGAGTCCGAGCTAGAGTTATCTGAATCATCATCACTGTCATAAGACAATTCTTGCACCTTGGGCTCCTTGGTATCAGTACCTTCTCCAGGGACCTGTTGGGTCCAGCGGAGACTCTGTTGTTTTCCTCCACCTTCACCTCCGCTGCTGTCCTTCTTGCGACCACCACGGGAACCTCTCTGTCTGTCTGCTCTCTCCTTCTTCTTCTTCGCCTCAGAGTATTGCTTATCATTGGCTAGTTTCTTTTCTCTCCATGCGGCTAGGACTATGTCCTTGTTTGAGCATGTTAAGGCGGGGTGACCTACTTCTCCACATGTGTAACAACTCCGGTCATTACCGCCACTGGCACCACCGCCTTCTTTCTGTTTGCCCTCTATCTTCTTAAGTGTTGTCGACATCGGTAGTTTCTTGGAGTTAAGCATGGCGTCCACTCGAAAGATTTGCTCCATAACGTGGTTGAGCGACGCTGTATGCTGATTTCCCAATTTCTCAATTAAAGTCTTTGATGCTTCTTGGTTGCCCTCGAGTTTGAACTGGTATGAGTCACGAAGGCGTTCATCAGAGAGTGGCACGTGGGTGTTCCAATTGGTATCGAAACACTCGGAAATATTCATTAATGGCAGAAACACGTTCGCCACTCTTGATTTGAAATAACTTCCAATCGCCTTTCAGTTTGATAACAGCATCGGGAGGGATAAAGGTTTCTGTGACTGCGGCCGAATAGTCTTTCCATGATACGTCTACGCTTGGGTGTGCTGGAAACCGGTGATTGGCCCAAACTGGAGCTTTGTCGTGAAGCTGAAGCAGTGCCACGGTGGCACAACCATTGGTCAAACGAATTCCTAACTCTTCTGTCAAGTCCAACTCCTCGGTGCGAGGTCTGAAATTCTGGTGCAGAGTGGATAGGAATGAGATACCGGTCTCCAGGGTTCTCATACCATAGTAAGTCAGCAATCCCGTAATCGTGACGTTGAACATGCAGTTATTGGAGTTAATTTGGGGGGTGTCGGTGGGTGCTGAGCCAGCCTTCACTCGAATCGAGGCTTCATTCTTAGTGTTCAGGTCCATCATAGCCGATTCCATCTTTTCACTGATAATGTCTGTTTCGTCTTCAGCGGAGGCAAACGCCATCTTCACTGTGTCGACTGTTTGTAAGGCAGCACTTATTTTGGCTTGCATCAACTTATTTAGCGCGTTTTTGGCGGTGATTTCTCTTTACAGCTTTACCATCTCCTATTCGATTGTGTCGTCCACCAGCAGAAGTACCGTTTCATCTGTTATGTCAATCGAGGCTTGTTGTACCAATCTGTTGCACTCTATCTGTTTCGCCATGAGGGCCCGCTCCTTGAAGCTTAACTTCTTCTCGAAATGGACAAGTTCAATAGCGATTGCATCCCATTGATGATCGGCATCCTTCCACATTCGGATTAGATCTTTGACTTTATTACAGTACTCATATTCAACTGCATGAAACTAATTTGTGACCACGTTCAAGATTTCCAATGTCGCGATTACCGGCGGATAATAGATGATCTCTTCCTGGCGGACTCGGTCATCATCAATCAGCTGTTTAAGAACACTGAACCCCTTTTTCCGTGCATCTGGGAAGACGTTGCTAGCCCTGGGAAATCTCAATGTACCTGCCATATCTAAGCCATCGTCCTTCGGGCCTCCATCAGGGCTAAAGCACACGGCAGCAGGCATAGTTTCATTTTTGTCGTTGTGGTGTTTCGTTGTTCGAAATTCTTTTTTTTCGCCGTCGGAGTGTTGTCTGTGATCGTTCTAACCACTGTACTTCGAATCAAATTGCATCGGGCAGGTTGAAGGTGCAGGAGAAGCCAATTGGAAGGTATTGCTACCAATGTAGTAGTATGAAGTGACAATCGTCTATTCTTTGTCTAACCGATCAGTTTATCCTTGCTGATCACCTAGCATTGGGGGTGCACACATATCACCTTCTGGCCTGTGCCTTTCGACGAGCCGCACCGTATGTCAACCTCTTCTCTCCACATGTGATTATTCCCAAACTGTGAAAACCTGATTATTCTACACCTAGGATCTGCCTGCCAGTTGCCGTTCTCAATTGCCTTGGCAATATAATTGCAAAGCTAATAGAAAACTGGCTAGCATTAATGGCTAAGATATATATTCTTTTACATAAACATCAAATAAGGGGAAGAAAACAACGCTCAGATATTGATGCTGCCATGGTAGTTCCTCATGCAATTGAACAAGGAATGTAACTAAAGGTTATCACTACTGCCCTGTTTATGGATGTCAGTAGTACATTTGACAATATATTCAAGGACTACCACCTCCAAACGCTATAACAATTGGGCTATGCAATGTCTATTCAATTGTACGTAAATCACTTTCTATCCAACTGAATGGTAGCACTGACATTTGATGGACAAAAAGAAGATCTCAGTTTTGTACAAACAGGAATTCCTGAAGGATCATCTGCTTCTCCAATTCTATCTCTCCTCTATCTCTGCCCTCTATTTCACGAATTGACAACCCACCACTGAAACTGCTAGACTCCAAGAAATGTTGATGATGTTGCCATAATTGTCTGTAGCAAATCAATACCTTCAATGTACATTGCCTTGAAGTAGCTGCTCGAATGGCCTTTAGATGGGCTTAACACCATGTTATAGGATTTGACAACTCAATGTCAGATGTGATGCACTTCCACAATAGACAAAATGGCAACAACAATGAAGATGAAAAGAATACCATACTCAATGGTAGTACTATTACTCCTGGTATACATGGCAACATCCCAGACCTTTCAGGTGGATTGGCCTTTGGTTTGGCAGAAAAATCAACTTTAAACACCATGTCATGCTAAAGACTGCAAGTGGCCAAAGGGTCTTTAGAGCCCTCAAATCACTAGTCAATACTCAATTAAGACTGATTCTAGGTGCTGTCCAGCAACTATACGATGTGCGCATTATAATCATCTGTAATTTTGGATCAGAAATCTCGTTGAAACAGCAGGTAACGTATCAATAGAAGTTTGAAACTGTTAAGAATATGATCCTTTGCTGTATTCTTAGAGTATTCTTTACATTACCAACTACAGCCCACCACAATGAATCAACTTTTACTACTGTAGCTGTATGACTCAATCAATTGTGAAGAATATATACAATTCAAATACCTATACTCCCTGAGATATAAATAATCTGGCACTGCTTTCCATCAACTATCTCTCCATCCTATTAGACACCTGAGTCTAGTAAAACAACATGACCTTGGATACGATAGGAGGGTATACAACCCAACGATTTCAAATATGTTACCCATCAAATCCAGACCTTATCCACTCTCAGCCCATGAATCTCTAACAGTTTTTAGATCGAAATCTATTCAGCAACAGCTTGTTGACTGTAGATTAAAAGCCGAGTCAGTACATATATGAATCTCTGCTCAAAAGAAGAGAAAGTCAAATCTCATGCCGTACAGTGTATGACATTGGAAGAAGATAATGACAATATCATGTGTTATACTAACAGATCGATGCTGTAGGCAAATATTGGTGTATTAGCCATAGTGGAGATGATTGGTGAATCTGCCATTGAAGCAACCTATCCAATGGGCTATCAAGATGAAGTTTACAATGCTGAACTACTTGTAATCCTCAAGGCTGCAAAGAAATACTTTGTGATATGCCAATGTAATAACCTCTCCAAATATTATATATGGATCTTAACTGACAATCAAGCTGCCATATAACGTCTAAACACTCTAATATCTGTTACTGAATAGTATACTTCCCTCATACACTCCAATATAAGCAATAACCTCCACGCACTCAAGACTACAACTACAGTACCATGAGTACCTGGCCACACTGACATACCAAGAAATGAACTTGACAAAACTATGGCAAAACATGCCAATCTTGAAAAACCCCCAACATATTATAAATCCTATTTATCATATCTCAAATGAGTAATCTAAGATACAGGAGTGGAGTGATTGGTGGATGTGATTCCTAGCAAAGGAAAAAATTAAATATGAATTTCTCACACCAAAACAAACCATATATCACAAGTAGTAATCACCAGTGTTGTAAAGGCGTATGTCCTCGTATATGTAGATATAAGTGTAGATACGGTTGAATATTTAGATTTGAGAATAGGAGAGCTGGGTTCAGTCGGTAAGGTTATCGATGGTAGGCAAGAGTACTCACACGAGCTGACTGTATACTGGGCAGTTACCCGGCCATAGGCCAGCCGTCATTACAAGTGTATATTAACAGTCGTACAATTTTGAAATTGACATTGGTACTTTCGCAGTTACCAATTCAACATACCACTCAACTCTGTTGACTTTCTCCACTTTCCGTGTAGCTATAGAGGTTCACAGTGACCAGAACAACTTCTCCTAAGATCCACATTATATCAACATGAAATACAAATGATACAGAAAGAGGGGGGGGTAGTACACCCTCATATCTCTGGGAATTTCTTCTCTGCACCAACAAAGCAATGCAGCCTTTGAAACATTTATTGCATGAAATACATATAGCTATACAAGGCTGGTACCTGGAGAAATTCTGTAACAATTTTCACCTTGTGTAGGGTGAGAATCAAATTACAGGACAGGAGACTGTCAATGATATGTGTGATGAACATCAGAGTAAGGGTGAAGGGCATGATCTGAAAGTTGAGACATAGGTGAGGTAAGGTGGAACAGGAGGGGAATTACCTTTGGGGGAAGGGAGGAGCAGGGAACCATCCAGGGGAAGCATCCACATGATAAGCAGTACTATGTAGAATAAGACTGACAGATATTACAATATTGTAAGCGGACTTCAAACTGGTAGAATTGCATGACAATGTTCTATATAAGCAGAAATTGGTGATTGTAAGCTGCAGGTTAGTAATATGTAGCCAAGCATCTTTCATTTTTCTGTTGTTCAGTTTTATTTGTTATTCCTGCTCAGACTGAATTCTTTGCACTTTACCAGTCATAGCCTTCGGACTACATATTCTATGATGAATAAATGAAACAATATATTAACTATGCAGTATATTTTGCCGTCCTCAAATCTTTGAGAACATATAGCTCCCATTACCTAGTCACTTGTATCAGTTTCCACTAAAGCTGGTCATTCAGAATTATAATGTTGTAGAATTGGTCTATGTTCTGCTTTGAATAATATAACCATTTGGTAATATGCTATGTATTGACCCAGTTTGAATGAAAAATAATTCCCTTCGCCCTTGAAGGTATCCATAGTTCGAGTAATAATACTGTTATATCCCTTGATAAATGGCCAATTAATGTTCTAAACACTAGACAGTACCTGTATCTCTTTTTGATTTCCCCAGATCGTTTATTGGGTTCTCACTTCCCTAGGAAAAGGTACCATATAGAATTAATTGCTACTGACAAAGAATTCGAGGAACTCTACCTGCTGTTTGTCAACTTTGTACTTGTTGATTTTGTCTACGAATACTTACCAGGGAGAACCTACCAAATCATCACAATATACTCATGATGTTGGTAAAGGATTCCTTTAGTTGTGTTAAGAATATCGGCAATATAGCCGACCCTTAGATCATTCTTTCTGTCCAGAAAATGTTACAAAAACGTATTCTTCCATTGTTAAAATATGGCATGTATATTGGTAAGGTCAGCTGGTATGACTGTGTACTCATATGATTCAAATGTGGATTCAAATGAGATTTGTCATTTATAACTATTGGCCATTAGAATCTGATGATAGTCTACCTTAGGATCAGAATTAGTGATCCACATAGCTCCTTTTACACAACTCTGTAGATCATCTATGAGTGGATGAGAAATCTTGTCTTTAATTACTATGTCATTAAGTGATGAATAGTCTATGTGTAGCCAAAGTCCACAACTATTAGGTGTTGATACAAACCATATTAGAAATCCAGCTTGCTTGCTTGATGGTTGGACTATGCCTTCTCATTCAAGTTTGTCAATATATTCTTCAAACAATCATTCTTCCTCTTTTGAGAGTTTGTATATTGGTCCATCTTTAACTTGGTTGACTGATACTTTCGGACGAATCTTATAATTATGTGATCTGTGATGTAGTAGCTGTTAAGATGTGTTTGGATCAAATAATAATATCTATTTCTCATACTGAGAAGGTGGCTTTGCTGCTAAGTCTTTGGAATAGTTTCATGTGATTGCTGCAATATTAATTGTATCTTTACAAGTGGTACCTCAGTCATCTTATGTTTTACTCCATTCAGGGTGAAGTTACCTATATGTGTACTATTTGAGACTGCATTCAGTAAAATAGAAATGACCATGAAATATTCTGTGCACCTTTTGTTATTTCAAATACAAAGCAGGTACAAGATCGCAATAGTGAGATTTGATTGTGATAACCTCAAGGATTTTGTTGATCCTTTGATTACGAAATGCACTACTATGCTGAATGTTATACACACATGGAGAATCAATTTCACGTCCACTTACCTTTTGTGTGCTTACCTTCATTTTCTGTTTTACAATATCATCAGGAATAAAACCAAGTCGCGCTCCGAACGCCGGAACGTTTAGCGTGCATCAGACACTTCAGACGAAACCTTTTGAGCCTGGTCGTGCAGTGACACTGCACATGAGTATACACAACCCCTAGCATTACGCTTGCACCTCCTGACGCAGCATTCCTTACTGTCGCAGCTATACAGTGCACATAATTCTTACTGTCGCAGCCATGCAGTGTGCTCACCTTTTAATCCACAATACTACTCATGTGACACATGAGTGCAATGTACACCTTGACATAATGCAATGTTTACAGCATGCGACGTTTATACGATGCCCTGAATTTCACTCACATCTCATGCGATGGATTCAGTGCAGTGACGTTACTGTTGACGATGTTTGATATTAAGCTCTAATATTTTCAGTTTCCCGACACGTCGCAGCCTGAAGCACATCCTCTCTCCTCGTTCCAAACGCCATACTACACATCGCAGCCCGCTTGAATCACATCCTCTAAGCTACTCTCTCCTTCGTAGTCATCCACCGACTCCGACTCTACGTCATTGTACTGGTCCACATTCTCATCCTCTTCCTGATCCTCATCCTCCTCATTCTCGACCATATCATCATCCAGCTGGAGACCACGATGTCGCTGTGCACGACTCCTGGCACTGTTAATGTCATCATACTCGTTGTCGCTATCATGGTCGCCATCATCAATCCCATCCTCAGCATCGAAAGATAAATCTTTAGCAGTGGGGATGCAAATCGCAGATATTTCCGGAGTCTCATTGTCTGGCTCCATCATAAGGGCTTCCATCGCAGCTTTGTTCAATATTACTCGACAAGGCTTGGCCACGGGTGGCATGTTATTGGCTCCTTTCTCATGTAGAATGAGGTTGTTGAGAGCTACCCTTATGGACTTGATTACCTTCTGTCTCAATGGAGATGGGAGATCGTTCCAAATATTCATGACATCAGTGTAAGTCTCTGCGAATGGTTAGAGCAATTGCATACATTGTGAAGGCCATACTTACCGCCGTCGTTATCTCGATTGAAGTAGTACTCCCACTTGGGCCTGTTGCGCCGGATTTCAAGTTCGAGGTCATCGATTGCCCCCTTTGTTAGAGGCAAACCTCCATTTCTTTGCCACTCTGTCAGTGCGTGATGCAATGCCGTACATGTTAACACAATCAGTGCCGGGGGTGTCTGTTCCCGAATGCATTCATGGAAGCCCTCTGAATGCCTGCCGTGTTTGCGAATTCGTTGGAAGAAATGTATATATAGAAATCGTGGAATCTCCTCGGCAAGAAAGTAGCTAGCTCGTTCCTGGTGGTGTTAGCGACGCTACAAGTTTGAGACAGCACTCACTCACATCAGGTTCGTTTGTACGATCGCATTGGCGTACAATGAATGTAAAATCTGAAAGAATTCAGTCAATGAGTATGCGGTGCTCATCATCTTCAAAACGGTGCAACTTGTATAGTCTCCCTACACACTCACGGTCCTTCTTGATCATATACGATCTGACTGCATTGCAACTGTTTTTGATCTGACATACAGGCAGTTAGTCAGTACACATGCAATTCTGGAAGATACCTAACTATCATGAGACACTCCTTCTGACATTCCTGGAACCTAATATTGACTCCTTTCTGCCTGCATGCCTTCGGCCAGGAACGCTCTACTGAATTTGTGTTGGAAACAATGTTAGTCGGTATCTACCACTCTCAGAATTGTATAAGCTACCAGCAGAAACTCAGCTTCATTTGGAAATGGTGTCTCGCTGAGGAGTTGCTTCTCCATCATGCGACGCATTGTCTCCAGTACAGCAGTAACTCGAAGGTCACCTGGTGCAAGGAGACTTCGACTGCCATATCGTTTACTGCTGACCGACAGACTTGACGGTGTCCTCGGCGGAGACGATGCGATGAGTTGTGAACCGGATGATGATGGGTGTAGACTCCGGAGGTGACTAAGGTTCGTCACTGAACGAATTGCGACGTTGGAAATGACACTGGGTACTGGCGACATTGAAATGGAGGCTTGATTGGGCGGGGGCAGAGACTGTGTCAGGGGTGAATTTGGTGCGGATACAATGGGTGTAGATGCTGAGGAGACCTGGATAGTTGAGGCTGTAGCCTTTATCCGCTTTCGCTTCTGCTTGTCAAACTGCAAAGCGAGTTTCCTCTTATGACTGTTAGCTGGCATTGGGGAGACAACTGCATGAGTGGCCGGTGCTGCTTTTGGAATTGAGGATACGGCCTTGTGCAGTGGCTTTGTTGTTCGGGTCATTTTCAGAAGGCAGAAAGGTCAGAAAGGCAGGAATGTCAGAAAGGCAGAAAAAGAGTGCAGTAGCGAAGCAGACGAAGGGTAATGCAGTGTGGAAAAGGACTGACACGTCGCTGAGCATTGCACTTGAAAAGTTTTCTCATACAGGGGCAGATTCACACAATTTCGTATTAGCTTGTCACGAAAGTGTCGCGTACGATTAGTCAATCCAATACCACTAATGCCAAGAAAACCCAAACGAGACTAACAACAACTCTGTAAAATGCAAAAACGACTCCACCCGACCCAAAGAGGAAATGCAAAAACACAATCTAACCCAACCCCCAAATGCCAACCTAATCACCAAACGCGAACTTGAACCTACGTGCATCAGTATGCTAGTCATTTGCAGCACTGTTGGACGTACCGAAAACCATCACTCAAATTGCTGACCCCATGGTGGAGTCAAACACGATGCCTTGAGCTGTGTGAAGCTCATACCGGCATTGACATCTTGGTACTTGCCAATTGCCACCGACTCCGACGACTCGTCAACACCCACCGACACCGACGAAATATTACACATTCCAATTGCCACCGACTCTGACGACTCGTCAACACCCACAGACACCGACGAAACGTCACACATTGTCTCTTCCTCCACCAAAACCTCTGCCATTTACGACCTCGCCTCCCGCTGTTGCTGTAACTCCACCACCACTCGTGACGTCGCCTCAACAATTTGTGCTGTCTCCGCCATTCGTGCAACTCTGGCACTCATTGACTCCTCCAGCACAGACGATGACAGATCTTGGAGAGAGGCACACTCGACGTGGTGAGTAGCAGTCACCTCCGGTTGTGTCATTACCGAGTCGTTTATTGCCGAGTCGTTTATTGCAAAGAATCTGGGAGCAGGTGTCGGGCTCTCGGCCTGTTCGGAGGACCCAGGTATTACCGGGGGAAACGATCGTGGTGGTGGTGGTGGTGGTGGTACTGGTGGAGTAGCTTTTGCAATCCTTGGAGGGGCAACAACAATTGCCTTCAGAACAGGCACAACGATGAGAGGGTTGTAAGCTGTAACGGAAAAGAATGTCGCCACAGAGCCGTTGCCATTGAGTTCAGTCGCATTCCACGGATGCAGAGAGGATTCGCCAGGCATGACTAGATATCCAAGAATGCAACTGACATCTCTGGCAGGACATAGGCGACCCACAGCAGGGTGTACGGTCTTTGCGGTGAGCTTCTCAACCTGTGCGAGATGCCATCTATTCGCGCTGTGGTGAATGAAGATGTTGTCCCAACGGTCATAGCTTTCGGGGCTGTAGCTTTCAGGGTCGACAATGCAAACCCTGAAGGGGTATATAGGCGTTGGGCTCGTAGGGAAGGCATTGGTGGAGATGTCATCAGGTTTCCGTTTCTTCTGGAGGGCAGAAGCAATGATTGTCAGTGGCGTTGCACGTTTGTGGGAGGGTGGCTGCAGCTTCGGAGTCCCGGGATACCAGGTGTCATTCTTGACATCGCCTTTACCACGCCTGGAGTTGTCGCAGTTGTCGCAGTTGTAGGAGCCGTCAGAGTCAGGGTCAGTATCGGTGTCAGTAGGTAAAGGTGGGTTTTCTTTGTGATATCGGTTCATCTGCACCCGAGTTTTATCGAAAAAGTCCCGGAGAAATGCCTGGACCCTACTCCACCATTCCATGTATCGTGGTTGAGTCGATGTCCGATGCTTCCACATCCCCTGAAACTGTGCAAAGTGCCTTGTAGTGACTGGGTCCAAAAAAAGGATATCATACATCAATTCAATCGTGCCATTATCCTTGACACAGTAAATGGCATACATCCGAATAAGACCCCGAATGTGCTCGGCCAAGAACTCCTTCGCGAAACCATTGAGGTGGAGAGTGTCCTTAATTGCATCGGTTTTGGAGGGGGTGGATGGGATCTTTTTGGGTGGCATTGCAACGTTCGGGGCTGTATATAAGGTGTATGAGGGGTCAGTCAGGGTTGGTCAGGATTAGGGTTAATGTGTCTAAAAATGATGATCAGAGTGGTCACGGTAAATAGGTAAAGATGGAGTAGATAGAGATGATAGAGAAGAATTGAAATGGAGGGAGTGTACGGCAGTATATAGAGAGTGGAGAATGGGCCATCAAGGTGCTTGGAATCGTGTGGAGCGGCTCGCAGAAGAGTTGAAACCGTTGGTGATATCAAACATCATACTTGCAAAGGAGCTTTCCTGGGTGTGAGCCATGATCGGTACTTCCCTTCCGGCCTGAAAGATGCACTGCATGTTTTATACGACTCTGAGAGTTGTGTGAACCGCTTCTTGAGCGTGAATCACACTTGTCATGCGAATATTGGGTCAAAGCGTCGAAGTCTGTCAGTTTGGGTTCCTAGCATACAGCAGTGACATCAAGTCCCAACATAATGATACAGTGTGGGGTCACAAACACTCGGAACCTGCCATATGAAGTGAAACAATTGTCACCGGCATCTCTGGCAGTGCATAGGCCTCTCCAGGCACAACCAATAGACACTGTGCGGTGGTATAATGAACTCTGAACTCGTGTCTTGGCACACGAAACGAGTGATATCACATGTTTTCATCCGTGTTTCGTATCATCCACCTGGTCAAACATCAAACAAGCAAGCAAACAAGCAAGTCCATGGATTCTTTCTTATATTTGCATTATGATTAGTGTCAAATCAGGCTCTGGGCGTGGCTACATCGTGACAAACTCTGTCTGCAAGATATTCCAGGGTCTTGGCATTTTATATACGGCTCTGTAAATTTTGTACACCATGCGGCTCCATTACCCCTGCTTGGCAACACTCATAACATTCTGCCAACAGCATATACAGCCCTCAGCATTGTCTACAGTACGCGCACCATGCCTCCCAAACGAACTCCGAATTGTTTCTGCCCTGTTTGCTTGAAACCTTACAAGTCTAACCTGTGGCTCTACAAACATATCGACAGCAACTATCCTCGATATCGTGCCCAACCTCTTGAGGTGAAGACAGACTCCAAGCCCGACGAACGAGTTTGAAAAAACTCTCAGTGTTGTGTCGACAATTCGCACAGTGGTTTCCATGCAAACCATGACCTCATTGACCATCCTGACGCGTTTCGTCCGTTGCACATGTTACCTTCTCCAGAACCATCCGAATTTGACTCAAATACAAAAAGCTTCTCATATCCGGATGTGGGAGCCCATGTCGCTTACGTTCCGACCGACGATGAGCACAATGCTGAGCACAATTTTGAGCAGTGCTTGCACAACCACTTCCATCCGTTCCAGAGTGAGGAGCAGTACAATTTCACCGAGCTGGTTACATCGAAAGGTCTTCCCGCCAACTTCACGACAACTTCCTGAAGAGCAACTGCGGCCTTAAAGAGTGTGTGCGTGATTCTCTAAAATCGAATTACAACCTCCACCAGAAAATCGACGCGATGGAGGATGGACTTGACCATGACTCCTGGAAGAAAGCTACGTTGCAGATGGCATGGAATGCGCAGCATCCGGATGCAATTCAGTTTTGGCACTGTGATCTTATAGAGTGTGCAAAATGGCTGCTCCGGCAGCCAGCATACGAGGAACATCTTGCGTACACACCGATACGTTGCTTCAATGATGCTGGGTACCGTGTTTACAACGAGATGCATACTGGAGACTGGTGGTGGGACAAGCAGGTAAGCTTATTTCTTAGTATACTCTTTTCAATGCTCAAAATTGTGTAGACAACACTACCCGTCGGTGATACGCTGGTGCCAATGATATTCATGTCTGACGGCACCCACCTCACGAACTTCTCTGGCGACAAGAAGGCATGGCCGATATATATGACGATCGGCAACCTATCCGCAGCCACACGGATGAAGCACACAATGCACAGTGTGTTGTTGGTGGCGGTTTTGCCCATTCCAGTCAAGATGCGCGATGTCCCCCTCAAAAGAAGAAATGCTCAGAGGGAGCATAACCGAATGGTCACTCAGAACGTGCTGCAGCATATGTTGCAACCCCTACTCAATTCCGACTAGCTCAATTCTGACTCGGAGACCCGTACCTTCTATGCCCGCTGTGCCGATGGCAACGTCAGGTATTGTTATTCGACACTTGCTGCATGGATGGCCGATTACCCTGAGCACCGTGACCTTCACAACATCAAGAATGGTGTATGCTACTGGTGCGAATGCCCATTGCAGGAAATGGGTAATCTACCCCGCCGCCGACATGAGCACTACAACCTCCGAGATCATAATATCTATCATATACTGTCAGATTCATATACACCCTCGAGCATCGTCGATCTCAAACGCAACGATGTCAATCCAGGTTTCAACATCTTATGGTATCTCGATTGCGTTACATGTGATCTTTCCAAGCCTGATCTACTCCACATGATGCAAATTGGGATGTTGAAGTACCTCCTGACATGGCTTCACGAATTTCTCAGGCAGCATAAGCTGCTTGACAGGTTCAATGATATTTGGCTCTCGGTGCCTGCATACCATGATATCATGAAGCCCAGATGTGCATATGAGGAGGTTTTGCGTTGGAACGGAGGAGAAATCAAGACGATGACACGATTCCTTGTGGGTGTCGTACGCAATGCTCTGCGGGACCCAAGCCCCTCTCAGTGCAGTGTTCTTGATCGTTCACTTGAGTGCTCTCGCTCTCTTATTGAGTTCTATTTCTATTGCCAGTATGACTCTCACGATGACGAAATGCTAGAACTCATGGACAATGCTCTACGTCACTTTCAGATTCGAAGGATGTGTTTCAACAATTCAGGGCTGGGAAATGACCTGCAACAGAGGCCAAACAGAGACGTACGGAATTGTGTTCCGAGCGGGATGCCGAGTTGGAGGAAAACAAGTCGAAAACGGCGGCCTTTCGACAGCGCATTCGCGACACCTGGAAAGGTATTATGGATGCAGAAATGGCCGAATACATTGAAGAGGGCAGCGATTTCAACTTTCCCAAGATACATCTCATGCAGCACTTCCGAGAGCAGATACAACGGTATGGTTCGCTTAAACAGTGGTCGACGGAGATCGGAGAAAGTTCTCACCGGAAGCAGATTAAGGACGGGTTTAATGCCTCCAACAAGACGGGTGATTACTATACTCGGATAATCAACTACTACCTTCAGAGTGATGCATTCGCTGTCAGAAAGGCCAACCGCGACGCATGGAACCATAAAAGAGCTGCTCTACAGACGACGACAGAAGTGACCACAGAAGTAACAACAGAAGTTACGGCAGAAGTTATGGCAGAAGTTACGGCAGAAGTTACGGCAGAAGTTACGGCGGAAGCAACCACTGCTAGTTGACATTGTTTACTGAGGTTCATATCTCCGCAGCAGCATAAAGGAAAAGAGTAAGTCAAGGACTTTCAAGTCCTCTTGAAAACACTCAGTGACGACGTCCTCCGAAATGGTCTATACGATGCCACCCATCGTTTCTTACATGCCAAGCAGGTAAATATCGATTTGGATGATCTCTTAAGCAGTGCTGCGGCCATTTACCAGGGATTGGAGGTAGAATCATGCAACATGCATGATGAGCGCATCATTCAGAAGCTCAGATGTACTGGAGATAAACGACGGTATTCTGGGGCTGCCCACCATGACTGGGTATGGGTTCAAACTTTGCAACGTAAGGAGGGGCAGGAGCTGTCTCACAAGGTACTGCAGGGATGCATACCTTACCATAAGCTTCGTCTATTCAAGCTGCGAGTCGTCCATCCGCGCGGCACAAATACCTTTTGGCTGGCATACGTTGAAGTGATGAAGCCTGCGAACGGTGGAATGCCGGAAAGTACATCGTAGCTAGTCATGGTAGTGAAACCATCTTCCGGAGGTGCATATGCAGTTATTAGTGCAGGAAATATTGTGGGTGCATCTCACTTAATTCCAGAGGAGCCCATTTCGTCGAAGTCGGAGAATAAAAAATGGATAGTCAGTAGTCATATAGACCTAGCGACTTGGAACGATATTTATTATATGCTGGAGGACGAGGTAAATACAGCGGTGAAGAGGGTATAAACGGTGTTTAGAACTGTAAATAGACTTAATAAACATTACTTTGCCACCGAGCACCAAGCACCGATAGGCAGACCTTCAAGTTGCTTGCGTCCAGCCAAGACATAGATGCAAGCAAAGTTATGGTGTAATATGCCGTGCATAGCATCGTCATTACAATGTCCAGAGCAGTGTTGCCACCGAGCACCAAGCACCATGCAATTGCACCGACCAGACGAAGAACACGGTATATTAAGCGTCTCAAGGCGCTATGCAGAGTGATATGCGACCGTGTGAATACATAGCGCCAGGGGTCGTTTTCGCAGTGCTTCACTTCGAATCGTCGCGGACATACATGTTACCCTGCCTGCCGACGTTCCAGGTGCTCCTGGTGCACCACCGACGTCCGGACGTGACTAATACGCCTGGGCGCAGGGTTTTTTTCCCGATGATATACCTTGTATATTATTCTACATTCCTTTGACAAAGCAAAGGACATGCTTCCTGAGTTGAGTATGGTTTTGACTGGTACATGTTGCTAATTTCATTTATCGTCAGTGCAATCAGTAAGAATTTTATAACTTGGACTACTACTCATATGTATGATAGCTGTTCTTTTTAATCTTTTTGCCATCATAAAAAACACGTCAACTGAAATGTTTTGCTCTCCAATCTTGTTTGCTTCGGTTGTCAGATGTTGTATTCACTTCATATGGAATATATTCCTTTCCAAAACAGTCTGGTAGCAACAGGTCTTGTAACACAATTCCTAGGTATCATGTATTAATTGCTGATATTATTGGTTTCTCACAGGCTAGAGATTTCGTCTCTATCGGACTCATCAGAGCACAAACAGATCTTCCTCTGCGTAATACAATAATCGCTCCCAACCTCTATTCCCTTTACCAAATTTCAAATTTAATAGCCTTCCTGTCACCATTGTAATTCTTTCTCCTCTCAACTATCATGCTTTCTGCTTGAAGGTCCATCTTTGTATGATGTATCCATTTTGTCATTTATTGATTTGTCTTCATAGTTATTGACATCAGATTCTTGTAAACTCATAGGTACCAATTCTCATTGTATGATAATCCCTCAGCATAGGAACATCAGCCATGAACCTTTCGAGGTTTTGACTGTTCAGATGCAGTCCACATCGGGAAAACATCCCTGTGCCCAGGCGTATTAGTCACGCCTGAACGTCAGAGGTGCGCCAGGAGCGCCTGGAACGTCGGATGGAAGGGTTACATGTTAGTCCGCGACGATACGATGTGAGGCACTGCAAAAACAACTCCTGGCGCTATGTATTCACACGGTCGCATGTCACTCTGCACAGCACCTTGGGACGCTTAATATACCGTGTTCTTTGTCTGGCCGGTTAATTGCACGGTGCTTGGTGCTCAGTGGCAACACTGCTCTGGGCATTGTAATGACGATGCTATGCACGGCATATTTCACCATAACTTTGCTTGCGTCCATATCTTGGCTAGACGCAAGCAACTTGAAGGTCTGCC
>MU122185.1:3225-25508 GCA_014904905.1 Wilcoxina mikolae CBS 423.85 | reverse complement strand
TCTTGGCTAGACGCAAGCAACTTGAAGGTCTGCCTATCAGTGGTCGGTACTCAGGGCATTGTAATGACGATGCTATGCACGGCATATTTCACCATCACTTTGCTTGCGTCCATATCTTGGCTGGACGCAAGCAACTTGAAGGTCTGCCTACCGGTGCTTGGTGCTTGGTTGCAACACTGCTCTGGGCATTGTAATGACGATGCTATGTATGGCATATTGTCTATTTACAGTTCTAACACCTTACAGTTCTAAACACCTTACAGTTCTAAACACCTTACAGTTCTAAACACCGTTTATACCCTTTTCACCGCTGTATTCAACTCGTCCTCCAGCATATAATAAATATCGTTCCAGGTCGCTAGGTCTATATGACTATTGACTATCCATCCTTTATTCTCCGACTTCGACGAAATGGGCTTCTCTGGAATTAAGTCAGCCGCACCCATAATATTTCCTGCACTAATAACTGCATATGAACCTCCGGAAGATGGTTTCACTAACCTGACTAGCTGCGACGCACTTTCCGGCATTCCAACGTTGGTAGGCATCGTCACTTCAACGTATGCTAGCCAAAGGTATTCGTTCCACGCGGATGGACGTCTCGCAGCTTGAATAGACGAAGCATACGGTACGGTACGCGTCCCTGCAGTGCCTTGTGAGACTCCTTACATTGCGAAGTTTGAACCCATACCCAGTCATGGCGGGCAGCACCAGAATACCATTGTTTATCTCCAGTACATCTGAGCTTCGGAATGATGCGCTCGTCATGCATGTTACGTGATTCTACCTCCAATCCATGGTAAATTGCGGCAGCGCTGCTTAAGAGATCATCCGAATCGATATTAACCTGCTTGGAGTGTAAGAAACGACGGGTGGCATTGTACAGACCATTTCTGAGGACGTCGTCACTGATTGTTTTCAAGAGGCCTTGAAAGTCCTTGACTTTCTCTTTTCCTTTGTGCTGCTGCGGAGATATGAACCTCAATAAACGACGTCTACTGGTAGTGGTTGCTTCCGCCGTCACTTCCGCCATCACTTCCGCCGTCACTTCCGCCGTCACATCCGCCGTCACTTCCATCGTCTGGGAGGCAGCCCATTTACGGTTCCATGCATCGCGATTGGCCTTTCTGACAGCGAATGCATCACTCCGAAATTATTAGTTGATTATCTGAGTATTGTAATCACCCATCTTGTTGGAGGCATTAAACCCGTCCTTAATCTGCTTCCGGTGAGAACTCTCTCTGATCTCCGTCGACCACTGTTTAAGCGAACCATACCGTTGTATCTGCTCTCGGAAGCGCTGCATGAGATGTATCTTGGGAAAGTTGAAATCGCTACCTTCTTCAATGTATTCGGCCATTTCTGCATCGATAATACCTTTCCAGGTGTCGCGAATGCGCTGTCGAAAGGCATCCGTTTTCGACTTGTTTTCCTCCAACTCGGCATCCCGCTCGGCACACAATTCCGTACGTCTCTGTTTGGCCTCTGCTGCAAGTCGTTTACCAGCCTTGAATTGTTGAAACACATCCTTCGAATCGTAAAAGCGACGTAGAGCATTGTCCATGAGGTCTAGCGTTTCATCATCGTGAGAGTCATACTGGCAATAGAAATAGAATTCAATAAGACAGCGAGAGCACTCAACTGCATGGCCAAAAACACTGCACTGAGAAGGGCTTGGGTCCCGCAGAGCATTGCGTACGATACCCACAAGGAATCATGTCATCGTCTTGATTTCTCCTCCGTTCCAACGTGAAACCTCCTCATATGCACATCTTGGCTTCATCATATCAAGGTACATAGGCACCGAGAGCCAAATATCATTGAACTTGTCAAGCCGCTTATGCTTCTTGAGAAATTCGTGAAGCCATGTCAGGAGGTGCTTCAACATCCCAATTTGCATCGTGTGGAGGAGATCAGGCTTGGGAAGATCGCTTGTGACGCAATCGAGATACCATAAGATGTTGAAGCCTGGATTGACATCGTGGCGTTTGAGATCGGCGATGCTCAGGGGTGTATTTGAATCTGAGAGCATACGATAGATATTATGATCCTGGAGATTGTGTCGCTCATGTCGGCGGGGTAGATTACCCATTTCCCGCATGGGGCATTCCCACCAGTAGCATACACCATTCATGATGTTGTGAAGGTCACGGTGCTCGGGTTAATTGGCCATCCATGCAGCCAATGTCGAATAACAATGCCTGAAGTTGCCATCCGCACAGCAGGCATAGAAGGTGCCAGTGCGGGTCTCCGAGTCGGAATTGAGTAGGGGTTGCAACACATGCTGCAGCACGTTCTGAGCGACCATTCGGTTATGCTCCCTCTGAGCATTTCTTCTCTTGAGGGGAATATCGTGCATCTTGACTGGAATGGGCAAAAGGGCGACCAACAACACGCTGTGCATTGTGTGCTTCATCTGTGCGTCTGCGGATAGGTTGCCGATCGTTATATATATCGGCCATGCCTTCTTGTCGCCAGAGAAGTTCATGAGGTGGGTGCCGTCAGACATGAATATCATAGGCACCAGTGTGTCACTGACAAGTAGTATTGTCTGCACAATTGTGAGCATTGTAAATGGTATAAGAAGGAAGCTTACCTGCTTATCCCACCACCAGTCTCCAGTATGCATCTCGTTGTAAACACGGTGCCTAGCATTATTGAAGCATCGTTTTGGAGTGTATGTATGATGTTCCTCGTATGCTGGCTGCCGGAGTAGCCATTTTGCACACTCTATAAGGTTACGGTGCCAAAACTCAATTGCATCCGGATGCTGCGCATTCCATGCCATCTGCAACGTAGCTTTCTTCCAGGAGTCATGGCCAAGTCCGTCCTCCATCGCGTCGATTTTCTGTCAGAGGTTGTAATTCGATTTCAGAGAATCACGCACGGACTCTTTAAGGCCACAGTTGCCCTTCAGGGAGTTGTCGATGATGTGGGTGGGAAGACCTTTCGATGTGACCAGCTCGGCGAAATTGTACTCCTCCTCACTCTCGAACGTATGGAAGGGGTTGTGTAAGAACTGCTCAGAATTGTACTCAGCATTGTACTCATCGTCGGTCGGAACGTAAGTGACAGGGGCTCCCACATAGGGATGTGAGAAGCTTTTTGTATTTGAGTCAAATTCGGATGGTTCTGGAGAAGGTGACGTGTGCAACGGAGGAAACGCGTCAGGATCGTCAACGTGGTCATGGTTGACATGAAAACCACTGTGTGAATCGTCGACACAACGCTGAGAGTTTGTTCGAACACGTTCAGGGGGCTTGGAGTCTGTCTTCGCCTCAAGAAGTTGGGGGCGAGATCGAGGATGGTCGCTGTCGATATGTTTGTAGAGACACAGGTCAGACTTGTAAGGTTTCAAGCAAACAGGGCAGAAACGATTCGGAGTTCGTATGGGAGGCATGGTGCGCGTGGTGTAGACAATGCTGAGGGCTGTGTATGCTGTTGGTAGAATGTTATGAGTGTTGCCAAGCAGGGGTAATGGAGCCGCATGGTATACAAAACTCACAGAGCCATATATAAAATGCCAAGACCCTGGAATATCCTGCAGACAGAGTTTGTCACAATGTAGCCACGCCCAGAGCCTAATCTGACCCTAATGGCTAGGCAAATACAAGCAAGTCCATGGACTTGCTTGTTTGCTTGCGTTTTTGAAGTTTGGCCGGGCGGATGATATGAAACGTGGACGAAAACATGTGATATCACTCGTTTCGTGTGCCAAGACACGAGTTCCGAGTTCATGCTACCACTGCACAGTGTCTATTGGTGGTGTGTGGAGAGGCCTATGCACTGCCAGAGATGCCGGTGACACTTCTCGAACGTCATATGGCAGGTTCCGACTGTTTGTGACACCACACTGCATCATTATGTTGGAACTTGATGTCACTGCCGTATGATAGGAACCCAAACTGACAGACTTCGACGCTTTGACCTAGGATTCGCATGACGAGTGTGTCTCATGCTTAAGAAGTGGTTCAAACAACTCTCAGAGTCGTATAAAACATGAGGTGCATATTTCAGGCGGGAAGGGAAGTGCCGATAACGGCTCACACCCAGGAAAGCTCCTTTTCCAGTATAATGTTTGATATCTCCAACGGTTTCAACACTTCTGCGAGCCGCTCCACACAATTCCAAGCACCTTGATGGCCCATTCTGCCCTGTATATATACTCCTGTACGCTCTCTCCATTTCGATTCTTCTCCATCATCTCTATCTACTCCATCTTTACCTATTTACCGCTCTCATCGTCGTTTTCAGACACATTAACCCTAACCCTGACCAACCCTGACCGACCCCTCATACACCTTATATACAGCTCCGAACGTTGCAATGCCACCCAAAAAGATCCCATCCACCCCCTCCAAAACCGATGCAATTAAGGACACGCTCCACCTCGATGGTTTCGCGAAGCAGTTCATGGCCGAGTACATTCGGGGCCTTATTCGGATGTATGTCATTCACGGTGTCAAGGATGATGTCGCGATTGACTTGATGTATGATATCCTTTTTTTGGACCCAGTCACTACAAGGCATTTTGCACAGTTTCAGGGCATGTGGAAGCATCGGGCATAGACTCAACCACGATACATGGAATGGTGGAGTGGGTTCCGGGCATTTCTCCGAGACTGTTTCGACAAAACTCGGGTGCAGATGAACCGATATCACAAAGAAAACCTACCTTTACCTACCGACACCGATACAGACCCTGACTCCGACGACTCTGACGACTGCGACGACAACTCCAAGCGTGGCAAAGGCGATGCCAAGAAAGACACCTGGTATCCCGGGACTCCGAAGCTGCAGCCACGCTCCCACAAACGTGCAACGCCACCGACAATCATTGCTTTTGCCCTCCAGAAGAAACGGAAACTTGATGACATCTCCACCAATGCCCTCCCTACGAGCCCAATGCCTATATACCCCTTCAGGGTTTGCATCGTCGACCCTGAAAGCTACGGCCCCGAAAGCTACGACCGTTGGGACGACATATTCATTCACCACACCGCGAATAGATGGCATCTTACACGAGTCGACAAGCTCACCGCAAAGGCCGTACACCGTGCTGTGGGTGGCCTATGTCCTGCAAGAGATGTCAGTTGCATCCTTGGGTGTCTAGTCATGCCCGGCGAAACCTCTTTGCAGCCGTGGAATGCGACTGAACTCAATGGCAACGACTCTGTGGCGACCTTCTTTTCCGTTACAGCTTATAACCCTCTCATCGTTGTGGCTGTTCTGAAGGCAATTGTTGTTGCGCCTCCAATGATTACAAGAGCTACTCCACCACCACCACCACCACCACCACCACCACCACCACCACCACGATCGTCTCCCCCGGTAACACCTGGGCCCTCTGAACAGGCCGAGAGCCCTACACCTGCTCCCAGATTCGTTGCAACAAATGACTCGACCATAAACGACTCGGTAATAACACAACCGGAGGTGACTGCTACTCACCACGTCGAGTGTACCTCTCTCCAAGATCTGTCATCGTCTGTGCTGGAGGAGTCAATGAGTGTCAGAGTTGCACGAATGGCGGAGACAGCACAAATTGTTCAGGCGACGTCGCGAGCGGTGGTGGAGTTACAGCAACAGTGGGAGGCGAGGTCGCAAATGGCAGAGGTTTTGGTTGAGGAATAGACGATGTGTGACGTTTCGTCGGTGTCTGTGGGTGTTGACGAGTCGTCGCAGTCGGTGGCAATTGGAATGTGTGACGTTTCGTCGGTGTCGGTGGGTGTTGATGAGTCGTCGGAGTCGGTGGCAATTGGCACGCACCAAGATGTCAATACCGGAATGAGCTTCACACAGCTCGAGGCGTCGCGTTTGATTGCACCATGGATGGGTCAGCAATTTGAGTGATGGTTTTCGGTACATCCAACAGTGCTGCAAATGACTAGCATACTGACGCACGTAGGTTCAAGTTCGCGTTTGGTGGTTAGGTTCGCGTTTGGGAGTTGGGTTAGATTGGGTTTTTGCATTTCCTCTTTGGGTCGGGTGGAGTCGTTTTTGCATTTTACAGAGTTGTTTTTAGTCTCGTTTGGGTGTTCTTGGGTGTTCTTGGCATTAATGGTATTTGATTGACTAATCGTATGCGATACTGTCGTGACAAGCTAATACGAAATCGTGTGAATCTGCCCCTTTATGAGAAAACTTTTCATGTGCAATGCTCAGCGACGTGTTAATCCTTTTCCACACTGCATTGCCCTTCGTCTACATCGCAACTGCACTCTTTTTCTGCCTTTCCGACATTCCTGCCTTTCTGACATTCCACCCTTTCTGACATTCCTGCCTTCTGAAAATGACCCGAACAACCAAGCCACTGCACAAGGCCGCATCCTCAATTCCAAAAGCAGCACCGGCCACTCCTGCAGTTGTCTCCCCAATGCCACGTACAGCAAACGGTCAGAAGAGGAAACTCACTTTGCAGGCTGACAAGCAGAAGCGAAAGCGGACGAAGGCTACAGCCTCACGTAACGAAGGTTCGATTACTCAGGTCTCTTCAGCATCTACACCCATTGTATCCGCACCAAATCCGGCCCTGACACAGTATCTGCCCCTGCCGAATCAAGCCTCCATTTCGATGTCGCCAGCACCCAGTGTCATTTCCAACGTCGCTATTCATTCAGCGACAAACCTTAGTCACCTCCGGAGTCCACACCCATCATCATCAGCTTCACAACTCATCCGATCGTCTCCGCCGAGGACACCATCGTCGGTCACACCGTTGTTGGTCAGCAGTAAACGATATGGCAGTCGATGTCTCCTTGCACCAGGTGACCTTCGAGTTACTGCTGTACTGGAGATAATGCGTCGCATGATGGAGAAGCAACTGCTGAGCGAGATACCATTTCCAACTGAAGCTGAGTTTCTGATGGTAGCTTATACAATTCTGAGACTGGTAGATACCGACTAACATATCCAACACAAAGCCTGTAGAGCATTCCTGGCCGAAGGCATGCAGGCAGGAAGGAGTTAATATTAGCTTCCAGGAACGTCAGAAGGAGTGTCTCAAGATAGTTAGGTATCTCCAGAATTGCATTCTCACTGACTAACATATGTCAGATCAAAAACAGTTGCAATGCAGTCAGATCGCACATGATCAAGAAGGCCCGTGAGTGTGTAGGGAGACTATACAACTTGCATCGTTTCGAAGATGATGAGCGCCGCATACACATTGACCGAATTCTTTCAGATTTTACATTCATTGTACACCAATGTGATCGTACGAACGAACCTGATGTGTGTGAGTGCTGTCTGCAACTTGTAGCGTCGCTAACACCACCAGGAACGAGCTAGCTACTTTCTTGCCGAGGAGATTCCACGATTTCTATATATACATTTCTTCCAACGAATTCGCAAACGCGGCAGGCATTCAGAGAGCTTTCATGAATGGATTCGGGAACAGACACGCCCAGCACTGATTGTGTTAGCATGTACGGCATTGCATCACGCACTGACAGAGTGGCAAAGAAATGGAGGTTTACCTCCAACAAAGGTTGCAATCAATGACCTCGAACTTGAAATCCGGCGCAACAGGCCCGAGTGGGAGTACTACTTCGCTCGTGATAATGACGGCGGTAAGTATGGCCTTCACAATGCATGCAATCGATCTAACATTTATTTTGCAGAGACTTACACTGATCTCATGAATATTTGGAACGATCTCCCATCTCCATTGAGACAGAAGGTAATCAAGTCCATAAGGGCGGCTCTCAACAACCTCATTCTACATGAGAAAGGAGGCAATAACATGCCACCCGCTACCAAGCCTCGTCGAGTGGTACTAAACAAGGCTGCGATGGAAGCCTTGATGATGGAGCCGGACATTGAGACTCCGGAAATTTCTGCGATTTGCATCCCCACTGCTAAAGATTTATCCTTCGATGCTGAGGATGGGATTGATGATGGCGACCATAATAGCTACAACGAGCATGAGGACATACACAGTGCCAGGAGTCGTGCTCAGCGACATCGTGGTCTCAAGCTGGATGATGATATGGGCGAGAATGAGGAGGATGAGGATGATGATAATGTCGAGAATGAGGAGGATGAAGATGAGGATGAGGATGAAGACGTAGAGTCGGAGTCGGTGGATGACTGTGAAGGAGAGAGTAGTTTAGAGGATGTGCTTCAGGCTGGCTGCGACGTGTAGCATGGCGTTTGGAACGAGGAGAGAGTAGTTTAGAGGATGTGTTTAGAATGGGAAACTGTATATATTAGAGCTTAATATCAAACATCGTCAACAGTAACGTCACTGCACTGTATCCGTCGCCCTAAATGTGAATGCACTTTAGGGCATCGTATAAACGTCGCATGCAGTGAACATTGCGTTATGTTACGGTGTACATTGCACTCATGCGTTACATGAGTAGTGTTGTGGATCAAAAGGTGAGCAGACTGCATGGCTGCGACAGTAAGATATGTGCACTGTATAGCTGCGACAGTAAGGGATGCTGCGTCAGGAGGTGCAAGTGCAACGCCAGGGGTTGTGTATATGCACGTGAAGTGTGACTCTACGATGAGGCTCAAAAGGTTTCGTCTGAAACGTCTGATGCGGGCTAAACGTTCCGGCGTCCGGAGTGCGAAATGGTTTTTTTCCCGATGCACAGTGTTATGGATATATTTCCGATTCGATTGTCAAGTACACCGCAAATACTCATTGGCTACTCTTGATCTAACTAACTTGTTTACAGGTACTCCATCTACCTGTTGTGCGTCTGTATTGCTGGAGATACCTGAAAGGTTATACTTATCTAGTACCTTGCCTTTGTACTTATCTAGCCGAAATTGTGAAGTGTTGGATAAATGTGTACACTGGCATTTGAATCCAGATGTAAGACTCTTAGTCAATAACAATATCTCTTCATCACCATGATCACTTTTTCTCTTCTTACTGCCTATGATGTTTTGGATATTCCTATCTATGGCAGCCGACTTTTGGACCACTGACTAGTGCAAATGACTACGTCTCTTAATCAGTTCAGGTGTACTTGGCCTTGTGAGTGTACATGACTCACAGATACCTTTCGCCTCGTATATGCACTGGACTCAAAACCGTAATTGACTTTGTATATGCACTTGGCAGCCGAGGATGGTTAAGTGACATTCAAATATAATTACCATACGATTTGTATTTGCAGGGGAGTGATAATCTTACCTACATTTCTACACTACAAATTTTGCTATCCGTGTTTACAACGGTATATACAGCTGGTTCCATATACGAGGCCATACACTGATGTACAGCTTTACACTATTATTGCTCTAATCAAATTGATATGTTTTGCTCACAGAATTTGGTGGTTTACCCCTTTTTGAATATGTCATCATAACAACATATTCGAATCATGACTTCAGAGAGGTCTACAAGGAGGTATCTATCCATCTCGGACAGTAATGAGATCGATAATACCCTGCATGCAACAATATCGGAAGTCGGAAGTGTATTTTCTATGATTCTATGTTATCCCTTACGGAATTATATATTATCCGGTACCCTGGAAGCGGTATCACGTGCGATCACTCGATGATTGCTGGATTGGATTGGCACAAGGGCCATTCCTGCCCGTCATCAAATATCCACAAAATATCACCTGATCTGAATATTACAACCAACGAAATTAGATGGGCTATTATGCAGTCAACCACACCACTGATACGGAATAATGTGTGGTTACCGGATTGACACTCTGCCAGCTCATGCTACGAAAATATAAAGACAGCTGAAAGGCTGTAGATACGAAAACAATTGAGTTAACATCATAGCTGACAAGGCTTTGATGACCACGTATATGCAGACTGCGTTCAACAATACACCTCATGACTAAAAGGATATCATTCGCCTGGGGGCTAAGGGATCGAAAGGATACTATAGGTCTGGACCACAACAGTCTGAAAGACTGATGGCAGTATAGATTCTATTCGTCTGAATAGAAGATCTTAGCGGAGAGGTACGGAAGTTTCTGTAGAGGAGTGGATGGTTAGTTGTAAGAGGAGTATATTGGAGCGAAGGACAGTTAGGTACAGGAGCTCATGAGAAAAGCGTAGATAGAAGTAATTGTTAGACCGCGAGGAAAGAGGTATGAAGACCACTGAAATCTCTTAGGGTAGAAGGGTAAGCTTCTTGACGAGAAAAACAAGCTTTAACAATATATATATGGAAAGCAAAACCTCATTGTCTTGAATCTTTATATTTAGTGACTTCTACATTCTGAGCAAATCTTCATTACATATATCGCCAGCAAGTCATGAAAGCAGTAAGGATACTATTTGTACGTGTTAACTTGGGGTGATGTTCCCGGTGTCATATTCTACCCGTGGCCAGGATTGCTAAGGAGGACCATGATGGTCTTGAGTACGGTGACAAAGGTCAAGGCAATAGATATGGTGATGATAATGATAATCTTCGCTCCCAAATTACTGATGAGAACCATCATGATGTGGCAGCTCAAAACTGTTTGATGCCTGGAGATACTATTTGAACACCAGGTCTAATGGAAAGCCGAACAGAACCTGGAGTGGAAATGGATAGAAGCAGAACGACTGCAAATAGCTGCCATAAGAGGACAATAGACCAATTCATACACCGAACCAACTGAACGTGGCACCACAAACACCAGCCCAATGCAGATCATGTATAAAATGGTTGATCCTATACGATACTGTGGCGATGTGAAAGAGTTGAATCAATTGCTAGACGTGTTAGGCTTAGACTACTCCCATGGCCGCCTATTCCCATGTAGCCGACCCGATCATGACAAATACGTAATATCTCTTCTGGACTCCTGGAGCAATCACCAGAACCTGGTACAGAGACAAATAGCGATGACAGACGCTTCAGAATGGATTGAAGACCTCTACCTGGAATCCGACTTATACCTTGAAGATATCGATCTCATTTCCCAGGAGATATTCAAGGTCTACGATGACAAGAACCGATATCCTATCACGGTCATCAGGCCTATGCAGGAATATATAAATTTGTCACAAGAACTGGGTAGAGCCTATACGAACCGTTTGAAAGCTAATGGTAGGAAGGCAAGTTGGAATCAATAGTAGCATGAAGAGGTTCTATATGATATTGCCTAAGCAAGTGTCCTGAACTCTCTCAAAAACAAAGTTGGGCAGATGAGCTGAATCTGTGAAAGGTTCCACACCAAAGACGATCTGTTCGACAGGGCCACGGCTTCGAAGGTCACACACTTCGACCACAAGAAGGCAAAACTGTAACAGAAGCAAAATCACCCCGAGCAGCCGACAGACAAGTCCCATAAAGGTGGCATGTGGGCCTATCAACTATCAATCTCTGACTCGGGAAACACCACCTGTGACAGATCCGGCCAGCCTGATTCACACAAAAATGGCTAATCATGCAGATGATAGTGGTAAGGCGTACAGGCAGTACCGTGAGACTTGAAGGAGAGTTTTGAAAGCTGACGATCCACCGGCAAATACTGATGCTGCAGATCACCAAATCACAAGATGAGTTTCAGCCCCAAATATTCTCGATAAGGTAATCCACAGCAGCAAGACCAGAAGCTAGCCCCGAGTGGCAATTGAGGGATACAAGTCAAATGACAGAAGTCAATCCACAGGTATCATGTAAAAGACTCATAAGCCTCTTTCGATATCTGGCTCGATGGCAGAGCTGTGACAAGGCAGAATTGGAGTTAGAGAGGTTGGCTATCCAGATATTGATGGGGATGACAGATAGCATACAACTGTATCGGATCACCTTGAAGTCAAGGGTGGAGTTGGAGAGCCCAAAGGCTCTCATGTCAAGTCAGTACCTATGTGGTACAGTCAGGTCAGATACGTTGCCTATCGTCTATGAGGTTATTATAAGAGGTGGAAAAAGGGAGATGCAACCTGTACCAGTACTTATCAATTGCGGTGCGATGATTATCATGATTTCACGAAGATTAATTAACCAGCCTGGTTTGCCAAACGAACTGGCTTTCATCATGAACCAGAGTCCTAACGGTCAGATTATGGCTCACGTGAGCAAGAGTCACAAGATGACGTTCACGGTTCAATATTTGGAGCACTTATCACCATTTGAGAAAGTGGAGGTGGTAGTTGTTTCCATGCCGACTTATGACTTGATTGAATGATTGTCTTGATTCCAGTCTTGGAATCCTGATATTGATTGGCAACGTGGTCCACTTTTGGCTGTGCAAACTCCAGAACATCAGAAGTAGTGACAGTGGACCCGGCAGACCAACCGGAATGTCCCAGGAATGTACCAGGTTCTATGTCCAGGGACAAGGAAGAGGCATGTTCCGTAGGTCGCTGTACTCCGAATATGTAAATACTTGCAGCTACTATCTTTAATAACCTATGGGTCAAAAGGAGGTCGTCGGAACATTCTTCCTAAAAGTGGGAGATTGTATAGGGCAGCTGGAATGACTGTGGAAGGCATTGCCAAATGAGGTGAGATTGGCCTCAGAGGCTGGATGGGAGAGTAAGGTGCTGCTGCTGAAGTTGTGGCAGAAGAGATACCAACAATACAGGGCTTGAATGATTGCTACCAGCTCACCCAGTCATGAAGGAAGTACTGGATGGCGATGGTTCCCATTGAGGATACGTCATTAATCACAAGGCCTCCCGGACTCCGCAACGCATACTACAACATACCCATTATCAAGATATGTGAACTAATGTTTGCAGAAAGAGTGGAAGCGGATACGGTGATAACCGACGACTGAGGGCATATTCCTACCATATATTGAGATTGTATGGTGGTTTTCATTGACGCCAAGGTGGAGACACTCCTGACACATCGGTCAATCGACCATGCAATCAATTTGAAGCCTAGCTACATAATACCATACAGGTAGATTTACAATATATTGGAATTTTAACTGAGGACGTTAAAGGCTGGCATTGAAAAATACCTAGCAAATCGGTCAATTCAGCGGTCATCATCGCTGTTGGTGGCACCGATTGTCTTTGCAAAAGCAGGATAAAGGCCTAAGGTGTTGTATTGATTACTGCGCGCTCAATCTAGTAACAGGAAAGGATCAGTATCTCCTTCCATTTATCTCAGATATGCTTGATTGTATACATCAGACTAGGATATTTACGCATCTGAACCTCCTCTGTACTTATAATCTAATCCAGATCAAGGAGGATGAGAAGTATATTATGCCCTTTTGAACACATTCTGGTCAATCCAAATACTGATTCATGTTATTTGAAATGATGAATGCACTGGCTACATTTCAGTCTTGAATTGATAAATGTCTACTTCCTAATATTGATAACTGTACCGTATGCTACCTCAATGACATACTTATTTATTCAACAAATGTGAAGGAGCATGAGGAGTATGTTTGCCTACTGCTGCAGCAACCTAAGGAGTTCGGCCTCAACAAAAAATCCAAGAAGTACCTATTCGTAGTCTTCGAGGCTGGCCGTTTGGGGGTGGTCATCTCACCCTGATGGTGTCAGCATGGAATCAGACCGGATCTTTTCAATCGAGGACTGGCTGATACTGATGTCAGGGAGAGATATACAGGTACTTCTTGGATTAACAAATCTTTATCAGAGGTTTATTTGGAAATATACCAAGGTCACCCTTTCACTAACAGAACTCCTGTAAAAGACAGGTTCACATGGAAAGGCCAAGTGAGAATGGACTCAAGAGGCTGAGTTCGCATTTCAGAAGCTGAATAAGGACTTTACTGACGTACCGATCTTTCTGCATTTCGATACAGCCAGCCTAATTGTTCTCCAGGCAGATGCAAACAGATTTGTGATTTTCGGCATTATCAATTTGTATAATAGTTTTGGAGTTCACAGGCCTGTCATCTTCAAATCCTGAAAGTCCTCTCCTGCTAAGCAGAATTGCGATATATACAACTCAGAGCTAATGACCAACCTGAGGAATCTGATATTTCCTTCGGGATGCCAATAACAAGGTCTCGGTTTGGTGCGATCATTAAATGTTGAATACTTCGAGACATCCAATGTGATCTCAAGGAGACATGCCAGCTGGTCGGAAACACATTCGGGTCACGACTTCATTATCGAGCATCTTGAAGGTACCAGGAACCATTCCGATGGCCCATCCAGGCATCCAGACTATGATGATATCGGCTAGAAAAGGCCTGTGGTATGACTGCTGGCAAATGTCACGGTATCAGTTGATCCATACAACGATCTCATGCTGGCAATTATCATGACTCAGATTTCCAACTTCTTTGCTGTCCATATCCTGGCGAAGGTTGTTGACAGGCCAATTGCAGATGGCACAGATACTGTGGGAAAGGGGAACCAATAGAAACTCGATGCGTAAGCTCCAACCTACAAAGGTGGGATATACATTCCTGTAGTCGATTCTCCATGCGGATAAGTGATTAGTTTATTCCTTGACAACCCTGAGTCCGGTAACGTTGGAGCTCTTAAGACTACTGAGCTAGTATTTAGGAATTTCTAATGGCCAGCTATAGACTCGTACATATTACTTCAAGTGATGAGTAGATACTTGATTGACCTGACTGTTTCTATGAGGCCTATATGGCCATATATGTACACTATGAGTAGGTTGATCTTGCAGCTGAGTGCCATACCAACAACCTCGGATCTCGGCATGCATGTGCCCATATGTCCACATACCCTAGGGCCCCATTGAGGCTGATCTTCTAAGTAACGGTGCGTACAAAATCATGTCAGCGGCTGCAAATTATATAAAACGATCAAGGGGCTTCAATATGTAAGGTACGGAGTGAATATGACTGTAGAGATACTGTGTCGCCCCTCGAAAGGTGTCACCATGTACGTCCTGAAAGACTGACAGGAATCGACTGCTTCCGGCTATACCGGTATTGTTGTTATTGTCGACCAACTGACAGAGATGGCAATCTACCTTCTGTGTCAGAAAGATATATATTCATCGGAATTTGACAGGCTTTTCTTTGAGCACACTATTTCGAAGTGCAGTAAACCTGACAATATCATCACGAATCGAAGTACTGAGTTCATGAGCCGATTCTGGATGAGAATATGTTTCCATTTGAGTACTGACCATCAACTCTCCACAGCCTTCCATCCACAGACAGACAGATTGATGGGGCGCCATAACCAAAGAATGGAGCAGTATCTCCGGACTTTCTGCAACTACAAGCGGAACAACTGAGTGGAAGGTTTGCCGCAGGCCGAGTTCATGTATAATAATGTGATATACATATCCATGGGATGATCTCTTTTTGAGCCAATTACCACTGCCACCTGGTGATACTGTACAAGGTTCAGAAGAAACAATCCAACTGGAAGTAAGAGATCCAGGGGGATACTATGTCAGCTGGCCTGAAAGAGATGCACAAAACTCTCCGCGAGAACTTGCAGCAAGCTCAAGCCCATCAAATCAAATACACCGGCAGCAAAAGAGTTGTTTTTGAGGTTGGAAATAACGTCTGACTTTCAACGTGGCACTTCCAGATGACAAGACTGTCACAGAAGTTGGATTACAAACGGGCAGGACCATACACAGTATGTCAGATTATCAATGAAAATACATACAAATAAGACCTTCCGCATACGATCTGGAATCACAATGTCTTCCGTGTCTCTTTGCATAATTGCTATCTACCTCCTACATTCAGCCACCCTCCATCTGAACCTTGATAACTCTGATTAATGGGAAGTCGACATCATAGTCGACTCTAAGTGGACCTACAGAAAACTGAACTTTCTCATTCAGTAGGCAGATGATAGCTATGTCTGTACCGATTGGAAACCAGCTGAAAAACCTCGAACATACTCAGGAGAATCCAAATAAGGCTCGACAGTAATGATATATTACAAGGAGGTAGAGATTAAGGATTTAGGTTCAAGTTGGGTATTGTGTTTAATGGGTTTGCACTTCTTATGAATTTCGACCCAGTATAAATGGTATTGGAACGGATTTCACCATTGCTGTACAGCGTACAATCTTGTACGTATAGATATGAATGTTGATACAGTTGCACACGTAGATTAGAGAATGAAATAGATTAAGTACATAACATTATCGATGGCGGGGAAGAGCACTCACACGAGCTGACTATATACTGGATGGTTACCCGGCCATAGGCGGGCCGCCATTACATCATTCCCCTCTTCTTCTGCAGATCTCCTGGGCTGCATACCCATATATGAAGAGAAGATGAAACAAATCCAAGCTTGTAAGCATTCGTATGCCCTCGTAAATCGCACAACCGATCAGGACCGCTCAAGGATGACCTTTCAGTGGATCTGATAAACGGGGAAAGTCCACCTCCAGTGGTAGGTAGTAAAATCCATGCCGATGTCATTTGTGCCAGGCCGAGATCTAATAAGAAAAGAGAAGAGAAGAGAAGGAAACATCAAATTGACCCCTGTAACCTCCAGATCTCCATATCTCCCATGCATGACTTTCGTAGCTTACCAGCACCAGGCTCCACTTAAATATCCAAGCCCATATATCAGTAGCTTCCGTAGTGCAGGCTCGGTGGTGCTCATATAGGTAAACGTTATTTGCTCACATCATCGATCGTATAATATTCGTTGATTATATATCTCGTGCGTATTCAAGAGAAGATCAAACTTACAATGTAATCAATCAAGTGCGCTCAGATCTGGCAAAGTGTGTGCCGTCGCAAGCCCACCTCGTGATAACGTCGTATGTCCAATCAAACGTCGATTAAGTTCCATTCGTATAATCATTCTCCTTAAGTGATCGTGCAGCTTCGTTCGTGAAGGCTAAAGTGTTGTAGCTACACTTCGGAGCTTCCGCTAAGTTCGGAGGAAAGCAATCGTCAAGTGTACTTCACATCGTATGAAGGTGATCGTCAGGTGCGATTGCGAGCTTCCACTCAAATCGTGGGAAGGTAATCACCAAGTTCACTCGAGAGATTACGATTCCGGTGTACTTCCATGCAAATGATGATCATTGTTGCGTCCGCTTGTAATCCAGATCGTAGGAATGATCACCCCATGAACCATCATCAATTACTCTTCACTTCGTCCTTCAATGTTTGGTTACCCTTCAACTTTTGCCCTTCAACTTTTGCCCTTCATCTTTTGCCCTTCCACCTTGCCCTTGATCTTCATCTTGACTTCACCTTCCTTCGACTCGGTCTTAACTTCACCTTGTCTTCCGGCTTGTTTCAGTCTTTCAGTCTTACTTCGTCTTTGGATCTTATTTTGTTTTTGGCTTCCTTCCGTCTTTTCGACTCCGCGTTGAGGTCAATGGTGTAATGACGTGTCAACAAATAGAGGTAATGAGATACGTAGAATATCTCGAGGTAATTTATCGTTGATTCGTAGGATGTTTCGATGGTAGATTGCGTGTATTCGTGTGACTTCTCGATGTGTAAGGGTATAGGTCTTTGAAAGCCCTTGTATAACAGTATAAGGGTAGATACAGTTGTAAATGAGGATAAGTAAATATAGTATAGTAGTATGTAGGTAACATAGTATGATAATCGCTATTGTGCCAGAAGCACTTCATGAGGTAACTATTGTAAGGGCGTACGTCCATGTACGTGTAGATATGAGTGTAGATACGGTTGCACACGTGGATTCGAGAATAAGATAGCAGGTTGGTTCAATAGGTAAGGTTATCGATGGCATGCAAGAGCACTCGCACGAGGTGACTATATACTGGGCGGATGGACGGTTACCCTGCCATAGGCCGGCCACCATTACAACTATAAATGAAGGGCACTTACCTGGCCTTGGCTGCCAAGTGCACTTGTGTGCTAAGTACACTTATCAGACCAAGTGCATCTGCGTGTCAAGTACACTTACAAGGCCAGGTGCACCTGGCACCGCCATTACACGATGATAGGTAGCAAGTAGTAACACGTCGAAAAGGGGTAATTCACGAAATCCCATAAGCAAAACATATCCAATTACTAAAATTCGATGTCAGTGTAAAGGCGTACATCCTCAACATGTATATATGAGTGTAGATACGATTGCACATGTCGATTCGAAAATGAGATAGGTTCAGTAGGTTAGGTTATTGATGGCGTGCAAGAGCCCTCACATGAGCTGACTATATATAGGGCGGTTACTCAGCTATAGGCCAGCCGCCATTACAATCACGAGTGGAGGTCAAGTTTTCCAATGTATCGAATCTGCTGTGAGATCGCTGGAATAGCAACAATCGGTTATGGTACTATGCCGATGCACGAAGGCTTACGTACCTGATCCTGTTGTTCGTTATGTATATATATGCAGGAGTCTAGGAAGTCTGTGGATAAAGAAGGGCATGATGAAATGGCAGTGCCTGGCGCACTTCACATTGTAAGTACACCTGACTTGTGAACATAAGTAGCCTCGTATGTGAACTTGACAGCTGAGATTGGGTGAGTGATCTTTATCGATAGTTACCTCACAAGGTGTGTTTGCATGGTAGCGATAATCGTACTTACATATTACTTTACTTATTCATCTATCTACGTTTGCCACTTTATGTAATAGCTAAAGAGGAAGTACTAGTTGTAAGCAGTTATTGGATGATACAAGTGGTGTCATAGTTACCATTTGATCAAGTAATATAGTATGCCAACATATACTCTGTTACGTATGATACCAACAATATCTGTGATTCAATTCCCAGTGTGAGCAGCTACTCGCCAAGAAGGGGAAGTAACAATCGGGCTTACAGGATCCAATCGGCTGAAGCTATACGTGATAATATTGACTGGCATGCCTAGGACCGGAGGACATACGCACCTTAAAGAGGGGATGTTGTAATGGCTTCCGAGGAGATACTGGATATAAGGGGTTGTTGAATGACACAAGTAGAATAGTATGCTAACATATAATTTACTACACAGTATCTACTCCGGAATGAATATACCAGGCCATATACGGATGTATGGCTTTACAATAATACAGGTGTTTGTATCAGAATCCGTTGTGGGTATTCTGATCATTGGTACAGCAACTGACAATTGGGCTGAAATGGCAGTTCATAAACTCAGGAATGGCTCGACAGGGACATATTTTACTGCTACAGAGGTACTTGGAGCCGAAGTAACAAATACAATATTATATTGTATATGTACATCCTCCACGCATGGCTATCCAAAAAGATTCTCGGCTGTTATGAACCTCAATCCTTCACCAGGTTTGAACGCTGTCTAAAGATGATATAAGTCATGAAGATAGTTTTCATTGTGATATTTCTTGTGAGAAGGAGAATGTCGAAGTTAACAAAATCAATATGCTCATTATTGATCATGTAGTTCTTTGTGATAGCATTGAGAGTCTCGATGCAGTGCAAGATATTTTGTTGCAAATAAGTTCAATTGATGTGGGCAAGAGATGTACTGGTGAGATAATAGTTGTAAAGAGATATAAACCTCCATTGAATTGTAATATGGTAAAAAACAATAATAATACTTCGGTTCATTTCTGCTGGTAAGTTCTGACAGTAGATTATTGCTTGAGGTTGTTCTTTCAAATGCTGAAGTGTATGAAGTACCCTACCGCTCCTCCAGTAAGCTTTGAAATTGCTGTTTTAACAAACATGTTTGAATTGCCTATCATAAGTCTGAAACCTGATCTGTAAAAACTGAACCCATTTGTTGTTTGATGATGATATCATCGGCAAATTAACAGGTCCACTTCTAATAATATAAAATATTCCCATTGGTTTCCCTCTCATACCCTGGTTGCGCTGCTGTGTCACAGTTCTTCATGTATTGTGTCAAAGCAAGTATTCTATGAAATCACCAAACATATCATCAGGGCAAACTTCAACTTGGAAATCACATCTCAACTATAATTGTAACGTCTCTTCTCATCCGAAAATCAGACATATTAAGAATTTGATTGTCAGCCCACTGAAATCTTGCCAAGTAGAATTCAAAAATTCGAAGCAAGCTAATAGAAATCAATGTGCAAAGTCTCTCTCATTGGCTGGATGGTCCAATGTCATTGATTCATCCTAGATATGTAAGCTCAAGGACACCTGTCTGGACAATCCTGTTGGGAGAACTCCCAAAGGTATTACAATAAGGGCTTGCAAGAAAGAATACTTTCACTAGTATTGTAATCGTCTGCTGGTTCTGGAATACTCTATCATACTGGTTCTTGCTTGACTATACCACAAGATATTGGTTTTGGTAGTGCTGATTAAACACTTATTGCAAGGCTGGACTCTCGATCCTTGCTATTGTGATAGGTAATAAGTTCAACATTTGATTGAACCAACAAGGCATCTCAGTAATATCAATCACGATAGTGTTTACAAATCAGGCAAGTCTCTGCAGTTATGAATGTACAACCAGGTTTGGATTCATGTACTACTCAGATCTAGCATAATGAACAGATATTATCACACAGAATTCGAAAGTTGTTCACTATTCATTTGTAGCTGCCGGACTACTAAAACGTATTCAAAGAAAACTCCTAACAGTGAATATATGAGCTTGGGAAGTTCTTCAACTGACAGCCAAAAATCCTGTCCAGTAGATATTGGTATAGATTTCAATGGAAAGGATAGATAGTCACCGAGGTGTAGAGATTCAGGATTGTTCTCATGTGAAATGAACACCACAAATTATGATATTCAAATAATGTTGTGAGGGCTGACTGAATCAGACTTGAATCTCAGCAAATGAAAATATCTACATTTGGAATTCAATTGTCACAGTAACATGATGAGTGGAGGCATGAGTATTGTATAATATATTCGAAGTGTAAGGACATACATCCTCGTATGGATAGATACTTATAGATACAGTTGCAAACGGGAATAAGTGATAAAGATATCAATTGTAAAGTATGTAGGTAAGATAATCGCTACCGTGCCAAAAGTACTTTGTGAGGTGATTATATATGAAGGGTACTTACCCGGCCCCGGCAGCCAAGTGCACTTATGAGGCCAAGTATACTTGCGAGCCAAGTGCACTTATAAGGGCCAAGTGTACTTACGAGGGACAAGTACACTTCAGAGGCCAAGTGCACTTACGAGACCAAGTGCACCTGGTACTGCCATTACGTAACGTACCGTATGCTTCGTCTATTCAAGCTGTGAGTCGTCCATTCATGCGGTACAAATACTTTTTGGCTAGCATACGTTGAAGTAACGAAGCCTGCCAATGGTAGAATGGCGGAAAGTACATCGGTAGCTAGTGAAGGTAGTGAAACCATCTTCCGAAGGTGTATATGCAGTTATTAGCGCAGGAAATATTGTGGGTGCAGCTCACTTAATTCCAGAGGAGTCCATTTCGTCAAAGTCGGAGAATGAAGGATAGATAGTCAATAGTCATATAGACCTAGTGACTTGGAACGATGTTTATTATATGCTGGAGCACAAGTTAAATACAGCGGTGAAGAGGATATAAACGGTGTTTAGAACTGTAAATAGACTTAATAAACATTACTTTGTGATAGGCAGACCTTCATGTTGCTTGAGTCCAGCCAAGACATGGATGCAAGCAAAGTGGTTCTCCATGGAAAACAACCTTATGGTGTAATTTGCCGTGCATAGCATCGTCATTACAATGCCCAGAGCAGTATTGCCACCGAGTTCCAAGCACCATGCAATTGCACCAGCCAGACGAAGAATACAGTATATTAAACATCTCAAGGCGCTGTGCAGAGTGATATGCGACCACGTGAATATCTATTGCCAGGAGTTGTGTTTGCAGTGCCTCACATTGTATCGTCGCGAACTTATATGTTACCCTGCCCACCAACGTTCCAGGTGCTCCTGGCGCACCACCGACGTCTGGGTGTGGCTAATACGCCCGGACGCATGGATTTTTTTCCGATGCATGGCCTCGGCTGCCAAGTGCACCTAGGAGGCCAAGTGCACTTACGGTGCCAAGTGCGTGCCAAGTGCACTTACGAGGCCAAGTGCACTTACAAGCCAAGTGCATCTGGCACCACCATTACACTGGGTCTTGGCTGGCTGGACAGGATCGAGCCAGGCTGGCTCTCCACTGGCGGGTGATCGAGCTTGGCTGGCTCACGGCTGGCTGGAGATGATTGAGCTGGGCTGGCTCTCGGCTGGCTGGACGCGATCGACCGGGCTACCTTACCGCTGGCGGGAGATGATTGAGCCGGGCTGGCTAGACGCGATTGAGCCGGACTGGCTCTCCGCTGGCGGGAGATGATCGAGCTTGGCTGGCTCACGGCTGGCTGGAGATGATCGAGCTTGGCTGGCTCACGGCTGGCTGGATGCGATCGATCTCGGCTGGCTCACGGCTGGCAGGAGATGATCGAGTAGGGCTGGCGTTCGGCTCTCTGGAAGCGATTGAGCTGGGTGGGCTCACGGCTGGCTGGAGATGATCGAGCTTGGCTGG
>MU122184.1:294018-349320 GCA_014904905.1 Wilcoxina mikolae CBS 423.85 | reverse complement strand
GTCCATCCGCGCGGCACGAATACCTTTTGGCTAGCATACGTTGAAGTGACGAAGCCTGCCAACGGTGGAATGCCGGAAAGTGCATCGCAGCTAGTCAGGGTAGTGAAACCATTTTCCGGAGGTGCATATGCAGTTATTAGTGCAGGAAATATTGTGGGTACGGCTCACTTAATTCCAGAGGAGCCCATTTTGTCGAAGTCGGAGACTAAAGGATGGATAGTCAATAGTCATATAGACCTAGCGACTTGGAATGATGTTTATTATATGCTGGAGGACGAGTTGAATACAGCGGTGAAGAGGGTATAAACGGTGTTTAGAACTGTAAGGTGTTAGAACTGTAAATAGACAATATGCCGTGCATAGCATCGTCATTACAATGCCCAGAGCAGTGTTGCCACCGAGCACCAAGCAGCGATAGGCAGACCTTCAAGTTGCTTGCGTCCAGCCAAGACATGGACGCAAGCAAAGTTATGGTGAAATATGCCGTGCATAGCATTGTCATTACAATGCTCTGAGCACCGACCACCGATAGGCAGACCTTCAAGTTGCTTGCGTCCAGCCAAGACATGGACGCAAGCAAAGTTATGGTGTAATATGCTGTGCATAGCATCGTCATTACAATGTCCAGAGCAGTGTTGCTACCGAGCACCAAGCACCATGCAATTCACCGGCCAGACGAAGAACACGGTATGTTAAGCATCCCAAGGTGCTGTGCAGAGTGACATGCGACCGTGTGAATACCTAGCGCCAAGAGTTGTTTTTGCAGTGCCTCACATCGTATCGTCACGGACTTACATGTTACCCTGCCATCCTACGTTCCGGGCGCTCCTGGTGCACTACCGACGTCTGGGCGTGACTAATATGCCTGGGCACAGGGATTTGTTCCCGATGTGGCAATCTATCTGCAGCCGCACGGATGAAGCACACAATGCACAGAGTATTATTGGTTCCCCATTTGCCCATTCCTGTCATGATGCGCGATGTCCCACTGAAAAGACAAAATACTCAAAGGGAGCATAACCGAATGGTTTCTCAGAACGGGTTGCAGCATGTGTTTCAACTACTACTCAATTCTGAGATCCGTACCTTCTATGTCCGCTGTGCCGATGGCAACTTCAGGTATTGTTATTCGACACTGGCTACATGGATGACTGATTACCCTGAGCACCGTGACCATCATAATATCAAGAATAGTGTATGCTACTGGAGCGAATGTCCCTTTCAGGAAATGGAAAACCTACCCCACTGACATGAGCAATACCACCTCCGGAATCATAATATCTATTATATACTCTCAGATTCAAATACACCCCTGAGCATCACCGATCTCAAATGTCACGATGTCAATCCAGAATTCAACATCTTATGGTATCACGATTGCATTACAAAGGATCTTTCCAAGCCTGATCTACTCTACAGGATGCAAATTGGAATGTTGAAGCACCTCCTGATATGGCTTCACGAATCTCTCAAACAGCATAAGCAGCTAGACAAGTCCAATGATATTTGACTCTCTGTACCTGCATACCTTGATAGGACGAAGCCAAGATGTGCATATGAGGTGGTTTCGCATTGGAACAGAGGAAAAATCAAGATGATAACACGATTCCTTGTGGGTGTCATACACAATGCTCTGCGGGACCAAAGCCCCTCTCAGCGCAGTGTTTTTGATCATGCAGTTGGATGCTCTTGCTCTCTTATTGAGTTCTATTTCTATTGTCAGTATGACTCTCACGATGACGAAACGCTAGACCTCATGAACAATACTCTAGGTTACTTTCACGAATCGCAGGATATGTTTCAACAATTCAGGGGTGGTAAACAACTTGCAGCAGAGGCCAAAGAGATATGTATATCATTGTGTGCCGAGTGGGGTGCCGAGTTAAATTCCGAGCAAAACAATAACAAAAATATGCCCTTACGACATGGCATTTGCAATGTGTGGAAAGGTATTATCGATGCAGAAATGGCCGAATACATTGAAGAGGATAGCGATTGCAACTTTCCCAAAATACATCTCATGCAGCACATCTAAGAGCAGATACAACGGTACAGTTCACTTAAACAGTAGTTGACAGAAATCAGAGAAAGTTCTCACCGGAAACAGATTAAGGATGGGTTTAAAATCTCCAATAAGACAGGTGATTACTATGCTCAGAAAATAAACTACTATCTGAGGATTGATACATTCGCTGTCATCAAGGCCAATCGTGATGCATGGAACTGTAAACAAGCTGCTCCACAGATGATGACAGAAGTAACAGCGGAAACAACCACTATTAGTAGATGTTATTTATTGAGGTTAACATCTCCACAGCAGTACAATGGAAAAGAGACTGTCACGAACTTTTATGGCCTCTTGAAAACAATCAGTGACGATGTCCTCCGAAATGGTCTATACGATTCCACCCATCGTTTCTTACACTCCAAGCAGGTCAATATCGATGTGGATGATCTCTTGAGCATCGCTGCCACAATGAACCATGGATAGGAGGTAGATTCACGCAACATACATGATAAGCGCATCATTCAGAAGTACACATATACTGGAGATAAACAATGGTATTCTGGGGCTGCCCGCTATGACTGGGTATGGGTTCACACTTCGCAACGTAAGGAGGGGGAGGAGCTGTCTCACATGGTACTGTTGGGATGCGTACTGTACCGTATGGTTCGCCTATTGAAGCTGCTAGTCGACCATTAGCGTGGCAAGAATACCTGTTGGCTATCATATGTTGAAGTGATGAAGCATGCCAATGATAGAATGTCGGAAAGTGTGTGCAGCTCACATAATTCCAGAGGAGCCCATTTTTTCGAAGTCGAAGAATAAAGGATAAATAGTCAATAGTCATATAGACCTAGTGACTTGGAATGATATGTATTATATGCTGGAGGACGAGTTGAATACAGCAGTGAAGAGGGTATAAACGGTGTTTAGAACTGTAAATAGGCATAATAAATATTACTTTGTGATTGGCAGACCTTATGGTGTAATATACAGTATATAGCATGGTCATTACAATACCCAGAGCAGTGTTGCCACCGAGCACCCAGCACCATACAATTGCACTGGCCAGATGATAAACATCGCATATTAAGAGTTCCAAGGCACTGCACAGAGTGACATGCGACTGTCTGAATAGTTATTACCAGTTGTTGTTTTGGTAGTACCTCACATCGTATCGTCGCGGACATACATGTTACCCTGCGTACCGACTTTCCTGGTGCACCAGGCGCGAAACTCACGTCCAGACATGACTAATATACCGGGGTGCAGGGATTCTTTCCCGATGAACGGAGCGCTCAATATGGTCACGGTTAAGAACCGGTACCCTCTTCCATTGATTTCAGAGATTCTTGACTGCGTGGGAGTCGCCAGGATCTTTTCCAAATCTGACCTCTGTGAAGCCTATTACCCTATCCTCATTAAGGAGGGCGATTAGAAAAAGACGGCATTCTGAACCCCATATATTCAATTGGACTCAAAGTCATGGCATTTGATTTAACGAACGTACCAGCTGCTTTTCAGATTTATATCGATGATTGTCTGAGGCCCTACATGGACCACTCTGCCCTACAGTACCTTTACGATATCCTGATCTACTTCACAAAGGAATAAGACCACAATGAACATGTTCGGAAGGTGCTGGAACAACTCCAAGAGTTGGGACTCTATTGCAAGCCTGAGAAGTGTCAATCTGGACTCATGGAGGTCAGCTATATCAACTTGGTGATCAGTCACCAGGCAGAAGGCGTCAGTATAGAATCGGACTGAATATTAACAACCGAAGAATGGCCGACTTCCAAGTCAGTCAACGATGTGCAAGTACTGTTGGGATTCATGAACTTCTACCTGATGTTCATCAGGCAATATGTGAAGGTAACACTTCCTTTTACCAAACTACTAAAGTCAAGCGAACCAAGGAAACCAGGAAAACAAAACACCGGAGGTCATTTGAAGCCAATCAAAACAGCAATGACCAAGTGGAAGTAGACGTGAGATGCCGAGCTGGCCATCCAGAAACTAAAAAAGGTCTTCACCGCAGCACTGATTTTGCAGTACTTCTACCCAGGCAAGCCGATCATCCTCCAGATGGACGTGAGCTGCATTGCGATTGCAGACATCCTGAACCAGTAGGATAGCTTCGGAAATCCTTCGGCCAGTCAATATTTACTCTCAGAAGTACTCTCCAGCCAAGCAGAATTACAACATGTATGATCAGGAACCTCTGGCAATCATTGAGACCTTGAATCAATTGCAATACTATCTGGAAGGTACCTGCAATAAGATTTGGATACGGTGTGACCAAAAGAACCATGAGTATTTACATACTTCCAAAGTGCTCTCACAGTGACCAGCTAAGTGGTCGAAAATAGTCTTGGCATATGACTTCAGCATCGAACACTTGGAAGATGCCAAGAATGCCTCCGAAAGTCTGTAGAGATGGCCTGATTATTAGATTGGCTACAAGAAGCCTGTCGGGTGGCTCTTGACAATCCTGACAATTGAACCTTACAATAACCACATACTGGTGATTAAGAAGGCCCAGGCTACTGACCCATTGGTAATCGACATCTCGGGTAAGCTAGTAGGTAACCCAATGGCTACAGCTGAAGACGAAGCCGAATCCGAAGCTGAAGCTGAATCCTAGAATAGAGCTGAAGCCAACGAGAATCAATGAAGTGTCATTATTGGAGCTCTGACCTACTAGGGGAGGATATATATCCCTGTGGATGATGTTCTCTGTGGTAAAGTGATAAGTCTCTTTCATAACAACTCCAAGTCAAGTCACTTTAGAGATCTTAAAACTGCTGAGTTAGTCGCTAGGGATTAATTTTGGCCCGCAATGGAAGTACACATAAGGGAGTACATCAGTAGCTGTGAAGTATGTTACCGATTCATGGCCTTAAGGTATGCCACCCACGGAATCAACATGCCACTGCCACCACCATTACGATCCTGAGAAGATATCACCATGGATATCGTCACAGTATTGTCGAAATTGACCATGTCCGGATACATGGACATTGGGAAACAAACCATGTTGCACCCAGGCCACACGTGGGCCTAGAGTGCATCTGACATTTCAATCGAAACCTCTTGAGCCTCATCATAGAGTGATACTGCATGTGCATATATACAGTTCCTGGTGTTGCGTTCGGTCCCCCTAACGTAGCATTCGTTACTGTCGCAGCTATACAGTGTACATAATTCTTACTGATATAGCCATTCAGTGTACACATCTTTTGATCCACCACACTACTCATGTGACACATGAGTGCAATGTATACCTTGACATAATGCAATGATCACAGCATGCGACGTTGATACGATGCCCTGAATTGCACTCACATCTCGAGCAATGGATACAGTGCAGTGATATTACTGAGAATGATTTTTGATATTAAACTCTAATATATACAGTTTCCCGTTTTAAACGCCATGCTACGTATCACAGCCAGCAACTCGTCCTCATTCTCATTCTCATTCTCATTCTCATCCTCATCCTCCTCATTCTCAACATTATCATTATCTTCATCCTCCTCATTCTCCACCGTATCATTATCCTGATGGAGACCATGATGTCACTGAGCACGACTCCTGGCACTGTGAATGTCATCATGCTCGTTGTCGCTATCATTGCATCCATGCTCATTGTTGCTATCATTGCACCCATTCTCATTGTCGCTATCATTGCACCCATGCTCGGTGTCGCTATTATTGCACCCATACTCGTTGTCGCTATCATTGTCGCCATTGTCAATCCCATCCTCAGTATCTAAAGACAAATCTTTAGCAATGGGAATACGGATCGCAGCAATGATCGGAGTCGCAATGTCCGGCTCCATCATTAGGGCTTCCATCGCAGTCTTATTTAATACTACTCGACGAGGCTTGGCCACAGGTGGCATGTTATTGGCTTCTTTCTCATGCAGAATGAGGTTGATGAGAGCTGCCCTTATAGACTTGATTACCTTCTGTCTCAATGGAGATGGGAGATCGTCCCATATATTCATGAGATCAGTATAAGTGTCTGGAAATTGTTAGAGCAATTGCATGCATTGTGAAGGCCGTATAGTCATACTTACCACCATCGTTATCTCGATTGAAGTAGTACTGCCTCTCGAGCCTGTTGCATCGGATTTTGAGGTCATCGATTGCAACCTTTGTTGGAGCTAAACCTCCCTTTCTTTGCCACTCTATCATTGCATGATGCAATGTCGTACACGTTAACACAATCAGTGCTGGGGGTGTCTGTTCCCAAATCCAGTCATAGCAGCCCTCTAAAAGCCTGCCACGTTTGCGAATTCATTGGAAGACATATATATATAGAAATCGTGGAATCTCTTGGGCAAAAATATAGCTAGCTCATTCCTGGTTGTGTTAGCGATGCTACAAGTTGCAGACAGAACTCACATCAGGTTCGTTTGTACGATCCCATTGGCATACACTGAATGTATCATCTGAAAGAATTAGGTCAATATATTTGCAGCGCTCATCATCTTCGAAACGGACCAGGTTGTATAGTCTCCATACATACTCACAGGCCTCCTTGATCATGTGCGATTTGACTGCATTGCAACTGATTTTTATCTGACATATATTAGTCAGTAAGAATGCAATTCTGGAAGATACCTAACTATCCTGAGACACGCCTTCTGACATTTCTGGAAGCTAATATTAACTCCTTACTGCCTGCATGCCTTCTGCCAGGAATGCTCTACTGACTTTGTATTGGAAATATTGTTAGTCGGTATCTACCACTATCAGAATCGTATAAGCTACTGGTACACACTCAGCTTCTGTTGGGAATGGAGTCTCGCTCAGCAGTTTCTTTACCATCATGCGACGCATTGTTTTCAGTACAGTAGTAACTCGAAGGTCACATGGTGCAAGGACACTTCGACTGCAATATCGTTTACTGCTGACCAACAGACTCGACGGTGTTCTCGGTGGAGACCATGGGATGAGTTGTGAAGCCAATGATGGATATGAACTCCAGAGGTGACTAAGGTTCGTCGCTCAACGAATACCGATATTGGAAATGACACTAGGTGCTGACGACATTGAATTGGACACTTGATTCGGCAGGGGCAGCGATGGTTTCAGGGCTGGATTTGGCACACACATACAGTGAGTGTAGATGGTGAGGAGACCTGAGCAATTGAACCTTCGATACGTGAGGCTGTAGCCTTCATATGCTTTCGCTTCTACTTGTCATCCCGCAAAGTGAGTTTCCTCTCATGACCGTTAGCTGTATGTGGTATTGGGATGAGAGGAATGGCTGGTGCTGCATTTGGAATGGAGGATGCGGTCTTGTGCATTGGCTTTGTTGTTCAGGTCATTTTCAGAAGGCAGGAATGTAAGAAAGGCAAAAAAACAGTGCAGTTGCAATGTAGACGAAGTGTAATGCAGTGTGAAAAAGGACTGACACATCGCTGAGCATTGCACGTAAAACATTTTCTCATAAACAGGCAGATTTACATGATTTCGTATTAGCTTGTCACGAAAGTGTCGCATACGATTAGTCCATCAAATACCAATAGTGCCAAGAAAACAGAAACGAGATTAAAAATAAAACTGTACAATGCAAAAATGACTCTACCCAATCCAAAGAGGATAGGCAAAAACCCTATCTAATCCAACCCCCAAACGCAATGCTACGTGTGCAACAATGACTCCATCCGACTCAAAGACCCAACCACCAAACACAAACCTAACACATGTATCAGTATGCTAGTCATTTGCAGCACTGTTGGACATACCGAAAACCATCACTCAAATTGCTGACCCATCTATGGTGGAGTCAAACGAGATGTGTCGAGCTGTGTAATGCTCATACTGGCATTGATATCTTGGTGCGTGCCAATTGCCACCGACTCCAACAACTCATCAATACCTACCAATACCGACGAAATGTCACACATTGTCTCCTGCTCCACCAAAACCTGTACCATTTGCAACCTTGCCACCGCGGCTCATGATGTCGTGTCAACAATTTGAGGTGTCTCAACTATTCTTGCAACTCTGGTACTCATTGACTCCTCCAGCACAGAAGACAATACATCTTGGAGAGAGGTACACTCGATGTGGTGAGTAGTAGTGATCTGTAGTTGTATCGTTGTCGAGTGGTTTATAGCAATGTACCTGAGAGCAGGTGTTAGGCTCTTGGCAGGTTCGGAGGTACCAGGTGTTCTCGGGGGAGAGGATTGTGATTGTTGTAGTGGTGGTGGTGGTGGTGGTAGTGGTGGTGGTGGTGGTGGTGGTAGTGGTGGTGGTGATGTTGGTGGTGGTAGTGAAGTAGCTCTTGCAATCCTTGGAGGCGCAACTGCAATTGCCTTCAGAACAGCCACAATGATGAGAGGGTTGTAAGCTGTAATGGAAAAAAGATGGCCACAGAGTCGTTGCCATCAAGTCGAGTTGTATTCCATAGTTGCAGAGAGGTTACATCGGTCATGACTAGATACTCAAGAATACAACTGACATCTCTGGCAGGACATAGGCAACTCACAGCATGGTGTACAGCCTTTGCGGTAAGCTTTTCAAGTCGTGAGAGATGCCATCTATTTGAGGTATAGTGAACGAAGATGTCATCCCAACGGTCATAGCATGCTGGACCATAGCTTTCAGGGTCGACAATACATACCCTGAAGGGGTATATAAGTGCTGGGCCGGTAGGGATAGTATTGGTGGAGATCTAATCGAGTTTTCATTTCTTCTGGAGGGCAGAGACAATGATGATTGGTGGCGTTACACGTTTGTGGGAGAGTGGCTGCAGATTTGGTGTCCCGGGATACCAGGTACCTTTCTTGGCATGGCGTTTGCCACGTTTGGAGTTGTCGCAATCGTCAGAGTCGTCAGAGTAATCGGTATCAGTAGGTAAAGGTGAGTTTTCCTTGTGATATCGGTTGATCTGCACCCGAGTATCATTGAAACAGTCTTGGAGAAACACTTGGAATCCAGTCCACCATTCCATGTATCGTGGTTGAGTCAATGTCCAATGCTCACACATCCCCTGAAACTGTGGAAAGTGCCTTGTAGTGACTGGATCCAACAAAAAGACATCATACATCAAGTCAATCGCACCATCATCCTTGAGACCGTGAATCGCATACATCTGAATAATGCTCCAAATGTGCTCGGCCATGAACTGCTTCACGAAACTATCAAGGTGGAGAGTGTCCTTGATTGCATTGGTTTTGGAGGGGGTGGATGGAATCGTTTTAGGTGGTATTGCAACATTCTGAGCTGTATATAAGGTATATGAGGGGTCGGTCAGAGTTAGGGTAAATGTGTCTAAAAACGATAATGAGAGTGGTAAATAGGTAAAGATAGAGTAGCTAGAGATGATGGAGAAGAATTGAAATAAAGGGAGTGTATGGCAGTATATATACGGTGAAGGATGGGCCAGCAAGGTACTGGAATCGTGTGGAGCGGCTCACAGAACAGTTGAAACCATTGGTGACATCAAACATCATTCTGGATCAGGAGCTTTCCTGATTGTGAGCCACCATTGGTACTTGTCTTCCGGTCTGAAAGATATACTGCATATCTTATACCACTCTGAGAGTTTCTTGAACCACTTCTTCAGCGTGAGACACACTGGTGATACGAATGTTGGTTTAAAGCATTGAACTCTGTCTGTTTGGGTTCCAATCATACGGCAGTGACATCAAGTTCCAACATAATTAGGCAGTATGGTGTCACAAAGAGTCAGAACCTGCCATATATAGTTAGAGAAGTGTCACTGGCATCTCTGGCTGTGTATAGGCCTCTCCAGGCCCCACTAATTGATACTGTGCGGTTGTGTCATGAACTCTGAATTCATATCTTGGCTCACAAAACGAGTGATATCACATGATGTCATCCGGGTTTCATATCATCCGTCCGGTCAAACATCAAAAATGCAAGCAAACAAGCAAGTCCATGGATTCTTTCTTATATTTGCGTTATGATTAATGTCAAATTTGGGCTTAGGTGTGGCTACATCGTGACTAACTGTGTCTGCAGTAAACCGCTTTACGAGTTTCGTATGCCATACAGCTCAATTATACTACCCCTGCATGGCAACCCTCATAACATTCTGCCAACTGCATATACAGTACTCAGCAGTGTCTACACTACACGTACTATGACTCCCATTCAAACTTCAAATCGTTTCTTCCCTGTTCACTTGAAACCTTACAAGTCTAGCCTGTGGCTCTACAAACACATCGACAGCGACCAACCTCGATATCGCGTCCAACTTCTTGAGGCGAAGACAGACTCCAAGCCTCCTGAACTCGTTCGAAAAAACTATTAGCATTGCGTTGATGTTTCGCACAGTGGTTTTCATATCAACTATGACCACATTGACGATCCTGACACTTCTCCTCTGTTGCACACGTCACCTTCTCCAGAACCATCCGAATTTGACTCAAAGACAAAAAGGATCTCTTATCCCGATGCTGGAGCCCCTGTCGCATATATTCCGACCAACGACGAGTACAATGCTGAGCAATCCTTGGACAACCCCTTCCATCCATTTGATAGTGTGGAGGAGTACAATTTTGCAGAGCTGGTCACATCCAAAGGTCTTCCTGCCTACGTCATCGATGACTTCCTCAAGTGCAACTGCAGCCTTAAAGAGTGTGTGCATGATTCTCTGAAATCAAATTACAACGTCCGACAGAAAATCGATGCAATGGAGGACGGACTTGGCCATGACTCCTGGAAGAAAGCTACATTGCAGATGGCATGGAATGCGCAGCATCCGGATGCAATTGATTTTGGCACCATGACCTTATTGAGTGTGCAAAATGGCTACTCTGGCAGCCAGCATACGAGGAACATCTTATCCACACTTCGAAATGATGCTTCAATAATGCTGGGCACCATGTTTACAATGAGATACATACTGGAGACTGGTGGTGGGATAAGCAGGTAAGCTTCCTTCTTATATCCCTTACAATGCTCTATACCCTTTACAATGCTCATAATTGGGTAGACAACACTACCAATCGGTTACACGTTGGTGGCGATGATATTCATGTTTGACAGCACCCACCTTACGAACATCTGTGGCGACAAGAAGGCTTGCCTGATATATATGAGGATCGGCAACCTATCTGCAGCCGTACAGATGAAGCACACAATGCACAGCATATTGTTGGTCGCCCTTTTGCCCATTTCCATCAAGATACATGATGTGCTTCTCAAAGGAAGAAATACTCAGAGAGGGTATAATCAAATGGTCTCTCAGAACATGCTGCAGCATGTGTTGCAACCCCTACTCAATTTTGAGAGCCACACCATCTATGTCTGCTGTACCGATGGCAACTTCAGGCATTGTTATTCGACATTGCCAACATGGATAGTCGATTACCCCGAGTACCGTAACCTTCACAATATCAAGAATGGTATATGCTAATGGTACGAATACCCATTGCAGGAAATGGATAATCTATCCCGCCATCAATATGAGCAACACAACCTTCAGAATCACAATATCTATCGTATACTGTCAGATTCAAATACACCCCTGAGCTCACCGATCTCAAATGCCACGATGTCAATCTATGTTTCTATATCTTATGGTATCTCGATTGCATTACAAGCGATCTTTTCAAGCCTGATCTACTCCACACGATACAAATTGGGATGTTAAAGTACCTTCTGACATGGCTTCACAAATTTATCAGGCAGCATAAGCAGCTTGTCAAGTTGAATGAAATTAGGCTCTCGGTACCTGCATACCTTGAAATGACAAAGCCAAGATGTGCATATGAGGAGGTTTCGTGTTGGAACGGAGGAGAAATAAAGACTATGACACGATTCCTTGTGGGTATCGTACGCAATGCTCTGCAGAACCCTAGCCCCTCTCAGCACAGTATTTCTAACTGTATAGATGAGTACTCTCGCTCTCTTATTGAGTTCTATTTGGATTGCCAGTATGACTCTCACGATCACGAAACACTTGACCTCATGGACAATACTCTACATCCCTTTCACAATTCGAAGGATGTGTTTCTATAATTCAGCGATGGGAAACCACTTGCAGTACAGGCCAAAGAGCGACGTATGGCATTATATGCCGAGCGGGATGCCAAGTTGCAGGAAAACAAGAAGAAAACAGCAGCCATTTGACAGCGCATTCGCAACATCTTGAAAGGTATTATCGATGCAGAAATAGCCGAATACATTGAAGAGGGTAGCGATTTCAACTTTCCCAAGATACATCATATGCAGCACTTCTAAGAGTAGATAAAACGGTTCGGTTCGCTTAAACAGTGGTCAATGGAGATCGGAGAAAGTTCTCACCGGAAGCAGATTAAGGATGGGTTTAATACCTCCAACTAGATATGTGATTACTAAACTCCAATAATTAACTACTATATTCGGAGTAATGCATTCCCTGTCAGAAAGGCCAACCACGATGCATGGAACCGTAAACGAGTTGCTCTACAGATGACGACAGAAGTGACCACATAAGAGACAATAGAAGTTACAGCGGAAGCAACCACTTCTAGTAGACATCTTTTATTGAGGTTCATATCTCTGCAACAGCACAAAGGAAAAGAGAAAGACAAGAACGTTCAAGGAAACTTGACAACAATCAGTGATGACATCCTCCGAAATAGTCTATACAATGCCGCAAGTTATTTCTTACACTCCAAGAAGATTAATATCGATTTGGATGATCTCTTATGCAGGGCTGCCACAATTTACCATGGATTGGAGGTAGAATAAGGCAACATGCATGACGAGTGCATCATTCAGAAGCTCAGATATACTGGAGATAAACAATGATATTCTGGGGCTGCCTGCCATGACTGGGTATGGGTTCAAACTTCGCAACGTAAGGAGGAGCAGAAGCTGTCTCACAAGGAACTGCAGGAATACCCACCATACCGTATGTTTCGTATATTCATGCTGTGAGTCGTCCTTCCACATGGTACGAATACCTTTTGGCTAGCATACATTGAAGTGATGAAGCCTGCCAACGGTAGAATGCCGGAAAGTACATCGCAGCTAGTCAGCTAGTAAAACCATCTTCTGGAGGTGCATATGCAGTTATTAGTGCAGGAAATATTGTGGTTACGACTCACTTAATTCTAGAGGAGCCCATTTCATCAAAGTCGGAGAATAAAGGATGGATGGTTAATGGTTATACAGATCTAGTATCCTGGAACAATGTTTATTATATGCTGGAGGACGAGTTGAATACAGTCGTGAAGAGGGTATAAATGGTGTTTACCACTTTAAGGTGTTTAGAACCGTATGGTATTAGAACTGTAAATACACAATATGCCGTGCATAGCTTCGTCATTACAATGCCCTGAGCAGTGTTGCCACTGAGTACCAAGCACCGATAGGCAGACCTTCAAGTTGCTTGCATCGAGCCAAGACATGAACGCAAGAAAAGTTGTTCTCTATGGAATACGACCTTATGGTGAAATATACTGTGCATAGCGTCGTCATTACAATGTCCAGAGTAGTCTTGCCACCGAGCACAAAGCACTGATAGGCAGACCTTCGCGCTGCTTGCATCCAGTCGAGATATGGATACAGGCAAAGTGGTTCTGCATGGAATACGACCTTATGGTGAAATATGCTGTGCATAGCGTCATCATTACAATGCCCAGAGCAGTCTTGCCACCGAGCACAAAGCACCGATAGGTAGACCTTCGCGCTGCTTGCATCCAGTCGAAATATGGATGCAGGCAAAGTGGTTCTGCATGGAAAACGACCTTATGGTGAAATATGCCATGCATAACATCATCATTACAATGCCTAGAGCAGTATTGCCATCGAGCACTATACACCATGCAATTCACCGCCCAGACAAAGAACACGGTATATTAAGCATTCCAAGATGCTGTGCAGAGTGATACGCGACCGTGTGAATACCTAGCACCAGGAGTTGTTTTTGCTGTACCTCACATTGCATCATCGCGGACTTACATATTACCCTGCCAACCGATGTTTCAGGTACTCCTGGCACACCACCGACATCTGGACGTAACTAATATATCCAGGCACAGAGATTCTTTCCCAATGGAGATACTAGTCATCATTGTTCGGCTGACAATGATGGCGATCTACCTGCCCTGCAGAAAGAATATAGACTTAACAGAGATGGCAAGGATCATCTTTGAGCATGTAATCTGCAAGGGCGGCATCCCCAACCTCATTATTACTGATCGGAGCATCCGGTTCATTATCCGATTCTGGGCGAGGATTTACAGTAATATCAGAATTAATCACCGAATGTTGACTGCATTTCATCCGCAGATGGATGGCCAGCCAGAACGGCACAATAAAAAGATGCAGCAGTACCTCCAAATCTTCTGCAACTATGAGCAGGATAACTGGGTGGAGCTCCTACTATTGGCTGGATTCGCCTACAACAATGCAGTACATACTTCGAAAAGGATGACTCCCTCTTAGAACAACTATAACTGCTACCCGATGATGCAGTTGAAGGTATCCAAGGACCTAGTTGTAGTCCATTTGAAGTAGTCAGCCGAAGCGGACTCAATGACAACCACCCTCGAAGAGACACACCCTACCCTCTGGAACAACTTACTGGAGTCCCAAGCCTGACAGACAAAGTATGGCGGTGGCAAAGAAATGATATTCAAGGTCGGAGATAAGGTCTACCTCTCGACTTGGAACATCTTGATGGCGAGGGCATCAAAGAAGTTAGATTACAAGCGCGTGGGACCATACACAGTGAGTAAAGTCATTAATAAAAATACTTACAAATTAGACTTGCTAAAGACTATTCTTATACACAACGTATTTCACATCTTCCTGCTGGATACGTACTTTCCGCTGGCCATCGGCCAGCTATCATCGGAACAGCAATCAATAATTGTTGATGATATGGATGAGTGGGAGGTCGATCAGATTTCCAATTTCAAGTGACACTACTGGTATATCTACCAACTCATTGAGTGTGCTGGTTACAACTACCTACGCACGACCCGAAAGCTGGCAGAGAACCTCCAGAATGCTCAAGAACCAATTGACGAGTTCCATCGGGAACATCCAATGAAGCTACAGCCATAATTGATGTCATTACTGCAGACCCCTCAGAGGTGGACTTGGAGTATCTAGGGTCAATTGGACGTTTCCTTCTCTCCTCTTGTTTCTCTTCTTTTCTTATTGAACTTGGCCCGATATGAATGGTATTAGCATGGGACTTAGCATCGGTACTGGAAATAAAGTTTCTCCGCATGCCAGATTGGCCATGACACTACTGTGATGGTACCGATCGGTGGTGGGACTTATGCAGATGTACGAAGGTGTATGCTCCTTATTGTGTATTTCTTCTTGTATATATATATTACAGCCAAGGAGGTCTGCTAATCAAGAGGGAGATGATATAATGGCGGTGCGAGGTATACTTGGGCTTGTAAGTATACTTGGCTTGCAGGTGTACTTTGTCTCGTAAGTGCACTTGGCCCGCAATCGTACCTGGCCATGTAAGTGCACTTCACAGCCGAAGCAGAGTAAATACCCTTCTTTGTAATCACCATGCGAAGTGCGTTTGGAACACTAGCAAGTATGTTACCTACATACTACATTACTATGTTACTTGTTCCTGTTTGCAACCATATCTATATGTATCGATCTATATGAGGACATACATTCTTACAGGAATGTTCCAGACAGTAAATATCCTGACCTCATACCTATTGAGTGAGTATAATATTAGGAGTGGTATTCTAGACACACCAGTACAAGTAGTATCCTTACTGGTTTCAGGACTTCCTTGTGATAGAAGACATAAAGATTCGCTCAGCATGTGAAAGTTACTAAAGACAAAGATTTAAAATAAAGATGTTTGGCTTTCCAATCATATATTGTTAAGGCATGTTCTCCTTGTCAAGAGGCTGATTTTACTTGTCAAGAAGCTTGTTCTCCTCATGAACAAGCTTGCCTTTCTACCCTCAGAAATTCTAGAGGTCTTTATATCTCTTTCATCTCGCTCTAACAATAAATTCTGACTATGTTTTTCTCATGGGATTCTCTACCAAATTATCCTTCACAACAATATTTTCCCTTTGACAACCCATCCTCTTGTTATCTGAAGGATCTTTTGTACCTTTCTGCTAAGTCGTCCTACTTTGATGAATAGATTCCCTACTGATATTAGTCATCTGCACTTCTGTAGACTTGGATCTATTCTATATTGTTAATCGTGAGTTGGATAGTTATAAGCAGTCTGCATATGCATAATAAATAAATACTTCATCAGCAATAATACATACTCTGTTTCTTTCGCATCTACATGCTTTCAACTATCACTATACTTTCTATGACATTGGCTGGCAGAGTATCGAGGCAGTAACTAGCATCCATTCCGTACCCGTGGTATAGTTGACTGCATATTTACTCATTTGGTTTCATTATCACGATTATTTGTTATCATAACCAGATAGATAATATATTATTGAGATTCGATGATATCCAGTGATACCACTTAAACTATCTCCATCAAGGTATTGTTCCAGTAATCAGACGTGACCCCACAATGATGGCATCTAGTGATATACAGCCTGTACGGTGTAACAGAGAGAGTGTGTGCTTTTAGTAAGCCTCCAATCAGATCTCAGATATTTTTTATTTGCTGCAAATAAAATATGGATACAAAATCTATTTGTTCAGATGTAGCCATATTGGTTGGTGGCCTTTGGAAGTTGATTCTAAAGAGTATCCTTAATATATTATCTTTCTAGAGTTGTGGTGATAGGTTAGGGACAGGTATGAAGGTGAATATATCATTTTTTAGTTGGTATGAACCATATGTTATTAGTAGTGTTGGCAACAAAGCGGATCGGTTCATGGCAGATCGAACTGAGATGGAGTTTAAGCCGGATTCGATTCAACTTTCAAGTCAAACTACGCAGTTTGTCACAAATCAGTTCGTGCACCATCGTATTTCGAATGACCATAGGTAATCGAGTTCATGTCCGATCGGTCCAATATGTTATTCATCTTATAGCGCTTGATGTTAGCTACACGATGAACTAAAACTCATCGAGCCGATCAGATAAGAACTTACTTGCTTATTTTTGTTTCAGGTTGTGGGCTAAAATGGTAGAGTTTGAGGCAAATAGCTTGGCAAGGATTCGGTTCGTTCTAACCAAATCAGTTGGTCAATGGTATGAACTGCCGATGGTTCGTTGCTAACCCTAGTTATTATCTTTATCATTTGTTCACCTGCCAAGTATCTTTTGACAGTGTCCAGCTACTGTAACAGTAGGCAATGATTTATTATCAACTTTATCTTCTTGATATCCTTGTACTTATTCTAATGTGTGTCACACACAGAACAGAGCAGGTACAAAGAAAGCGATTTCATTTCCATCATGGAGATGTTCATGCAGTGTATACTGTCCCTGATATATATTTGTTTAACAGTTATTGCACAACATTCCTGATTACCTATCCATACCCTTAACAAATTTACTATGATGTAACCACAATATTATCAGTCCATCTCATGCAACTATGTCTGGATTTTTGGACCTTGAGTATCGTGCAATTAGGAGTCAGTTTCTGACCTTAATACTCAAAAATTTGACAAATAATTGTTTCCTATTGTCTGACTTATCGATAATAGTTTATATGATGACCTCTCTTATATCACTGTGTGAAGGTATATATATTAAAGTTTGCACAAGTAACTCTATAATCTATGTTCTGTTTTATCTATATACTCAGACTTCAAACAGGAGTCAGTTACATGGTAATCCTTGTTCATTGTTTTTATAATATTTCGATGATGAAAGTTAGCTGATAATAATCATCAATTGTTGCGCTTCTTAAACTTGCTATTTCATCCCTTCACAAGTCAAGAAAATTCGATATGCTGATTGCAAATCGAGGTTCAGTACTCGATTCATCACAGGTCTAATATTCAAATGACGAAAGTATTTACAGTCACATATGTTATTGTTTGTACACTACTGATGAGGTAAGATGTTCCACTTATTATTCAATGGATGAAACAAAGGAATACAGAAATCAATGAAGACTTTTCTTGTTTCTGCAATCCAGATTCGTAAAGCAGGTATATTTCAAGTCTTAACTGTTGAGGTAAAAGACCCATTCACATATCTGCCTTGTATCTCCATGTACTGTTGATCTGATATACACATACAAGCCCTATGATATCTCAATATATACAATCTCAAATGCATTCATTTGATTCTCACACCAATCATCTCAGCAGGATCAACTTCTCAAGAATCAGGCTTTCCAGTAGCGTTCCAAATACTACAACCAGGTTCCCAAGAAAATATCCAAGTACCTCCGATGTATATTCAAGCTTAAGGCTTTATCATTTCACAATTCGATAACAACTATCACGCCAATCATGGTGATTATCCTACAAATCAAGGTGGTTATCAGTATCATCTCTCACCCCAGCAACCACAGAATTATCAGTATATCATCAGTAGCAGCTTCAAAATATCAGCATGTGGGATATAACTTCAATACCAACAATTGGTTCTGTATTAATTATATCCAGTAAAAGAACAATCTCTAAAACTTGGAAATGAAATTCCAGGCCACTCTATCATATCTGCCAGATACACCTCACCCTTTCCCACCTTCTCTGACTGTCCAACAGCCACTGTAGCAATTTGCATCTCAACTTTCTCAAAATTGACCTTAACCTCCTCAACCTCCTTAAAATTGATTTGTACTACCTTTACCTTTGGAACCTTATTAAGATTCTTCTTCAAAACCTCGATATACCTCTATCCTGTATACATCATATCTCCAGCCCCATTGAAATACACAATACCTGTCAAGAGACACTCTGCAACTGCCTTTTGAAAATTAATAATTGCCAAAACTACCACCCATTTCTTCATTAAACAATCAGTTTGAACTATCAAGAGATATCATTTGAATGGATATAGCTAATATCAAACCACTTCCACCTGTCTCTACAGTTAACTTAGACCGATGGAGTGACGATAATAACAGTGTCAATTATTGTGACTCAGCAGAGGCAAGGACCCCACCAGGTCTAATCAAGGGCAATTTCTCAATTGCCAACATGGACATACATATGGAGCTAATCAAGAAAGCTTGAAACTATTAAAAGAAGCCCTTCATGGATGGATTCATGGAAAGACAATACAAGGAGATCTTTTCTGACCTAGACCAGTTGAAAGAGATCAGAGATGGACAATATCATGGTTAGTTTGCAATAATCGATTTCTTGACCACGTATGACAAATTATTGCCAATGTAAACCTTTGACGACATGAAGTGAATCAGGTGGGTATAGGTAGAGTCATTCATAATGAATTTATCTGTAAAATCTGGAAGTTACAAAATTAGAGGAAAAAATAAAAAAGGTACCAAAGGACCAATGTAACTGCAGATTTATAGTGTCTAATCAAGCAGTATAAGAATATGATCAATCTTCCAGTCCTAAGATCGTTAATCTTCAGCATCACTGTTTATTGGAAAGCTGATAAGATTGCTGATATATTGGGAAAATTGTTTAGGGGGATGTATTTAGATATAATACTTTGGAAGGTCCTCATCCAGTATATCACTACAAGTAGAAGTCTCAATAGTGAGGATCAGCTGTTTAAATTCTTTGTGTTATATAAATAAAAACTGACTAAGAACATTTTGGAGAACAAGTACTATGGGATATACATAGAATATCAGACAATCCAGGATCTATTTGTGACCAGGGATCCTAATATGCATCACAAATGAATGTATATACTATCAGAACTGACGACCCAAAAGTGTTGCTCATCAGTTGCCAGCTTTACAATCGTGAGAGTAAGTTGAACCATCTGATTGGTTTATCGAACTATATATTCACCCAGGAAGTCTCACAATTTCTGAATTGGAGTTTCAACTGATCAGGATATGATAATTCAACGAAAGGGAAGAAGGATAACAATCATGATGACAATAATAGTTGTGCAGGACAACATAAGGCTGGTGATCCAGACAAGTGTTGTAATTGATACAGATGGCTGACTAGAAATTTAATCATATGTCTATATAAATGATTTGCCAAGATAATTTCTGATGCTCAGATTTCAGGTATATCCAAGTATCAGCCCATCAAAATCATTGACGACAGAGATTCTTCAAGATTTCATGGCTAACAATGGTGAGCCTGAAACTTACAAGGTATAGGGAAAGGATAATCAAGATTAATTGGTCTCCAGAAGAATTATCTGGATGGACAATGGTTTTAAGTAATATTAACAATGCTTTCAAATACAAGTACTTTGAGGAAGCCATCAGCCTTCTGAGAGCTCATCCAATGGATCAATATACGAACAACAGAGTACCTTGTCATAAATAATCGATTCTTAGCCTGTTTGCAAAGTTTCTGGTACATCAATGTTGAACTACTTGGATCGTTGTCAGATGATAGATCTGCAATACCGATATATCAGGTGTCCTACTTGCTGACAGATTAGGACTGAAGAAGATCATTACTACACTTGTATTAGTAGTAATTGGTGTTGGCAATGAAACAGATCAATTTGTGGCAGATACAACCAAGCAGCATTTGATTCGGATGCGATCTGAGGTTCGACTCGAACCTCAAACTTAATTCCACAACTACTAACAAGAATCAACAATCAGGTTCTTGTCCGATTGGCTTGATTCTTAATTCATCTTGTAATGCTTGAGGTTGGCTACTAGGTGAAATAAAAATCGAGGTGATCAGACAATACCTCACTTACTTATTTTCATTCGCAATTGTGGCCTGAATTGGTGGCGGTTGTAGTGAATGGCTTGGCAAGGATTCGCTTCGCTTGAACCGAACCGGTTTGTCAATGGTATGAACATCTGATGGTTCTTTGTCAATATCAGTGGTACTTTGCATGCTACTGATGAAGAATATTGCAGCAGGCTGACCCCTATCAGTATCATGGGAACTGACACTTGACCAATTGATACTTGAAGCCCAAAATAATTATCTATCAGTGCCACTAAAGGAGCAACAATAATTGTTCCTAACCAGTGTTAAATCTGTGAGATGCCGGTAGTTGGAAACTCCCACCACTAGACTATTGTACTATCTATAGCTTGTTTCCACCAAGGCAACTATTGTAGTCGTTACCATTTCAGGTATTGTGGATTTGTTCTAGGGTGTAATTAATTACATAATCTATGGTACTATATTCGATATCATTAGTCATTTGGAACAGGTCAATGTTCACATCACTAACAAAGCCTTGAACGAGTTTGTTGTGTTCCTGAAATGACAGTGGAATATCCATCTCATATCATATGATACTCTGAAAACTGGAACAATACTCAATAGTAATTGACAGCTGACAACATATGCTGTGAACATCTCTATCTTTGATATGTCCAACACATACAAAGGTTGATATAATCAGGGGTAACAGATTGCTATGAATACCATGAATGTATTCATATTTCAGTTGACTGCCAAAGGTATATATCATTCACGGAATAATTGGATTAACCAGGCCATGAGTTTGTTTTCCTGTGTAACAGCAGTGCCAGGTACACTTGGCCTCGTAAGTACACTTGGCTCACAGGTTTACTTGGCCCTCGTAAGTGTTCTTGGCTCGCAAGTACACTTGGACTCGTAAGTGCACTTGGCCGCCGAGGCCGAACAAGCACCTGGCGAAGTGTTTTTGGCATGCTAGCGATTATCTTACCTACATATCTTACAATTGATATCTTTATCACTTACTCCCATTTGCAACCGTATCTATACATATCTCACCATACGAGTACATACATCCTTACACTATAATCCCTCTTCAGTCATCAGATACAGTTTGGATATGGGATTTCCTGATTTGTTTACTGTTTCGACACTTCATGATACGTACACAAACAGACGATTCGTCGATTTCATATATTTGCAGCCCCAATACCCTCAAAGATATCATCTAGAACTCAATTGCATATCCCTGACAGTCACGAAAGTGAGAATCTCTTTCAGGCCGCAAACTCCGCATTCGAAAACCAAACAGGTCGAATCACTAAGTCCAGGACCCCTCCGACAGCCTTATCAGATATCGAGATCAACGACATGGACAATGAAGATGAACCTCGACGACGAGGATGAGGGCGACGACGAAGACGAAGATCACGGCAACAATTGCGAAGACAGCTCCAGATCTATCATCACCGACGAGGATCATAGCGAAATGTTGGCCCAAAACATAATGATAAATACGAAGTTCAAACAGCAGGCTGTATGATTAAAGGCTGAGTGAGAACGATTGGCTTTTGAACGAGAGAAATGGGCTGCTGAAAGCGCTCCATACAAAGCTATGATACGTGAGAACCCTGCATTCTTCACCATGGTGGACCCTGTACGATACTGTGATGGAGCCAAGGAGTTAGAAAAGTTTATCGACGTATTGGGCTCCAATTTCGACTCACACAAATACTTGTTTCCATGTGGCTGACATGATCAAGACAAATATACGGTTTCTCTCCTCGACTGCTGGAGCAATCACTCGGATCCGGTGCAGTATCAGACGTTGATGATAGATCTTTCCGAATGGGCCAGCTATCTACGGGCAGACTCCGACACCTGTTTGGAGAATTTCGACCTCTTCGCGTAAGAGGTTATCTGGATATATGGAGACAAGGATTGCTGCAGGAGAGCGGTGATGAAGGCGATGGATGAATACATACAATTACCTAATAAGTCGGTTAGAGTCTATGCATACCATGTGAAAGACAATTAGTGACAGGCCAGATAGACCATACAAAAGAACGAGTACATGCTCTATGACATAGCCTGAGCAGGTCTGTAATACGTACTCAAAAACAAGGTCGGACAGATGATCCCCGCATATATAAGGTTCGAGACAATCGGGGACCTATTCGGCAAAGCTGCAGCTTCAGAGAGCATTCACACTGATAAGAGAGCAGGCGGTCAGCAGCAGCAGTAACAGCAAGGGCCGCCGGAATTGTCGCAAAAAGGCGGGAAGTGAGGTTAGTGGCCATCTATCTAAGGACTGATGACCGAGAGGTCGATCAACAACAAGTCTGAGTACTCTTGTACCAAATCGATCGCAGATCCGTGGGTCTCGAGGGAGATCAACGACAGCAGAAGGACAAATAGGCAGTACATACGATTTGGCAGCAATGAGCATAAGGCGTTCCACTCTCTGAAGTACAAAAGTGCAAATCCCCCTGAGAAAATTCCAAAACCAGGCGGAAGCGGAAACGAAAACAGAAATGGAAACAGAAATAGATATCATCAAGTGAAGCGCCAAAGGTCATTCGATACTCCACAGTCAAACAACTCGCATACCTCTCCTGGCACCTAGTCCGGCAGGAGAGGCTGGACGATGAGGAGTTATAGCTAGAGATGTTGGAAATGAGGTCGTTGTTAGCAACGATAGATGAGATCCAGCTCCATCGAATCGCTCTCAAATCGAGAGTCATTTTTGAGCTCCCTAGGGCTCTCTTCTGAAGTAAATAGTTCTGTGGTACAGAGAAGTCAGATTCATCTTACAAAGTTCACGAAGTCCTAATTCAAGATACATACAGCATAATGCAGCGCATCCGGACACTTATCGACTGCGAAGCGACAAGTATCTATATGGCCCCAAGGCTGCTCAGGCGATTCAGGCTACCACATGAACAGGCATTAATCTCCACCCAGAGCCTCGATGGGTTGGTCATGATATCTGCAAAGGAGAGATCAAAGACGAGTTTCTCGGTTCAGTATTATGAGTACTTGGCTCTGTTGGATGAATCGGAGGTGATACTCATGCCTATGGCTTACCACCTGATTCTAGGCTTGCCTTAGTTCAAGGCTAGGAACCCTGAGGTTGACTGGGTGACCGGTCGACTTCGAGCACAGTAGACCCCTAGTGAAGAAGGCAGGTTAAAGACCGCGGACTCAAATGAGCCCGTGGGACCGGCGGCCACCCAGGTGACATCGGAGTCTCCACAGGTCGAGGGCAGAGTTCCAGAGATATATCTGCTTGGAGCCAGCATATTCAAGGATCACAAAGCTAGCGATGAGGTTCTCGAGGCATTCACTATTTGACTTGGCGATTGCACAGGATTGCTTGAAACCTTCATGGAAGGTATAACCACCAAAGGTGACAAAGGGTCTGGAGCTGGACGAGCGAGCAGAAGCAGCGACAGTAGTTGCGGTAGAAGAGTTACTTGTTGGTACTTGAATGACTGCTACTGGCTCGCCGAGTCATGAAGGGAGTACTAGCCAATGGGGGGTTCCCCATCGAGGATAACTCGTTACGACAAGGCCTCCTGGATTCCACAACCTTCACTTCCATCTCAACGATTACAAGTACAATGCTAACAAGCACAGCTGGAGCTTCGGCACCTGAAATGGTGCCCACAGATGATGGCAGCCATATCACCATCACATATCAAGAGTTCATGAAGGTCTTTAGCAAAGCCAAGGCAGAGATGCTGCCACCGCTCCAGTGAATTGACCACATGATCGATCTGGAACCCTGACACAAGCTACCATATGGACGTATCTAAAACCTATCGGAGAATGAGTTAAAGATTTGGTAAGGCATACAGCAAGACAAACCCGCCCAATGGCTTCATACAGTGGTCATTATTATTAGTGGTGGTGCCAATACTTTTTGCAAAGAAGACGAATGGCATCTTGAAACTTTGTATAGACTACTGAGCTCTCAACGAGGGCACAATCAAGAATCTGTATTCCCTTCTATTGATATAATAGATGCTTGACCGTATAGGCAGCACCAGGATATTTACGAAACTCGATCTCCATGGGGCCTATCATCTTATTCGCCTTAAGGAAGGTGATGAATACAAGACAGCATTCCGAACCCAATACGGGCAGTTCGAGTACAAGGTCATGCCATTCAGCGTGAGAAAAGAACCGGCTACTTTTCAGTCTTACATTGACGATTGCCTGCGGTCTTACATCGACGACCTTGCAGTTTGTTATCTTGATGACATCCTAATCCACTCCACTGATGAGAAGGAGTACGACAAGTACGTACGAAAAGTACTGCAATGGCTTCAGGAGTTCAGTCTCTATTGCAAAGCAGAAAATTGTCGATTGGGATTATCGGAGGTAGGATTCCTCGGCTTTGTCATCTCTGCCAATGGTCTCAGCATGTAAAAGAATCAGATCGCGACTATCCAGGATTGGACAACTCTCAAGTTGGTACAGAACGTCCAAGTCCTTCTCGGCTTCACGAACCTCTATCAGGCGTTCATCTGGAAATATGACAAATTGACGGCACCCATTTCGAACTTGCTAAAGATACCTAAAGGAAAGTTCAATTGGAAGTGGCCAACGAATACAGAACTTACCTTCCGGAAGCTGAAGAAAGCGTTTTCTGCAGTACTAATTTTGCAGCACTTCCACCCAGCCAAGCGAATTATCATACTGACAGGCACGAGTGGCTATGCAATTGCAGGCATCCTGAACCAGTACGATGTCTTCGGAACCCTTCGGCCAGTCAATTGTTACTCTCGATAATGCTCTGCAGATGAGCAGAATCATGATACGGATGATCGAAAACTCCTCGTCATCGTCGAGATGTTCAAGCAACGGTGATACTAGCTTGAAGGAGCCCACCACAAGGTCTTGATACAGTGCGACCATACAAATTCCCAGTATTTCTTGACGTATAAAGTGTTCTCCCGAAGACAAGCCCACTGGGTCGAGACCTTATTCGCATACGACTTCAGTATTGAACACTTGGAAGGGGCCAAAAACTCCGCCGACGGCCCGATTATGAGATCAGCTACAAGAAGCCTGTTGCACAGCTGCTTCCAGTGCTGCCAGTTGAACTCTACAATGACCTCGTACTGGCGATTAAGAAGGCCCAGGCTACTGACCCATTGGCGGTCGATGTCTCAGGTAAACTAGTCGATATCACAATGGCCACAGCCAAAGCCAAAGCCAAAGATGAGAACCAATAGAGAGTCATCGCTGGAGCTCGGTCTACAAGAGGAAGATATATGTCCCTGCGGACAATATTTTCTGCGGCCAAGTGATAAGTCTCTTTCATGACAACCCCGAGTCCGGTCACTTTGGAGCTCTTAAAACTGCTGATTTAGTCTCTAGGAATTTCTTTTGGCCCGTAATGGATGGGTACATAAGGAAGTATGTCAGCAGCTGCGAAGTATGTCACCGAATCAAAGCCCCGCAGCATGCCTGCCACAGAGTCAACATGCTACTGCCATCACCGTCACGACCCAGAGAAGGCGTCACCATGGACTTCATCACAGATTTGGCGGAATCGACAGTATCTGGATACACGGAGATTCTTTTTCTCATTTACCGACTGACAAGAATGGCAATCTACCTATCCTGCAGAATGGATATCGACTCACCAGAGCTGGCCAGGTTCTGCTTGGAATGTGTGATGCGTAAATGTGGCATCCCTGACAACCTCATCACCGATCACGGCACCCAGATCTCGAGCCGATTCTGGGCAATGGTCTGCAGTCATATGATTATGGATCACTGACTGTCAACGGCATTTCATACGCAGACGGATGGCCAGACAAAACGGCAGAACCAGACGATGGAGCAGTATCTATGAGCCGTCTGAAACTATGAACAGGATAACTGGGTAGAGCTCCAACTATTGGACGAATTCGCATACAACAATACTGTGCATACTTCGGCAAGGATGATCCCCTTCTGGGCCAACTACAACTACCACCCGACGATGCAGTTCAAGGTACCCAAGGACTTAGCTCAAGTCTACTTGAAGTCGGTGGCTGAAACGGATACCCTGATAGCCGGACTGGAAGAGACGCTGCGCACCCTCCGGGAAAACCTACACGAAGCCCAAGCACATCAGACAAAGCATGCCAGCGGTAAAGAACTGATGTTGAAGGTCGGAGATAAGGTCTGGCTTTCAACTTGGAATATCAAGATGGCAAGGGCATCAGAGAAGTTGGATTACAAGTGCGTGGGACCCTACACGGTAAGTGAAGTCATCAAAAGAATGCTTACAAATTAGACTTGCCAAAGACGATGTGTATTCACAACATGTGTCACATCTCCCTGCTTGACAAGTACTTGCCGTCTACCATCAGCCAGTCACCATCGGAACCGCAACCAACGATTGTGGATAATACAGATCAGTGGGAGGTTGATCGGATTCTCGATTTCAAATAATACTATCGGAAGATCTACTATTTCATTCAGTGGCCGGTTACATCTACCTACGCATGAGTTGGGAGCCAGTTCAGAACCTCGAGAATGCTCAAGAACTAGTTGACAAGTTCTATCAGGAGCACCCAATGAAGCCACTGCCATAACCGTTGTCATCGCCATAGATCGCTCAGTGTTGGACTTGGAGGTTCTAGAGTCATTGGACGTTTTCTTTTCTTGCTTCTCTTCTCTTTGTTCTCTTTGTTTCTTATGGATCTCGGCCCAGTATAAATGGCATCGGTACGGATTTTACCATCACCACTGGAGGTGGAGTTTCTTCATGTGCCAAATCCGCTGTGATGGCACCGATCGGTTGTGGGACTTATGCAGACGTACGAAGGTGTATATACCTTACCATGTCTTTCTTCATTCATATATATGTTGCAGTCTAGAAGGTCTGCGGATAAAGAGGAAGATGATGTAATGGCGGTACCAGGTGCACTTGGCCTTATAAGTGCATTTGGCCCTCGTAAGTACACTTGGCTTGCAGCTACACTTGGCCCTCATAAGTACACTTGGCTTGCAAGCGAACTTGGCCTCATAAGTGCACTTGGCTGCCAAGGCCAAGTAAGCGCCCTTCATACATAATCACCTCGTTAAGGTGTTTTGGTATGCTAGTGATTATCTTACCTACATCCCTTACAATTGATATCTTTATTACTTACTTCCATTTGCAACTGTATCTACGTATATCTAACCATACGAGAATGTACATCCTTACATTCTATTTACTGAGTGATCTTCAAAATACAGACATCTGAAACATTCAGAGTCTGGAGACATTGCAAAGTACAGTTTGTTCTTTGATGAATGGAATCCAGAAAGATGACAATGCAGTTCAGAAGAACAACACAGGAAATGTCATTTCAGTGGCAAGTTCTTGGACAATTTGAAGGTGGATGGGATCAAATCAGGCCAATACGAAATCACTCTTTAAGATTCCTTACAAGAACACCCATTTAAGCAATCTACAAAGGACCACTGAAGAATATGACACAATACCACAGCTGGTAGACTATTGCTAGTCTAATAGTGAAGGCCGTATCTGGCAGATATAGGAGTGGGGGTTGCCATATTTCTCACTTGTCCTTGGTGATTCAGAAGACAAATATTCAGAGGGCAATTGGAGACAGATATGGCTCTTGGGAACATGGATGGAGTTATCAATATTGCAGTGGTTGGAATCTTATTTCATTCCCATGCTGATCCCTATAACAGCCGAGTATCCACTACCCAATTCGAATAATATTTGGGAAATTGCTGATATTTCTAACTCCTCCAATCTTCCTTGTCAGAATGCAGGCTTGTTTGTCAATTTCAAAAAAAGGGGGAACAGCTGAAGTAGTGGTTACTACCACATTATAAGGAATACCTGAATATCTTTTCAGTATATTCAGAAATGGATACTATTGAACACTCGATAATACAGTACATAATACCATGATTCATGCAATTCATCTATCTTTATTATCACTCCAAAGATATGTGGAACTGGTCTGAACTATTCTGCAGCTAATCATGCAATAATATCCTACACACTTTGGGTTCACAATGGGCAACAATAGGATTTCGCTAAGATACTAAGGATGGGACTGAATTGAGTACACTATACGTGGGTGATCAACATGGGACCAGAGGTTAATTATGATCAGGTTAGTGATGTTCACAAATGATCGAATATTCGGTCATTGTAAGTGTTAAATAGACTCAAGAGTTGTCATTAAATCATTACAAATAGAATCCAAAAATTGCTGGAAGTCCATTAACGGTACACCATACTGCTTACATAGAATAAAACCTGAAATGAGAATGTTCTGAAAAGGAATACATCTGTTATCATTATGTGTATGTAATTATCAATTTACTAATTCAGATATATGAATTCATTCGGTACGGATAGGATATATATCTTATTTTGACATGTATAGTATTATTAGGTATTTGGAAAGTTTTCTTTAAGGTTTGGTTTTTGGAGTGTCATGGTTCTTGACAGTCATAGATTGTTGGTTTTGTCACTTTAGCAGAATACAGAATTGTCCATTATTTACATATGCTAATAAACTCCATTTCGGAAATATGTAGGTTGTAAAAAATATCACCTTCAAACTACCAGACACTTCTCCCGTAAAACTGTGAGGAGATCAATATATAGCAATGATATATGTGGTGCAGATATTGCCACTTGCTGTATTTGTAGTAAATCAGAGTGTCCTTACAGTATTGCTCTATGACTCGAGTTACCCATTTTTTCGAGAGAGGAGTTCTTCACTCTTAGATTGGTAATAAAAGATATACTACAATAGTGTAGTGATGGTCCAAACATACTGTTTAGTCATAAACAAGTATAGCAGATTTTGGATTCTGATGGCTTATACATCCTAAGTTAGTTCAGCAGTACAATTCGAACATCATGCAAGTTTCTACACTCCTGATCAACTCCCTAATGTTCATCAGGAACTTGGAAGAGTGGAATATTGTCCGTTAATATATGCGCTAAGACTCATATTTAGATGTGCTATACAAATGGTATCCTGAATGCAGCAGAATGCTGGCTCAGTGATAGTATTCACAGTAGATACTGAATTACAAATTGGTAGTACATCAAATATTGAAAACAGATGTGTCAGGCAAATCTACCTATGAAGACGGATAATTCATTCTGCACTTGTATTCAAGAATGTATAATTCTTGTTAATATATGAAGAGTCTATACTGGATATTGACTAAACAGTATTTTTGAAATGTCACTACACCATCCTAGAATACCATTTGAAAGTATTATTAGAGAAAAGAATCTCTCTCTCCAGTAGTTGCAGAAGTCGAAAGATAAATACATAATATGACGACAGTATCAGACTTTGAAAATACAGCGGATAGCAATATCTACAACACCCATATCATTAATAGCTACGACAATCCTCAATCTCAAGATTTACAATTCATTACAGCGATATCTGCAGAGCTTGAAAGACTGAAGAAATGCAATCTACAGAACTGTTTTCTAATAAGTATCAATGATGTATTGAAATTGAATCAAATTCACTTCATAATATCTCTCTCTTCCAGAATTCAAAAGTGAAAGGTAAGTTCAATGTGTACAAGGGAGACTGAGTGACTGTTATGGTCTTGGTAAAGTACAAATTAGTATGGTTTCCTCTGAATTCTTCTCTTAACTACTATACATACCCCCAATAATCAATACAATTTCTTCAGCTTTCAATATTACATAAACTCAGTGCAATGAAGTCCTATATATTCATGAGCAAAATCAATTAACACCTTTGGCTGATAGATCTGTATCAAGAAGAATATTTAAACTGAGTATATCCCTATAAGAATACATATAGCCAATTATTCACCATCACTATATCTAATCCCAAACTGAAATAACATACTATATTCCAACAAACAGTGAATCCTTCCGGATAAAAGCAATCCCATATTGAACCTCTTCTACTCGAATAAGGTTACCAGTGCCACCAACATACTCCAACTAAAATTAACTTTTCCGAATGATAATATATACTGCTTTTTCAAATCTTCCTTTATCTGAAAGAATATCAACTGACTCACCAGCCTCACCTGATACAACCAATAGTTCTCCCAATGAATACAATAGCTCTTTTGATATATTGAATCAGATTCCAGCAGAATCTGATGACTGCACTAGTATACCCTCTGGTTCTGCCAATTGTCTGTAAGATAACTGTATCCACTATACTTACAATATTTATTATGTATATACATACTTATTTTGTGAATTTCTACAGAGGGCCCATTTATGCGGTTAATTATTGTTACAGAACTCTTCTTTGACAATCTATGCAATGATACTGATTATGCTGCAATCAGATGGTGACCATTAAGAACTTGTTGTATCTGTATCAGACTCCACCATATTGTATAAATAATTTGTTTTTCTTTTTCCGGATACCTTAAAGTGGTATTAAATAATATCATTCAACAATTGCAAGTTGTCTTCTATTCCAGTACACCTGAAACTTCCTTTGAAGTATATATAACTTGCTCTATCTTTTAGTACCAGGTATAGTCGTATAAATAGGAATGCAATATTTATTTTCAGGTTTACCAAGAACTATATTTGTCTTCATCAGATTCAATTCTAATTTGCAGTCTTTGCACAACTGTTATATCTATAAATCTCTATCATATATATCTGTCTCTTTCATCATTAGCTATTCAACCAAAAATATAATGAACCATTATATTCAGAAGAACCAGCAACTATACATTACCCAGATCATGGTGAGAGACATGACGTAAGAGGACAGTATAAAGATGATATTCGTGCTCTTAGCACTAGACTAGGTTTACTGATATTTCCGCTGCATCAGGTTTTATATTTATAGGTAGGCAAATAATAATTAACAATATTGGACTACTAATACTACTATATATGTAAATATAGGAGGAGGAGGAATATCCTGAAGACGAATATATTGTCAATCAAGACTACAACAAAACCGCGGATGATTTTAATGGTGGTACCAGATGCACTTGACCTTGTAAGTGTACATGGCTCGCAGGTGCACTTGGCCTCGTAAGTACATCTGTCTAGCAACTATACTTGGCCTCATAAGTGTCCTTGGCAGCTGAGTTCGGGTAAGTACCCTTCATACATAATCACCTTGCAAACTGATTGTCGTACACTAGCGATTATTGTACCTATATAACACTTTACTATATTACTTATTCCCGTTTGCAACTGTATCTACATGTATCCACCTATACGAGGACGTACATCCTTACAGTATAATCACTCTTCAGTGATCAGATACGTTCGCTCATAGGATTTTGTGATTTTCTTACTTCTTCGAAACGTCGCGATACGTAAAGAAACAGATGATTTGTCGATTTCATACAATTCAGCTCCGATACCCCCAAAGAAGTCATATAGATCACAATTATGTGTGACTGACAATCATGACAGTCACGATATCAAGCAGGCTGTAATCTCCACATCCGAAAACTAAACACCTCCAGTCACCAGGGTCACGTCCACTCCGATGGCCTTATCAGAGGTCGAGATCGATGTCGAAGTGGACAGCGAAGATGAAGTCGACAATGAAGACAAGGTCGAAGACGAAGACGAAGGTCATGGTATCGGTCGCAATGACACCTTCAGATCCATGATCAACGACAAGGATCTTAGCAAAATATCAACCCAAACCAAGATACTAAGGACAATGTTCAAACAGCAGGCCATATGATTCAAGGCTAAGCGAGAACGATTGGCTTTCGAACAAGAGAAATAGGCCACCGAATGCGCTCAATATGAAGCTATGATACTTGTTAAACCTACGATCTTTGCCATGGTTGATTCCATAAGATATTATGCTCGAGCCAAGGAGTTAGACAAGTTTATCGACGTCTTATACTCCAATTATGACTCATACAAACATTTGTCTCTACGTGGGGAATGCAATCAAGTCAAATTTGCGGTTTTTCTTCTCGACTGCTGGGGCATTCACACAGATCCGACATAGCATCAGATGGCAATAACGGACCTTTCTGAATAGGCCAGCAATGTACGTGCAGACTCCCATCCCTGTTTGGAGAATTCGGACCACATCGCGCAAGAATGTGCCTGGATATATGGAGACAAAGATCACTTCAGGAGAGCAGTGATAAAGGCGATGGAGGAATACATCCAATTGCCCAATAAGCCAGATGGAGTCTATATGAACTGTGTGAAAGCTAATTGGAGACAGGCCGGATGGACCATACAAAAGAACAACCAGATGTTCTACGATATGGCCTGGACAGGATTCCACCATGCACTCAAAAGCAGGGTCGGACAAATGACCCCTGCATGTTGAAGGTTCGAGACAATTGAGGACCTTTTCAACAGTGTTGCAGCCTTGGAGTTCATACACACCTAGGATAGACCTGGCGGCCAGCAGCAGCATCAATAGGAAAGGCAGCAGGAATTGTCTCAAAAAGGTGGGAAGTGAAGTTACCGGCCATCTATCTCCAAACTGATGACCGAGAAGCAGACCAATGATAAGTGCTAGGGACACGGCAGGCCAGTAAGCGGAGTACCATGGGTCTCAAAGGAACTCTGCGATAGCAGAAGGGCTAACAACCAGTACACACGGTGCGGAAGCAAGAGCCATAAGCACTTCCAGTATCCAATTTACAGCGCTGGTCGTGAGTCCGAATGGAGCTCCAACCATTGCGAAAGTTGCGAGTGTGGCAACAGTAGAAGATATGACCGAGTACAACACCAAAAGTCTTTCAATACTCAACAGTCAAAATACTCGCATACTACTTCTGGTATCGAGCCCAGAAGGAGAGGCTGAGTGAAGTGGAGTTAGGGCTAGAGAGGTTGGAAATGTGATCATTGTTGGCGACGATAGATAAAATATAGCCACATTCGGATCGCTCTTAAATCAACAATTATCCTTGAGCCCTCCCGGACTCTCTTTTCAAGTCAATAAATATGTGGTACAGAAAAGCCGGATTTGACTCACATTATTCGCGAAGTACTCATAGAATATCGATATTGCGAGATGCAGCGCATTCCAACCCTAATCGACTGCAATACGACGAGCATCTTTATGTTCCTGAGGCTGTTCAAATGACTCAGGCTACAATATGAACTGAGTTTCACAGCTACACTGGGTGTCAATGGCCAAGTGATAATGTCTGCGAAGGAGAGTTGAAATACAAGCATCTCGGTTCAGTATTTTGAGCACTTATCTCCGGTTGACGAAGCGGAGGTGCTGATCATGCTCATGGCCTATGACCGGCTTTTAGGCTTTCCTTGATTGAAGGGTAGAAAACCTGAGATCGACTGGATGTCCAGTCGACTTCCATCTCTGCAGACTCCAAGCAGTCATGCAAATATACTGATGTCACCGTCCAGGTGAAGTCGAATCCTTCACAGGCATCTGACAAGCTTCGACTACAGCAGGGTGGTGAAGTAATTATATCTCCTGAGATACATCTGCTCGAAGCCACAGCGTTTGAGAGTCTCTTAGCTAGTGATGAGACTCTCGCAGTATTCGTAAAATGCATTGGCGATTGTACAGAGTTGTAGGGAGCTTTCAAGGAAGGGATCACCAAAGGTGAGAAGAGTGCCTGGAGATGAACGAACGAGCCAGAGTAGCAGCGGAATCTGCAGCAGAAGAGTTACCAACAATGCGGGACGTGAATGACTGCTACCATCCTGTGGAGTCATGAAGAGTAGATGCATACCCAGTCATGCTCCATTGTAACTGGCCAGCGGCACCGCTACTCCTGGAGATTCCTACCCTGCATCAGACAATTAAAAACACATAGCTGACGTGTATAGATGGAGCTGCACCTGCAATGGTACCTACAGACAATGGCTTCCAAATCTCCACCACATATTAAGAATTTGTGGAGGTCTTTAGTCAGTCCAAGGCAGAGACACTGTGACAGCACCATTCAATTGACCATGCAATCGACATGGAGTCCAGTTGTCAGTTACTATATGGACGCATCTATAACCTGTCAGAGGTCGAGCTAAAGACTCTGAAGGCGTACATCAGGATGAAGCTAGCCAATCAGTTTATTCTGCAGAAGTGCTTACCTGCAGCAGCACAGATAATGTTTGCCAAGAAGAAGCATGGAGGATTAAGACTTTGTGTGGACTACCGCACACTCAATCGAGTGAGGGTTAAGAATCAGTACCATCTCACATTGATCTTGAAGATGCTTGATCGTATTGGAAGCGCCAGAATCTTAATGATACTCAAGCTTTGCATAGCCTATCACCTTATTCGCATAAAGGAAGTTGACAAGAACAAGACGGCTATCTGTACCAGATTCAGTCAGTTCAAATACAAGGCCATGCCATTCGACCGCTATTGCAAGGCAGAGAAGTGCCAATTTGGGTCCACGGGGGTCAGCATACTCGGCTTCATCATCTCTGCCAATAGCGTCAACATGAAAATAGATCCGATTGCGACTATCGAGGATTGACCAACCCTCAAGTCTCTATGGGACCACCAAGTCCTTCTCGGCTTCACAAACCTCTATCGGAGGTTCATCCGCAAATATGCCATGGTGACCTTCCTACTCACTCAATTACTAGAATTCAAGGGGCAGAGCAGTAAGCGTAGATAGCGATCACATCGTGTGCAGCCGATCAAGTCCAAATCAGAATGGACTCGGAAAGCCAAGCTGGCTTTCCGGAAACTCAAAAAGGTTTTCTCTACAGCACCGATTCTGCAGCATGTCGACCCTGCCAATCCTATTATTCTTTACACCGATGCGAGTAGCTTTTGAATTGCAGACATCCTATCCTGTACCAGTATGATAGCTTCGGAACCCTTCAGCCAGTCAATTGTTACTCTCGAAAGTGCTCTCCAGCTGAGCAGAATTACGACATGTACGATCGGAAACTTCTCGCCATCATTGAAACCTTCAAGCAATGGTGACTCTAACTGGAATGCACCCGCCACAAGATTTTGGTGTTGTGTGACCATACAAACCTTGAGTATTTCCAAACTTCCAAAGTACTCTCAAGGCCACATGCTAGGTAGTCGGAAATTATTGCAGCATATAACTTCAGCATCAAATACTTGGAAGGTTCCAAAAACACTCCCGACGGCCTGTCGAGATGTTCTGATTATAAGATCGGCTATGGATAGCCTATCGGATGTGTCTTGGCAATCCTGACAGTTGAACCCCACGATGACCTCCTATTAGTGATTAAGAATGCCCAGGCTGCTGACCCGTTTGTGGTCAACATCTTGGGTAAGTTGGTTGATAACCCAATGGCAACAGGCAAAGCTGAAGCCAAGGCTGACGAGAACCTATGGAGTGTCATCGCTTGAGCTCTGACCTTCGAGGTAAGGATATATATGTCCCTTCAAACGATATTCACCGTGGCAAAGTGATAAGTCTCTTTCATGACAATCCCAAGTCCGACCACTTTTGGAGCTCTTAACACTGCTGAGTTAGTCTCTAGGGATTTGTTTTGGCCCACAATTGACGTGCACATAAGAAAGTACGTCAGTGGCTGCATTGTATGTCACCAAATCAAGGTCCAGTAGCATACCTGCCAGGGTATCAACATGGCATAGCCGTCACTGTCACGACCCTGGAAAGGCATCACCATGAACTTCATCACAGAGTTGCCGGAATCGACCACGTCCAGATACATGGAGATCCTAGTCATCGTTGATCACCTGACAATGATGCCTATCCTTCTGCCTGGCAGAAAGGATATCGACTCACCATAGCTGGCCCGGTTCTTCTTCGAACATGTGATCTGCAAACGTGACGATCCTGACAATATCATCACTGATTAGGGCATACAATTCACAAGTTGATTCTTGACAAGGGTCTGCAGCCACATGAGTACGGATCACCGACTGTCGACTGCATTTGATTCGCAAATGGACGGCCAAATAGAGCGTCAGAATCAAATGATGGAACAGAACCTACGGGTATGCTGCAACTACAGGTAGAATATCTGGGCAGAGCTACTACCATTGACCGAATTCGCATACAACAACTTCATGCGTGCTTCGACAAGGATGACTCTCCTTTGGACATCCATGAACCTAGTACGTTTGAAGTCAGAGGCCTAAGCGGACTCCATGGCAACCATCCTCGAGGAGATACACCGTACCCTGCTGGAAAACCCACTGAAATTCCAAGCCTGCCGAACAAAGTATATAGGCGGCAAAGAAATGATATTCGAGGTCGGAGATAAGGTCTGGCTCTCAACTCCGAATATGAAGATGGTAAAAGCGTTCAAGAACTTAGATTACAGGAGGTGGGACCATACACTGGGAGTAAGATCATCAATCAGAATGCTTTCATATTTGACTTGCCAAAGATGATGCGTATACACAACATATTTCACGTCTCCCTGCTTGATAAGTACTTGCTGCGTGCCATGGGCCAGCTGCCATCCGTAACGCAACCCATAATTGTGGATAATCCGGATGAGTGGGAGGTTGATCAGATTCTCGATTGCAAGTGACGCTACTGGAAGACCCACTATGTCATTCAGTGAGCCGATTACAACTACCTACACACGAGCTGGAAGCCTGCAGAGAATCTCGAAAATACTCAAAATCCAATTGATGGGTTCCATCAAGTGCATCCAATGATACTATAGCCATAATCGATTTGTTACACCTCACAAGTTGTACAAAACCAAAGGCAATGGGAGCGGGGTCACCTACGATCACTCGATGACAGCTGTATCCGGATAGTATAACCGCCATCCCTGGACGTCATCGAAAACACATAGAGTATCACTCACACCCAACGAAATCAGATGAGCTGTCATACAGTCAACCACGTCACTGATAAGGAATAAAAGGTGGTTGTTGGGACGATACTCTATCAGCTCATGCAATCGATAATGCGAAGACAGCTCATAGAGTGTTGATCAGAACGTACCTGCATTTGCTGCGCAGCTGACGAAGTCTCAAATGTCCCTCACGATCAAAAGGATTCCATTCTCCTGGAAGCAAAGAGATCGAAAGGATATGACAGGTCTGGATCACAAGAGTCCGAAGGACTAATGTCAGTAGGGATTTTATTCATCTGAGTTAGGGATCTCAGCGGCAAGATACAAAAGATCCGGCAGAGCAGTGAAGGGCAGAAATGGTATTGGTACATAAGGAAGGATAGGTAGAGTTGCTCATGAGAAAACCGTAGATTGAAGTAATTATTAGAGCGAGAGGATAGAGGTATTAAGACCTCCAGAACCTCCAAGGGTAGAAGGGTAAGCTTCTTGATGAGCAGTACAAGCCTTAACAATATACGTATTAGAAAGCCAATCATCTTTGTCTTGAATCTTTATGTTTAGTGTTGTTCACTTCCTGAGCGAATCTTCATAACTTCCATCGCAAGTAAGTCCTGAAAGCAGTAAGGATACTACTTGTACTGGTAAATCTGGAGTGATGCTCCCGGTGTTACATTATATTGTTAGCAAAGACACACTTCTGATAACACTATTCTTCTACCCTTAAAATGATCAAAGGTCCTTCACACTTATGCACTATTATATTGCGGATATTGGCTGCCACATCTCACAGGGAAAGGGTTGGTACCATGAATCAGATTTCGATCTCTATATCAGCTCAGAAAGAGACTCAGTCCCTAAGGAGAGCTATCACTGTGAGCTTGTACGCGAAGAGCACTTTATCCAGTTAGCATTAGCTGTCACTATCCATCGATCAAAGACAGAACTCTTGCACCGTATATACCTCCGAAAACAGCAATCTCTCGCATACCTCAGGATAGTCATCTTGCAAGGCCTGATCAGAACAATCGTCCTCTCAGACTTGTAAATGCACCATGCGCCAAACTACGAGCCATCTCTACAGTTATAGAGGGAGGTAGGAGCTAGACTCCTTGTTGATTGGGACCTCGATTTAGTTCCCTTCTTTGGAACCTGGAGATTCTACAACAGAATCGTTCGATAGATTTGGATCATACTTTGAACAATGATGGATGATGGATCTGAAATGATGACGGGGGAGGCAGTGATGCCAGTACGAAGAGACAGTGTGTTGGTGAAAACAGGAGATAAAGCAAAAGAAGTAGCCCATTATCAAGCCATTGTACGGAATAATATTCCTGATTGGGTAGCCTCTTTGATAAACAGCATCGCAGCAGAGTTGAACCAAATGGATTCAATAATTATGCAGACTCAAACAAGCAAAATCAAACTCAGAGAGGTATTGCCTGAGTTGATCACAACACACAAAGCCATAGTATATAGGCAAAATGAGATCTATGATGATGTGGCTTCAGGAGTCAATAACCTGCAGAGGGCACAGCTAGAATATTTCTCAAACATCATTGCTCAGTCCCAGGTATTTGAGGCCAATATTAGTATGGCAATTGCTATTGCAAAGTCACAGTCTTCCCAAGCATATAAAGAGTTTTGCCTGGCTATTGGGAAGCAAATACAGTCGACATCAGCAGTATGGATCTCTCTCTCTAGCATGTTAGATCAGAGGGAGAGAGCCCAAGAAAGGCTTGCTCTGCAAGTACACAATCAGTCAGAAGAACTTACCAGTATCAAGCGGAAAGCCAGCGAAGAGCCTAAGAGAGTAACAGAACTCAGAAAAAAGGCTGATGCTGAGAAGAAGCAGAGAGAAAGCGATATAATGAAGACTTGAAGGGACATGTGGAAAGAGTTTCAGAAATTTACAAGGATCCTTATGACTAGGCTATCGGATCAAACCACCAAAACATCTATCAAGTCCATAGCATGGTCTGTCCTTGGACATCAAGAAGGAGATATTGAACTGAGTGATGAAGGGTTCCACCTTCGTTACTGTATCGGTACCAAAGGAGAAGGATATTGGGTTAAACAGGCCCTTACCTCGGACGCTGAGAAACCCTCACCGCCACCAGGAGATTCTGGTTCACAATCTGGCTGCTCTTGCTCGGAGGATAAGAAAGGAGGGGGAGATGGTGGTGGAGGAAACGGTGGAAGTGGAGGATATGGAGGAGGAGGAGGAGGTTGAGGAGCAGGAGGTGGTGGGGGAAGTAGTCGTAGAGAAAGTGGTAGAGGGAGTACACATCCAAGCCAGATCCCTTTACCTCCATCTGGAAACATATATTATGGAATGCCACCTCTCAATCCTCGAACACCAGCCTGACCCTCCTGACAAGGCTATATGAATGTACCTCCACAGTTCAAGAGAGATACGCAAGACTCCAAGGAGATATATTGAAGGTGGATTCCATCAGTAGAATATTATCTGCACTATCAGTACGATGAATTCCACGACGATGTCGGCAATATGCTTTGAGTGGGTGGGTTCTTGGAAGGCAAGGCCTTAACCTGGTATGATAACCGTGAAGAGGACATGAAGAAGTACTTCCAAGTCGGTAACTCGAAATCCTTTATCAGCACTATGGAAGAAATATTTATCCATCCGCAAGAGGAAAATGAGTATCTTCAGAAAATAGACTATCTGAAGTGCTCTGTGGATATTGAGGACTACCTGATGCAGATGGATACTCTTTACTTCTGAGTTTGCCTCAGCGGAACCTCCTACATTCATTCCCTTATGCAAAGAATGCATGAAGATATATTTGATCGAATGTCAACTGCCAAAGTACCACCCAAAGATGATACAGCCTTCATCGAATTAATGAGAGGAGCTGGGGTATCTTACGAAGTTCAGTTGGCAGAACAAAATAGGTCTAACCAGAACCGGGATAATACTCAAGGTTAGAAGGGTAACAAATGAAAGAGGAACAAGTATCAGAGGAAGGATAAGAATCAAGAAAAGAAACCAGAACAAGGTAAGAATCCTGATCCTAAGAAACTCCAAGATAAGAAGAAGGGTCCGAAGCCTATTGATACTGATATGGCCAAAGCACTTATGAGTATTCCTGAAAGTCTGCTAGATGCCAGAGCCAAACGCAATGAATGCAAGCATTGTGGATCTTCAAATCATGATCAATGGTTTTTTTGCAAGAATCCCATCAAGGCTTCATCAAGCAAGAAATACAATAATTCCAAAGATACGGAGGAAGCTCCAAAGCAGGAGACTATAGCCTCCAGATTGATGGTCTGACTAAGGAGGTTGGCTGACAGGATCACTGCATCTGCAACTTACATACCTTCGAGAAGATTGTATAAGGTAGATTCTTATGGTATGGAAATTGATGATTGAGAGACGTTGGATTTCTTATGGCATTTCTTAGGTTTAGAATTGCGATCTTTCCTGTCTGGTTGTAAGGGCATACGTCTTCGTATGGATTGATACGGTTGCAAATGGAAATAGGTAATTCAAATATAGAGTATGTAAGCAAGATAATGGCTAGCATGCCAAAAACATTTCACGAGGTGATTATAAATGAAGAGTTGTTAGCCGGTCCCGGTGGCCAAATACACCTGCGAGGCTATGTGCACTTCTGAGGACAAATACACTTACGAGACCAAGCGCAACTGGCACCGCCATTACATCATCCCTCTCTTTATCTGAAGACCTCCTGGGCTGCACTCATATATACGCATAAGAAAAGACAAGATTAGGTATATACGCCGTCGTATGTCCGCATAAGTCCCACGACCGATCAGTGTCATCACGGTGGCCTTACGACAGATTCGGTGCACAGTGAAATCCACCTCCAGTGGTATGTAGTAAAATCCATGCCGACGCCATTTATATCGGGCCGAGATCCATAAGAAATGAACAGAAGAAAACAGTAGAAAGTAAGAAGGAAATGTCCAATTAACCCTGATTTCTCCAAGTCCACCTCCGAATCGAAGCTGCTCGATCAGCAGACTTCCAAGGCCCTTCCTTCAGCCGGCTTTCAAGTCCATGGTTCCGAATATCCAAGTGGATATCCAGTTTCTCCGAATCCAAGCAGTTGATCTCTGTAGTATTGGCTCGATGATGCTCAAATCGGTGGTGAAATTGACTTCCTCCTAATTGATTTCTCTCGTCAAACATATTCGTGAATGTCATCAAAGGGGTAAGGCCATTATGGCTCATAATGCATCTTTGCAGCAGTCAACTAACATAATCGCATATACTTATCTTGATCATAGCTACTGCTTTTGAGAGCTTCTCGAATTTGTATGGTTTTTCCAATTCCATGTCACTGTGCTTTATTAAATTCAAATACACAGCAGACCTCATTGGTCAAAGTCTGATCATGCATTTCACCGATTGGCCTCAAGTTCAGACATATATTTATAATCGGGCTTCGACTTCCCATTGTCATTCGGCTTAGGATCCAGTGGTGGTTGGTTGACTTGTGTCGGTCTCATTAAGCCCTCGATTGCAGTCATATATGGATATATATTTGTCATACTCATTCAAGTTGCGATATCTAACTCGTATGTGTACCATAAGATCGTACTAACAAAGCAACCAAGTATGGTTCCGCTCCAGGTGGATCAGGATCGCCATTCTCTGATTCCCATGACTTTGACTTCCGAATCCACAAAAGTAGCGGGTTTGCACATGCCATGCCCTTTCGAACCTTGCTGTAGGGGGTACATGGTTAGTCACCACTATCGGCAGCCACATCAATCGGTTATCGTCATGACTTCGTTCAGTTAGGGCCAATTGTAGAGTATATGCGTTCATTGATATATCTAATTCGTAAGCGACTCTTGTACAAGGTCATCGTTACCATGTAATTCGGTGCGTTTGCACTCTCGGCTCTGAAGCTCCAATGTAGCCAACTTCTTATACATCTAGTAAGGATTGCAGTCGGTTCACATTCCGTGCAGCTTGACATCTCGACTGTTGATTTGGCTGGCTCTGGTGAGTCGATATCTGTTCTGCAGAGCAGATAGGTTGCAATCTTTGTCAACCGATCAACGATGACTAGGATTCCAGTGTATCCGGACGCAGTCAATTCTGACAATTCTGTGACGAAGTTCATGGTGACGCCTTCCCAGGGTTGCGACACTAGTAGCATACTGACTCCATGGCAGGCATGCCACGGAGTCTTGATTCGGTTACATACTTCGCAGCCGCTGACGTTCTTCCTTGTGTATACGTCCATCATAGGTCAATTGAAATCCCTAGAGACTAAGTCAGCAGTTTTAAGCGCTCCAAAGTGACCGAACTCAGAGTTGTCATGAAAGGAACTTATCACATTATCGAAGGGAGCAACGTCCACAGGAACATATATCTTCTCCTCATAGGTCAGAGCTCCAGCAACGACACTCCATTGGTTGTCGCCTTCGATTTCGGCTTCGGCTATGGCTGTGGCCATTGGATTATCAACTAGGTTACCCCAGATATCGACCGCCAATAGTTCAGTAGCCTGGGCCTTCACAATCCCCGGCAGGATGTCATCGTAGGGTTGAAATGTCAGGCTCACCAAGAGCCATCCGACAGGATTCTCATAGTCGATCTCATAATCAGACCGTCTCGACGGGCCATCGGCAGAGTTATTTGTGCGAGGCCAAGTACGCTTGCTGTCTGCAGCATGATGGATTATTGTTCCAGCACTTCTGGTGCGGATTACATCGTAGGAGCAGTTTCTCAGATTCTGGAATGGTCATTCCCCTCATTTTGAGGTCGTACTCCATCAACGACTAAATGCGGTGTCGATTCTCATCAATTCCCTTCGATTTTCTCGTTGATATGACAGTTTCGATTACCATTGAGGCTTCGTACTTCTATATCTGCATCGATTGGAAATCTTGCAGCAATACTCTTAAAGTAAGTGTTTTGTAAAAGAAAAGGATAAAATCAAACATAACCTTGTATTGCCATATCGGCAAGTTGCACTGTGCACTCGAGAAATATGCATTTGGTGGCTCTCCTGTGGCTCAATAAGTGTCATCCGCATAGCAGTCATTTCTCATTGATTCATGATTGTCCATATTGAGAGTTTGGTAGTCTACAGAGTCACAAGCTGCCATCGGTGATGATGAATGCTGGATGAAACATTGGTCAGGTTTGTCTCGATGTAGGCCTTTAGAGTTCTTCACTCAACCTCTGACCATTAATGGTTATGCCCATATGGCAGCTTGTGCCCGGGGTCAATAGCATGGTCAATTGACCGGTACGGTGGCAGCATCTCTGCCTTGACCTTACTAAAGACCTCAACAAATTCCTGATACTTGGCTGGTATATGACCACCATCGTCAGTCGGTACTACCAGCGGTCCGGTCTTGTCTGCTCCATCTGCAAATATTAGTATTAAGTTCTTATATGAGAATGGAAACGAAGTTTGGAATCCAGGAGTGGCGGTACCACCGGCCAATCACAATAGAGCATAACCGTGTCGTACATTCTCCATTCATGTCTCGGCGAGCTGGTAGCAGTCATTCAAGTCCCGCATTATTGGTAACTCTTCTGCCGCAACTATTGCCGCTGCTCCCTGCTCACCCAACCAGCATCGGAGTTTCTCATCTAAGATTCCGCTCTATCATGATGCTCCCAGCAGCCCAGTGCACTCCCCCAACTGTTGGAGGAATACCATGATGACCCGTTGCTTTCAAAGAGGTCATGGAATGCGGTTGCTCCAAGGAAACAAATGTTCGAAGGCTTACCACTGTTCCCCTGCGACGTTCCTTTGGTATCCGCATATGGGATTCCATCGCGATTCACATTTGTGGCATGCAGCCTACTAGGAGTTCGCAACACCACGAGTCGACTGGCCTTCCAGTCGATTTCCGGGTTTCGGGCCTTGAACCAAGATAATCCCAAAACCAAGTCATAGGCCTTTATGGGCACAATTAAGACATCCGATTCGTCAATCGGTGGCAAGCTTTCAAAATACTGAACCAAGAGAGTAGCCTTTCTACATTCTCTTTCAGACATCATCTCGCTGTGGTCGAGGCTCGAGGTTGCAATGAATGCTGGTTCATCTCCGACGTCGAGTCACCTTCGCAGCTTGAGTGTCATGAGGCACCGCCACCTGTGGTCTTTCCACCAGAAGTTGACTCGGCGGCCAAGTAGATGTACATCCCACCCAGGGATAAGACAAAGTAGACGTCCATCCCGCATAGAGATAAGATGACTCCGTCAATGTGCGAAGGATTGCTCGTTTTCAATTGACAATCGATTTACTCCCGACTTGGATCACTTCCATGATGATTACGATCGATATTGTGCAGTCTGTAGTAGTATTGGCAACGAAGCGGACCGGTTCATTGCGGATCGAACCAGTACGGGGTTCGACACGGATTTGATCCGAGATTTGGACGAAGTTCTGAGGTTTGTCCGAACCGGTTCGCGAACCATCTATATTCGAACGATAATAGGTAAGCGAGTACTTGTCCGATCGGCTCGATTATTAGCGTATCCTGTAGCGGGAGAAGTTAGCTACAGGTTGCACTACAATTCGAGCCGATCGGACAAGAACTCGTTTACTTATTTTTGTTCGCAGTTGTAGGCCGAAATGGTGGGGTTTGTGGCGAAAGGCTTGGCAAAGATCCGCTTCGCACAGACCAAATCGGTTCGTCAATTGTACGAACCCCGAGCAGTTCGTTGCCAACACTAGTCTGTAGTGATTATTGTCTCATATAGCATCGCCTGTTTCTCGAACAATGATCGGTAACTTGGTTGAGTCTTATCGAAGGGCAATCGTGATTGTAGTTGTGATCAGGGATCGATCAATATGTTCGTGAACGATGTGAGACGAATCCGGCTTCTTTGCTCATCTGTCTTGTAGAATTACACAATGAAGTATCGGCTTTGATTCTCCCCATCGATAGTCTTTCTCTGCAAATGCACTTCTGTACTCGTATAATCATTCTCCATAGGTGCACTTCACAGCTTCCGCTCAGATCTTAGGAAGGTAATCGTCAAGTAAGTTTCAGAGCTTCCGCTCGAGTTAGAGAAGGTAATCGCTAAGTTCACTTGATTGAATGCATTTATTGTCGGTGACTTCTCGCCAGATTGGGTCGTCAATGTAGAACCCATGAATCGACACGTATAATGGTATGGTCGATGAAGGCTTCATTATCACTTCGAGTTACTCAATAGGTTGCCATCGATCGTTCCTTGATATGCGGATGCTTTCGTCGAACCTATTTCAAGGACTTCTCGGTGGTGGCCATCAGGCCGATCATGAGTATTCAGGGTTGATTGACCTCCAATTATCCCGGAATTGACCCTGCTCACATCAATCGACTCCAATAGACGAAATACGTATCCTCAATCATCACCCTAGTGATGAATCTGTATGGGTTCCGAGTTGTGATGTTGATAAATGTTCACTAGCACTTCATACTCGATTAGGTTCCAATCGTCATAATCGTCCGTTCGTATGCGACGGATCTCGTTAAATATGATTTCAGGTCTTCTCAGTAGTGGCCAAAAGGACCGGAAACGTATTTGTTGGGATCAATTGACATCCGGATGATCTGGTAATCATGGTAGGATCGTCTGTATAACAATCGCAATCGGAGATGTGACTCTTCCAATCGATTGACCTCTGAATCACCTCGGAATAGTATCTACGACCATCAATCAACTCAATAGAATGATTACTTATCTTGTATCGACAATCTAGTAATAGTACTCGGTATAGGTCTGACGCGTCGAATAAGTAGAGACATCACGAAGTCCCATGAGCGAAACGTATCTTGGGTCTGAAAAGTATTTATAGTGCAAGAGTATACATCCTCGTATGAATAGATACGGTTGGAAATGGGAACAGGTAAAAAGGATATCAATTGTAAAGTATATAAGTAAGATAATCTCTAGTGTGCCAAAAGCACTTCGCGGGGTGATTATATATAAAGGGTAGTTACCCATCTCCAGCAGCCAAGTGCACCTGCGAGGCCAAGTCCACTTATGGGGCCAAGTATACTTACGAGGCCAAGTACACCTGGCACCGCTATTACACTGATATAGATACCCACAAATTGTTATTTCTTGAGTTTTGCTTTGATGAGATATGATATCTTTCTGTTCTTAAAAAGGATACCTGAGGATGAGTTCAGTACTCGAAATATGCTAGTCATTTAGTACCTAAGTGGAAACATATGACTACTACCACATTCTCGAAATATGAATAATATCCCCACGCATACGTTGATAGCAGAACTACAATCCATTGTGGTTGGAACTGTGTCGAAAGGCAATTTATCATGGTTTCTACAAGAAACAACAGAAAACGCAAGGTTTCAGCCGAAGCACCTCAACCTGAACTCAAGAATGCAAAGTAATTACCCCCATAACTAACGACTGGTTAAAGACCAACCGTACATATGTTTGCATCATTCAAGGACAAAACGAATGTCCTGGTGAGAGACCTTCTGGATACAGGGTCTGATACACCTATGATGTCAAGGCAGTGAACTGAGTATAATGGTGTTCCATTGGTTACTTGAGCAGAACCAAAGTCAGTTGAAAACTTTAATGGCGAGATTGTAGAAGGGGCTGAATGGCAGTATACATTTCCAGTTACTCTTCAGTATGAAAGTCATTATACCAGAGAAACCTTCGAAATTGGTCCTATGGAATCAGCAACTTATATCAAGTTATCTTGCTGGTGGATCGTCAAGAATGGAGCACTCAGAGGAGTCGCTGAAGTAGGTGATAAGCTCCAATTCACATCGAAGCATTGCCATCAGCATTGTACAAAGGTAGCTGTTAGTATATTCTCGTTTGAATATGATGATAGCATTGGGAAAAGATCCCTGCATCCGGACGTATTAGTCCTGCCCAGATGGTGGTGCATCAGGAGTATCTGGATTGTTGGTTGGCAGGGTAAGATGTAAGTCCGAGACGATACAATGTAGGATACTGGAAAAAAAACTCCTGGCACTATGTATTCACACGGTCGCATATTACTGTGCGTAGCGCCTTTGGACGCTCAATATACTGTGTTCTTCGTCTGGCCGGTGCGATTGCCTGGTGCATGGTGCTGGGTGGCAACACTGCTCTGGGTATTGTAATGACGATGCTATGCACAGCATATTTCACCATACGGTCGTTTTCCACGGAGAACCACTTTGCTTGCGTCCATGTCTTGGCTGGATGCAAGCAACTTGAAGGTCTACCTATTAAGTCTATTTACAGTTCTAATACTGTGACCTTACAGTTCTAAACACATTACAGTTCTAAACACCTTACAGTTCTTAACACCTTATAGTTCTAAACACCTTACAGTTCTAAACACCTTACAGTTGTAAACACCTTACAGTTCTAAACACCTTACAGATCTAAATACCATTTAAACCCTCTTCACCGCTGTATTCAACTCGTCCTCCAGCATATAATAAATATCGTTCCAGGTCGGTAGATCTATATGACTATTGACTATCCATCGTTTATTCTCCGACGTCGACGAAATGTACTCCTCTGGAATTAAGTGAGCTGCACCCACAATATTTCCTGCACTAATAACTGTGTATGCATATCCGGAAGATGGTTTCACTATCCTTACCAGCTGGAATACACTTTCTGGCATTCCACAGTTGGCAGGCTTTGTCACTTCAATATATGCTAGTCAAAAGGTATTCATGACGCACGAATGGATGACTCGCAGCTTGAATAGACGAAGCATACAGTCCAGTACGCGTACCTGCAGTGTCTTGTGAGACTCCTTACGTTGCGAAGTTTGAAGCCATACCCAGTCACGGCAGGCTGCCCCAGAATACCATCATTTATCTCTAGTATATCTGAGATTCTGAAAGATGCACTCGTCATGCGTGTTATGTGATTCTACCTCCAATCCATGGTCAATTGCGGCAGCACTGCTTAAGAGATCATCCAAATCGATATTAACCTGCTTGGAGTATAAGAAATGACAGGTAGCATCATACAGACCATTTCGGAGGACATCGTCACTAATTGTTTTCAATAGACCTTGAAAGTCCTTGACATTCTCTTTTCCTTTGTGCTGCTGTGGAGATATGAACTTCAATAAACAACGTCTACTGGTAGTGGTTGCTTCCACCGTAACTTCCATCGTCTGTGGAGCAGCTCGTTTACGATTCCATGCATCGCGATTGGCCTTTGTGACAGCGAATGAATTACTCCGAAGGTATTACTTGATTATCTGAGTGTTGTAATCACCCATCTTGTTGGAGGCTTTAAACCCATCCTTAATCTGCTTCTGGTGAGAACTATCTCCGATCTCCAACGGCCACAGTTGAAGCGAACCGTACCGTTGTATCTACTCTCGGAAGTGCTGCATGAGATGTATCTTGGGATAGTTGAAATCGCTACCCTCTTCAATATATTCGGCCATTTCTGCATCGATAATACCTTTCCAGGTATCGCTAATATACTGTCGACAGTCGGCCGTTTTCTTCTTGTTTTCTTCCAACTCGGCATCCCGCTCAGCACACAATTCCACACGTCTGTCTTTGGCCCCTGCTGCAAGTCGTTTCCCAGCCCTGAATTGTTGAAACATATTCTTCAAATCGTAAAAGTGATGTAGAGCATTGTCCATGAGGTCTAGCGTTTCGTCACCATGAGAGTCATACTGGCAATAGAAATAGAACTAAATAAGAGAGCGAGAGCACTCAACTGCACGGTCAAATATACTGCATGGAGAGGGGCTTGGATCTCGCAGAGCATTACGTATGACACCCACAAGCAATCGTGTTATCGTCTTGATTTCTTCTCTGTTCCAATGCGAAACCTCCTCGTATGTACATCTGGACTTCGTCGTATCAAGGTATGCAGGTATCGAAAGCCAAATATCATTGAACTTGTCAAGCTGCTTATGCTGCTTGAGCAATTCGTGAAGCCATATCAGGAGGAGATTCAATATCCCAATTTACATCATGTGGAGTAGATCAGGCTTGGGAAGATTATTTGTAACACAATCGAGATACCATGAGATATTCAAACCTCGATTGACATTGTGGCGTTTGAGATCGTCGATGCTCAGGGGTATATTTGAATCTGACAGTATACGAAAGATATTATGATCCCGGAGATTATGTCACTCACGTCGGCGGCGGGGTATATTACCCATTTTCTGCAATGTTTATTCGCACCAGTAGTATACACCATTCTTGATATTGTAAAGGTCATGGTGCTCGGGGTAATCGGCCATCCATACAGCCAATATTGAATAACAATACTTGAAGTTGTCATCGGCATAGCAGGCAGAGATGGTGCGGATCGCGGAATTGAGTAGGGGTGGCAAACAATGCTGCAGTATGTTCTGAGTGACCATTCGGTTATGCTCTCTCTGAGCATATTTTCTTTTGAAGGGGACATCACCCATCTTGACTGGAATGAGCAAAAGGGTGACCAACAACATGTTGTGCATTGTGTACTTCATCTGTGCAGCTGCAGATAGGTTGCCAATCATCATATATATCGGCCATACCTTCTTGTCGCCAGACATGTTCGTGAGGTAGGTGCCATCAGACATGAATATTATTGGCACCAACATGTCACCGACTGGTAGTGTTGTCTACACAATTGTGAGCATTGTAAAGGGTATAGAGCATTGTAAAGGGTATACTAAGAAGGAAGCTTACCTGCTTATCCCACCACAAGTCTCCAGTATGCATCTCATTGTAAATATGGTGTCCAGCATCATTGAAGCAACGTTTCGGAGTGTATGTAAGATGTTCCTTGTATGCTGTCTGCCGGAGTAGCTATTTTGCCCACTCTATATGATCACGGTGTCAAAACTCAATTGCATCCGGATGCTACACATTCCCTGCCATCTGCAACATTGCTTTCTTCCAGGAGTAAAGGCCAAGTGTGTCCTCCGTCGCGTCGATTTTCTTTCGGAGGTTGTAATTCGAATTTCAGAGAATCACACACTCTCTTTTTAAGGCCGCAGTTGCTCTTCAGGAAGTTGTGGATGATTTTGGCGAGAAGACCTTTCGATGTGACCAGCTCTGCCAAATTGTACTCGTCCTCACTGTCCAACGGATATAAGAGGTTGTCCAAGGATTGCTTAGCATTGTGCTCATCATCGGTCGGAACGTATGTGACAGGGGCTCCAGCATCAGGATATGAGAAGCTTTTTGTATTTGAGTCGAATTCGGATGGTTATGGAGAAGCTGACATGTGCAACAGAGGAAATGTGTCAGGATCATCAACGTGGTCATTGTTGACATGAAAACCACTGTGCCAATCGTCGACGTAATGCTGAAAGTTTTTTTTAACGCATTCAGGGGGCTCAGTAGAGTCCGTCTTCGCCTCAAGAAGTTGGGCATAATATCGAGGATGGTTGCTGAGGATATGTTTGTGGAGCCACAGGTCAGACTTGTAAGGTTTCAAGCAAACAGGGTAGAAATGATTTGGAGTTCATATGGGAGGCATGGAACGCATCGTGTAGATAATACTGAGGGCTGAATATGCAGTTGGAAGATTATTATAAGAGTTGCCAATCAGTGATTAGTGTACGAAACTCTCAGAGCCGTATATAAAATGCCAAGACTCTGGAATATCGTGCAGACAGAGTTTGTCACAATATAGCCACACTCAGAGCCTAATTTCCCTAATTGCTAGGCAAATATAAGAAAGAATCCATGGACTTGCTTGTTTGCTTACTTTTTTGATGTTTGACTGGATGGATAATACGAAACGCTGGCGAAAATATGTGATATCATTCGTTTCGTGTACCAAGACACGAGTTCAGAGTTCATGACACCACCGCACAGTGTCAATTGGTGGTGCCTGGAGAGGCCTATGTACTGCCAGCGATACCGGTGACACTTCTTGAACTTCATAGGGTAGATTCCGACTGTTTGTAACACCACACTGCATCATACTGTTGGAACTTGATGTCACTGCCGTATAATAGGAACCCAAAGTTACAGACTTCCACACTTTGACCCAACATTCGCATGACCAGTATGTTCCACGCTCAAGAAGTGGTACAAACAACTCTCAGAGTCGTATAAAACATGAAGTGTATCTTTCAGGCCGGAAGAAAAGTGCCGATAGCGGCTCACAACCAAGAAAGCTCCTGATCCAGATTGATTTGTGTTGTCACCAACGGTTTCAACTCTTCTGTGAGCCACTTCACATGATTCCAGCACCTTGGTGGCCCATTCTGCACTGTATATATACTGCCGTACACTCCCTCCATTTCAATTCTTCTCCATCATCTCTATCTACTCCATCTTTACCTATTTCCATTCTCATCGTCATTTTCAGACACATTAACCCCAACCCTGACCGATCCCTCATACAGTTCAGAACGCTGCATTGCCACCCAAAAAGATCTCATCCACCTCCTCCAAAACTGACGCAATTGAGGACACTCTCCACATCAGCAAAAACAGATTTTTGTTTATTAAGCTTATTCAACGTGCTGCGCCCATGAAGGCCTAAACACAATGTGGGCATTGGCGAGAATGGGCCTTCGAGTTGCATCGTAGTGACGATTTTCTGAAGCTTTTGGTATTCTTTAATGAACAAGCTCCGGTTGTGCTGTGATTTCCGCAAACTCTCCATGCTACTTTCGTCAACACTTTGGTGAAGTCAAATACCATGGGCTCAAATGGGGTCGTGACCCCATTTGAGGCGAAAACCATCGTCTTGTCTTCATCGTCGAGATGTTTAAAATACGTCTTTATTGGCTTTATTCAAACCCCTTTTACTTTGTATGGCCATCTCTTACGCTCTCTTAATTTTCCAAACTCACGATAGTAGTCTTCCTCAACTTACTCAAATTGATAAGGCTGTTCATTTGATTTAAGTTAGTATCTATTCTCATGATAATAATTGTTGTTAATTCTCACGAGTTGACATCACAAATGGTCGTCACAAATATGTTTTCAGTAAACCCTTAATTTTATATAGTGTTTACTGACCGATAACAATTACGATACTAAAGATTATAAGTGTCCGTACAATGATTGTGAAAAAGAAATACAACGATCTTAAGAACCAAAAAACCATATCGCGAAGACCAAAATAAGTGTCGCCTCTCCATTATGTATATTCTCTCCGTCAGATACCCATACTCGCTCTCTCAACAGTCATTGAGGACAGATATGTTGAAGTCAAAGCTCCCATAATCCTCTGAACTAACTTTTTCGGTGTCCGCAACATTGAAATCGTCATTGCAATTGTCATTGATGTTGTTGGTGTTGGTGTTGCTGGTGCCGCTGACATCAACAGTACTGGAGATGATATCATGTCACACGCGACTTGGTAGGAGTGCAGATTGCGCAGCTTCAACTTCGGCGGTCATACGACGAAATGTGTTGTCGGAAACATCAGCAAGCTCTTCAGGGACATACGACAGGTACTCCTTCTCGTGTACTCCCTGGTCATTGTACGGCATTGATGCATTCACCTCGACAACTCCTGTCCATCTGTGCCTTCGATGAATCATCATTTTGACGTCTTCGATCGTCTTGGTTTGAACCTTGGGTGAGGTAGAAAGGAACTCGGCTTCGAGACGACGAAATACAACTATGCAGCAACAGTTAGTATTCATAAGCAAATATGATTGAATGTGATCTCAGGTTGTGCACCTCCACTGGGGCCAAACTCAGCTGGTGCCTTGTATTCTCCGGTTTTCCATGCTCCAAGGCAATGGTGAATCGCGGTCGCAGCAAGTACAATGAACGTCGAATTGATCATATCGATCATTCTACGGTCTTTCATTCCCAATTGTCTTACTCCTGCAAAGTATATCTCGTAAAGTAGGTTCACGATTTCGGTCGCCACGAAACGATACTTGCAATCCTAAAAAGATATATTAGACGACATATTTCGACATTTTTTAAAGACATACCGTTTTCGTCCGCTCAGAGCATTTGAATCGGTCTCGATCGAGGAGGTGTGCGACGCGTTGTTTGACTCCATCCTGGTCCATTGTTCTGAAGCCATACAAGGAATCCACCTTCTCCTTGCACTTATAGACCATTGCCGAGCGTCAGAAGGTAATCTTGCCGAGGGCCATAATATCTTGTCAGACTAAAATCGTCGTAGAGAGGATGAAATAAATACCACCGAAATGTATGCACGAGGAGGGTCAGTGTTTCTCATTGGCGGATCGACTTTTGTGACATAATGATACCACCACGAGTGGATCTGGGCGGTCTTGACAGCATTAGTGGCGAAAGGGTTATTGAATATTGCATATGTGCTGGCGATGGGCTTCACTTCGGCAAGAACAAATGATTCGACACCGGAAAGCGTCTGTTGGATACCGTATTCTGCTCCAACTATTTGTCCTGTCACCTCGTCAATAGGTTCCACTCCTCCCAAAGCTCTTTCAAGACCACACAGTGCTCACCCCTTTCCTTACGTGTCATGCGCTATAATAATGATTAGAATACGAAAATTGTTGTCTCATTATCAGAGTCCATACCTTCTTGCGAGAAATCTCGGGAGTCCTTTGCTCCTCCTCATAATCATCATCGATTTCAATATGGACCTCTTGTCGACTCGGGGCGTGAGGTTGGGCGCAAGGAGGAGTTAGGTGGCGAAGAGCAGAGCGCTTGCTAGTACGTCTTTGAGAGGAGAATTGTGCATTTTCGTCGTTAAGGCGGTGATGATCGTACGTATCGGGAATTTCTGTGAGCTCGTTATCGGCATCATCGTCTTGTCTGGATGGTCGATGATTTAAATTGGATGGAGGTGGAGAATGCTTGCGCCTACGAGTCATTCGATTGGAAAGGAGTGTGTAATAATGAAAGAATAAATGAAATATAAAGAGTGTAGATTAAACCAGATATGGAGTGTATGAAAAGTGTAAAAGATAAGACGATAATAGTTGTCGGATGGGCGTTTATTATTGTAGATCAACCAATATGGTGGACGGAGCTACCCGTCCAACTAACCCCCTGATATTGGCCGCTCCCATCAGAACACATACCATCGCTTGAAAAGAGGTTAGTCTACTGAATTTTCATTGGTCTAAAAAGCGAAAATCGTCGTCAGGAACATTGGGCTGCAAACTGCTGACCAGATTAGGGTTGAAACACCGAGAGCACCGGAGTGTGGTATATGTTTACGGTATAGGCAATGGAGCGTAGTGTACATTTATGGTATAGACCACGGAATTTGTCGTTTCGACAACCAAATTTAGATTTGAAAAGTGCATTAGTGTTTGAGCAGATCGGCAAGGTAGCTTGAAATGGCAATCATCGTATGAACCTCAATTAGCGTCTGAAATCCCATTGGGTGTAGCGCAGACACTAAATCGCGGACACCAAAAATTGATATATCTTGGAGCATTTAAGCTTACAATTGAAAACGTCGAGGCGACAACGAATATCGTAATTCAAACTACACAAACACCGCATAAGAAAACCTATTCCATTGCTACCCAATTACCCCAAAATAAACCCAAGCAAAAACCAAACCAAACAAAAAGTAAACAAATCCCAAGCAAAAATCAAGCAAATTATAACCCGAGCGAAAACCCATTCCCAGTCAAATCCCGAAGCAAATTGCCAACGACGATTTCCATCGTCTCAGGTTTTCTTTCGCTTTTCATTAGGCTTCAGATGGGCTTCCAAACCTGGAGATGGAGGGTTGACCAAATACTTATGGTCGCACAGCCAATTGACGCTTTCCTTCTCCGGATCCGAGGGTAAATAGTCATCACTCCAAATGGCACGGCCCCTGTTCTAAATAATCGTCAAATATCGTTTTTGACGAATAAGCCTCCTCTGGATAAGTTTATTCCTGGCCACGAGATTCGCTAGGGATGATGGAAGGCTGCGAGGTCTGGGTCTGGAAGATGCCAATTCGTCGTCGGATTCTTC
>MU122184.1:252205-275463 GCA_014904905.1 Wilcoxina mikolae CBS 423.85 | reverse complement strand
GCAGGGCACGATTGAGCCGGGGCTGGCTGGAGACGGTCGAGCTGGGCTGGCTGGAGACGGTTGAGCTGGGCTGGCTGGAGACGGTTGAGCTGGGCTCGCTGGAGACTGGCAGAACGCGATTGAGCAGGGGCTGGCTGGAGACAGTTGAGCTGGGCTGGCTCACGATCGAGCTTGGCTGGCTCTTGGCTGACTAGAAGCAAAGTTAAACTCATACACGCAAGTAAAAGCTTCTATGAGCAATGGTGATATTTAGCATAAGGTTTGTAAACGGGTTCGCACGAATTCAAAGATTTGACGATAGTTTTTAGCAAACCTCAAATCAGATTTGTTCGACTGTTCTTCAGTTTGATTCGTACCAGAATTGGCGAACCCTAACCCTTATCCGATTTGTGCGAATCAACCTGGTTCGTCAATTTTGACGAACTAGAGTGTTTCGTTTCCAATACTACTAGTAGTCAAGTTAAACTCGTGGTTATTAGAGGTATTAGTAGGCACTGCAAATAACGACGCTGCATGGCAGGAAGAGTATATTAGAGCAATGGAAGGTAGTCTAAGTCCTAACATTTCGTTCGAAAATGAAGTATTTTATTATAAAGGCAGGTTGTGGATCTCAGACGATCTACAGTTATGAAACAGATATTCAAAGAAGAGTATGATTTGAAGGTAGCTGAGTATATGAGACAGAATAAAATAATTGAGTTGGTTCGAAGGAACTTCTTTTGGCCAGAGATGGAGAAATTCATCGAAGTTTATGTCCGCTCATGTCCTGAATGTCAGAAGAACAAAGCAGCTCAACACGCTCGCTATGGACTTCTACAATCTCTCAAATTAGTATACCGTCTTTAGGATTCAATCTCTATGAACTTCATCATCGACTTACCTGAATTAGATGGTTGTTTATTGGTCTGGATTATCATTGACAGATTCACAAAGATAGCACACTTCATACCACTGAAAGATGGCGAGAAGAATCCCACAGAACTGATTAAGATCTTCCTGAAAGAAGTGTGGAAATTTCAGGGTCTACCCTTGAAAATAGTATCAGACAGAGATTCTAGATTCCCATCAACATTTTGGTCCTCTATGATTGAAGCTCTCGATATTCAGTTGAAAATATCTTCACCATTCCATCCACAAACTGATGGTCAAACGGAAAGAGTAAACAAAATGTTGAAGTACTACCTGCAAAACAACTGCAACTACGAGCAAGATAACAGGTCAGAGATGTTGCCAATAGCAGAGTATACCTACAACAACTCACTTACCACTGCAACTGGTATGTCACCATTCTTTGCGAATTATGAATTCAATCCTCGAACGAATTGGCCTATGGAAGCAGAAGCAAAGAATATGATATCGAGGAATTATGATCATTGGATGTCTAGTGTACATAGTGTTGGCAACAAACCGGATCGATTTGAGATGGATCAAATCAAGCTGGGATTCAGTTCGAGACAGATCAAATCAAGCAAGGATTCGGTTCGGGTTAGATCTGAGATTTGTCGGATTTAGCCGGTTTGTCACAAATCCATTCACGAACAATTGAATGTTCAACGTTAATAAGTAAGTGAGGTCTCGTCCGATTGCCTCGATTGTTAGCGCGTTCAACAGAGTTGGATCCCAGCTACAATTTGCGTCCCAGGTCGCAGAATGCGGACTAGAACTCGTTTACTTATTCTTGTTCGAAGTTATGGGCGGAAATAATGGGATTTGAGGCGAATGGCTTGACAAGGATCCGCTTTGCTCGAACCGAACCGGTTCGCCAATGGTATGAATCCTGGGCGGTTCGTTGCCAACACTAAGTATGCATGACCTATGACGAAAAGACCTAGAACAGGTACAAGAGTCAATGGGGAGGTACTATGATAATTGTGCTAAGGAACCTCCGAAGCATTTGGTTGGTGATCTAGTTATGCTAAATGGGAAGATTCTTAAAATCAGATGTCCATCTAGAAAGCTAGATGCGAAGCTACATGGTTCTTGTAAGGTACTAAAGGTACTTTTACCCACAGCAATAAAGCTTGAATTGCCTAAGTATTAGCGAATCAATAATACTTTCCATGTCGCTCTCATTGAACCTTATCGAATGGGTACTGTTCCAATCAGATCTGAACCAGAACTCACTACCAGTGAAAGAAACAAACTAGGTTACGATGTAGAAGGCTATCAATACGAAACAGGTTATGAGGTTAAGGAGATCTTGGGGAAACAGTATAGCAAGGAACGAAATAAGGTGCTATATCTGGTTAAATGTAAAGGGTATCCAGACGAAGCAGATTGGACTGAGGAACCTTATGAGAACTTCGATGACAAGAGGATATTGAAGGATTATCATAAGCAGAACTCTCAGACAGCTAAGGACAAGAGGTTGCCCTAGTACGTTTTCCCCACGAAGAATTTGTACCGGCTAGCAAGACACCTAGGAAATAGAATTGGTTTTTTGGCACAAGGAGTCATATGTTTCCATGGAATAAAGGGAAGGACTTTGGGTTTTAGACACAAGAGGTTGTCTTTTACCAAAGGAACAAAGAGCAGATCAGTGTGATTATTCAGAGATAAACTGTGTAAGGAGAGAGGTAGTATTACACCTTACAAGTTGTACATCACCAAATGCCATCGGAGCGGGATCACCTACGATTACTCAATGATAGCTGTATCCGGACAGTACCAGTACCATCCCTGGTCATCATCGAAACTAAATAGAGGATCACTCGCACCCAATAAATTCCAATGAGCTGTTATGCAGTCATCTATACCACTGATAAGGAATTAAAGGTGGTTATTGGAATGATACTCTACCAGTTCATGCAATCGATAATGCAAAGACAACTTGGAGGCTGTAGATACGAAATCACCTGCATTTGCAGCGCAACTGAAAAAGTCTCAAAAGTCCCTCACCATCGAAAGGATACCATTCGCCTGGACGCAAAGAGATTGAAAGGATACGATAGGTCTGGACCACAGAAGTCTGAAGGACTCATATCAATAGGGATTCCATTCTTCTGAGTTAGGGATCTCAGCGGAAAGATATGGAAGCTCCAACAGATCGGTGAAGGGCAGAATAAGTATTCGTACATAAGTAAGGATAGGTAGAGGAACTCATGAGAAAAGCATCGATAGAAGTAATTGTTAGAGTGAAAGGATAGAGGTATAAAGACCTCTAGAATCTCCAGGGTAAAAGGGCATGCTTCTTGACGAGGAGAACAAGTCTTAACAATATACGCATTGGCAAGCAAAATATCTTTGTCTTGAATCTTTATCTTTAGTGACTTTCACATCCTGAGTAAATCTTCATAACTTCCATCACAAGCAAGTCCTGAAAGCAGTAAGGATACTACTTGTACTGGTAAATCTGGAGTGACACTCCCAGTATTATACGATGCCATCGCTACGGACAGTTCAATGGTGAACTTGGCGGATTCAGGGTCAATCAGGTATTTCCTGCTCTTCTCTTCTCTTCTCTTTCTTCTCTTGATTTCTTCTAGTTTTGTTGTAACTGTAAGGCTGCCATTATGGTACCGATCAGTCATGGGACTTATGCAGACACACAATGGTGTATGCACCTAATCTTATTCTTCTTTATATATATATATGATGCAGTCCAGGAGGTCTGCAGATAAAGAGGGGAATGATATAATAGCGGTGCCAGATATACTTGGCCTTATAAGTGCATTTGGCTTGCAGGAGAACTTGGCCTTGTAAGTGCACTTGCATTGCAGATGTACTTGGCCTCGTAAGTGCACTTGGCTTGCAGGTACACTTGGCCTCATTAGTGCACTTGGATCGCAGATACACTTGGCCTCATAAGTGCACTTGGCTAGCAGGTACACTTGGCCTCATAAGTGTACCTGGCACACAGGCGTACTTGACCTCGTAAGTATACTTGGCAGCCGAGGCTATTTAAGCACCCTGAATATATAATCACCTCGCGAACTGCTTTTGGCACGCTAGCGATTATCTTATTTACATACTACTTTACTATATTACTTACTCTCTTTTGCAATTGGATCTATACATATTCATCCATAAGAGGATGTACATCCTTCGAAGGATTCAGAAACAACTGAAGATGATGATCTTCCCTTATAGCCAGAATACATAGCACTGTAAGCAAAGATGATACAACGTACAACAGTTGTACTTGTCCAGAAACATAGAAATTATGTGGATACTGTAACTTCCTATCCCAAATCTAATGCACAGGTTCATCCTCATACCCAACTACTCCATTCCACTGTTAATATATTGCAATCTACAACCTCTTCTGTCATTACTAATACCTCTGGAGTCCCTCCTCAAATAATAGATACAATAGTCTCTCATCAAACAAATTTATATTGCAAGAACTGATTGCCTCCACCAACCACCAAAGGTATTATGAACCAAAGGGTGTTGTAAAGGTAACGAAGTACATTCAACTTAGAAAAGATTGTCCGCAAAATATCGATAGCAACAATAATACCTGGCTGACTTGCAATGGAGACCTAGATATGTTGATTGATAAATATTGGGAGCTGGATATTGACATCCAGAACTGCCAGAAAGCTGCAGATATCCCTTCAAGGACAATTGACTTTCAAATTCAGGACCCTTCAAGTAGTATTTTATACTCAGGAAGATGTTATCTGTGGTTTTATGTTAGGTATATTGACTAAGATCTTAAATATTATCGTTGGATGGCAAAATCAGTATCATATGTGGGTAACCTGTAGAGGATAAGTAGTATACCATTCCGGCAAGCAACAATCTGGATCAATAGTATCTAGACATTCTGAAGAAGCAAGTGGCTGCATATCTCACAGGTGACAAATTCATATACAACTGAGGTGATAAAATATTTGGTTTTCAATATTCAATATCCTGGATATCATCTTTTATCGCATTTTCTTAACCATCAACAGCTGAGAGTGGCTGGGTGATCTGCCAAGAGTTTTCAATCGTAATCCCTAGATAATATTTGTGATAGAATCTGCAGCTATATACTGCATGCTATCGAAGTATATGTCTAGAACGAAATTCACAGGATTCATCTTACAGAGCAAATATCAAGGAATACACTGTTTGTCCATTCTGGCGCTGCTCTTACTCCTTCAATTACTTTTCATCCTACTATGTTGACATGATATATATCATTGCTGATACCACCTGATTAGTACATGTGATACTCTTTCGTTGTTATCCACTACGGATTTTGCTTAAATCCCCCTTATCCTATTTGTTGACACAGTCTCTACCACTCTGGCTGGTGCTGCATCACTGTGTTTCTTAGGATGACGAACGAAATAGCTAATTAAGCTCTTCAGTCTACTTGAATATCATAAACAGAGCCTATAAATAGTGGGTATCAATTGTCAAAGTTAAGAATGATACCATCCTTTGCAAGTGTGTTGAGTACTTTCAATATCTTTTTGCAGAAAATATATCGTATCCCCTTGCATTTCTGAGTGCTAATAAAATGATAGAAACTATAGATAGTATCACAATCACATTTGCTGATTGACAAAAGGTTGGACAGTAGTGATTAGCTTGAAGAATCACATAAGTGTTATGTCTGTTCTTAAGATACTTTGTATAAATCTCATTTCTTTGATTGAATCTTGTTTGTATTCTTGTTTGTGTTCTTCATTTTGTTCATTGGATTCCATCACATCTGCATGTTCTTTTAAAGCAGTTGCAATGTCAGTGGCAGATGAACTTGATCTTGTAAGTGTACTTGGTATACAAGTATACTTGGCAGCCGAGGCTGAGTAATTGCCCTTCATATATAGTCACCTTGTGAAGTACTTTTGGCATGCTAGCGATTATCTTACATATCTTACTTTCCGTATGAGGATATTCGTCCTTATAGCATTAGACAGTTATTGTTTCAATCTTTTGAATAAAAATATGTAATCCAAATGAGCCAGAATAGGACAAAGCGAAGAGATGATGGTTGGAGAGATGACCGTACCTACAATCCGGATTTCAAGCGGACGCAATCACGATCATCGTTTGCATAGAAGTGATCCTTATTGTTTGCACGGAAGTGTACATGAAACGGAATGCGAAGCGTACTTGATGATCATCTTCCTACAATTTGAGCAGAAGCTCTGAAGTGCACTTGACGATCACCTTCCTACGATCTAAGCGGAAGCTCTGAAACGTACTGAACAACTCCGAGCTAAGCCAGACAGAGTGATAAAAAAGTTAAACAATGTGTAAAGAGTTGAATATGTGGAAGTCAGACAATGATCGGCTCTGTATGTTGATCGGATGTTTCGTTAACATGGACTCAACTCCTCAGCGAGCAAATTCGAGTATCCTATATACTGGTCAGTCGGTCGGAGTTAATGTTAAATCCAAGGTATATTCGCCGACTGTCTCCAGGTGAGTCCGAAGATATGAAAAGTATCTACTTTTATTAAATTACTATTGTGTCAATATTAGTATTTAGGTTTCATAAGGTATGATAGGTCCATTCCGTCAGGTTTCTGTAGTATTGACTGTCCCTCTTTGTGGAGGTGAGGAAAGGAATGTACTGCAATTACATGTACACACTAGTAATATCTAAGCACGAAGTACAATAAGTACTAAAAACTACTGAGACTGGAGTTCTGAATGCATGATGCAAATAGGCTTACCTGCATTAGCATGGGCACTTAAGATTCTCGCCGGAACAGGGGACCCTTGCAGCCCCTACATGTGCATGGGAATCCTATATATGCAGTGCTATCATATCAAATATTGTACTACGTCACATATATCATAGCTACTGAGCTGCAGCGAACTTCTTAGAGGCCACCCAGATAGGCAGGGTGAGCCGTAGCGTAGAGGAGGAAGCTGCCCGTATGTATTTGTATCAGATGCTGTTCTTATAGTTCATGTAATAATCAGATGGTAGAGTTACTTACCAGAGATATTGTTGGAACCTGATACTTAATTATTGGCTTTATAAAAGGTGCTTTGGCGATAGTAAGATATCAAACTGAAGCGTACTTGACGATTAGCTTTCTATGATCGAAAGTGAACTTGACAATTTCCTTCCTCCGAACTGATCGGAAGCTCCGAAGCGTACCTATGATATGTCAGCACCTACGAAAGATGCTGCAAACTCACGTACAGAGTGTGAGCATTGCACGGAAGTGTACTTATGTAGAAAGACTACCGAGGGTACAAGTTGTGCGAGAGCTGAGCGAACTTGATTGATGACATTGAAATTCGATCTTCTCTTAGATGGTCATGAGTTTGATGATCGACGAATCACATACAATTTCTGATGTGAGCCAATGATATGTACCGAGACAAATACCACCATGCCTGCACTATAGAGGCTACAGATACATGGGCTTGGATATTGAGATGTAGAGATCTGGAGGTTATAGGGGTCAATTGGACATTTCCTTCTCTTCTTTTCTTATTCGATCCTGACCTGGTACAAATGGCATCAGCACGGGTTTTACTACCTGCCACTGGAGGTAGACCTTCCCTGTGCACCGGATCCACCCAAAGATTACCCTCGAAGAGTGCCAATCGGCAGCAGAATTTACGAGGGCGTAAGAGGACATACGAGCCTGGATTAGTTTCGTCTCTTCATGTACAGTTATGCAGCCCAGGAGGTCCGCAGATAAAGAGGGCGATAATATAATGGTGGCCGGCCTATAGCTGTATAACCACCCAGTATATAGTCAGCTCGTGCAAGTGCTCTTGCACGCCATCGATAACCTTACCTATATACTACTCTACTATATTCACTTATCCTCATTTGCAATCATATCTACTCTTATACCCTTATACGAGGCCGTACACAGACGTACGCCCTTTAAGATACATCAAGAATCTCAAGGAAGAAGAAGGCTAGCCACTACCGCCCACACGAGGCCAGCCAGTACTACTTACACAAGTCTAACCACAAAATCACCTACCACTGTATCTCCATACACACCTACATTCGAACAGTACTGCTTACACAAGGCCAGCCAGTATCACTCACACAAGTCCAACTAAAACATCACCTACTATATGTCCATACACATCTATATTCAACTCTCTTTTCCATCTACTAATAGGATTCGGCTAGATATACAATCACATTTGGGAGCAATAAATGCTCTATATAGTCACCATCACCATGAGTTATCATCACTAACAGTCGACATTGGGATCAACTCTCCAGACAAAGAAAGGAGAAATCGAGAAAGAAAAACAAAGAAATAGAAACAGAGAAAGAGAAATAGAGAAAGATAAACAAATAAAGAAAGAGCACAATCGCAATCTACCTATGGTGACTGTTTCGCATGCAATCACTAAGCCTACAAGTCCTACCTCAACAGAATACCTATCACCACTATATATACCTTCAAGTCTGTCTACATCAACCACTACTCCTATATCGGCAGTCATACCAGTACCAGTACATACAACATTGGCCTTCTATAAACTTACCATGAGAGTGGAAATAAGGATACAGATAATCACAAGGATAGATAATCGTTGAGATATCCAATCCAATGGCAATAAGCTGACATACATTTATTGAGTTCTAGAGAATCAGTACACATCGTAATGTTGGCTACTACACACACATACAATGCGATAGACTTCGCTTAACATACATACATACATACATACATACATACATACATACATACATACATACATACATACATACATATATACTGGTTTACGATAGAGCGGATAAAGATATGGATCATGACCATACTTGAGATAGTAGAACGGGCGAACCATATCTTATGGCTGTACAGGAAGTGATTAAATCGATTCCGATCTAGAGGGCTGGAGCTGACACCGATCTTCTATCACACATAACTGGGCATAGATATCATGGGTAGGAAGACTGAAGTCTACCTATTTCAGGTGCGAAAAATAAAGGTCTTGTATATATAGCTCCTGATGAGGATACCCATAGACATATAAGCAGTTATCACCATCACACTCGACTCTCAATGCCAAGAACCATCTAGAGGCGAGACAATTACAAACAGAACCATATACATTGTGTGACAGTCCATCACAGCAGTAAAGAAAGTCTCAGTGATTATATTGATCGAATCACAAGACACTAGGTAAAAGTACAAATCCATATTTCTGAACTGATATACACTGCTCTAGAATCTATTGAAATCGATGATGACCCACCAACTATAAAATGGATATGGCAGAGTGCTGAAAGCACATATCAGAAGCCGTAATCTTCGAAAAAGTCAAGTCAATTCAATGAAATCAGACCTTTACAGTACTTGACGATCACAATCAAAACGATCCTACTACAATTAAGCCGATTGGCTCTGAATGCGTCTTGAAGATGAAACTCCGATGATCACTGTGTACATTTGTCAATTCCGAGTCGATTACAACTGCACACCTATATACTTTTGGAAGAAATCTACACCCATACGATCACTAGACTTAAGTAATCCTCATGACCTCAAATAAGTACTATTACTATGGCCCACCAGTATCAACCCCTTGGTGAAATATAAGATCACGATGATCAGCCCTACATATCAAGTGATTGACATCATGATTCACCCCAATAAGCACAGAATAAGTCTTGGGTGAGAATTGAAAAAAACAATCTAGAAATAAAAGCATCAGAAATGAAGGTATCACAAGTTCACCAAGCAATCAGAGCTCTTCGATATCTCTATATCGAACTGCCATCTACACTCAACTCTATAACCGATAACCACCTTGTTAGATATACAGACTCCGATCGAGTCGACATAGTACCAACCACTCGGAATCTAGATATCAATGGCAATGACTGTTCCAATCGCAATGTCCAGAATCACAATACACTGACCACACTGATTGCGATGCCTATGATATCACTCATAGCTACTGATCCAATGCAACAATCCAGTAACTCAAACATATTATGAACAAATCATTAAGCATTGGACAAAGCATCTTATAATTCGAAATCTTTGTGAACCAAGAGACTGGCAGAGTATGACCCCTTACCTACTACGATACTTACTATTACAATAGATGTACTATATGCAGTTGCTTCAAACATATCTTATATATATACACATATCGATTGCGATACCATATCAGGGTATCAGAGGAAGAATGATATCGAATACACTACTCAACATATACCATTCAACAACTTTACTGTTATAGTTTACAGGTCTAGTTCAAGTACACTACGACATATGATTAGAATCATGTACCAGTACCAGTACCACTCGAAAATATTCACATATACCTATATACTGGTGGTATTACTGAATGCACAAACTCGAACACACAAAACAATAAAGGCATGAACCTACAAAGGTACAAAAAGGAGGAAGATATGAAGCAATCAAGTCACAGAGCCAGGAAATCAAGATGGTATAAAAACATGAAAGGTTCATCACGGCCACAGAATTATGATCGATTTGATGTTGTTGGTTTTCTTCTTTTCATGATTCACTACTATTCTTCACACACAATGGCAGTTTTTTTTAGGGAACATATGTACATCCTCTAGACGGCGTTTTCCTATCACTTTTCATCACTTTTTATATTTAAGGGCAGATCAGTTTACATACAGTTGCAAACAGAATACATGATAGAGAGGATGATTTCAATTGTACAGTATTTAGGTAAGATAATCGCTGGCGTGCAAAAGCACTTCGCGAGATAACTATATATGAAGGGCAGCCAAGTGCACCTGTGTAGCCAAGTGCACCTCGGCAGCCAAGTGTACTTCGGCAGCCAAGGCAACCTTGGTAGCAAGTACACTTATGAGGGCAAGTGCACTTACGAAGACCACGTGTACTTATGAGGCCAAGCACACCTGCAAGTCCGAGTACACTTACAAGGCCAAGCACACTTTGTACGGCCATTACATCATCCCCCTCTCTATCGGCAGACCTCCTGGGCTGCAACATATATATACATAAAGAAGACATGATAAGTGCGTACGCCTTAGTAGGTCTGTATAAGTCCCGCAACCGATCAGTGCCATCATGGCAGCCTCACGATGGATTCGACGCATAGGAAATCCACCTCCAGTGGTAGATGATAAAATCCGTGCTAACACCATTTATACGGGGCCGAAATCCATAAGAAGAGAAGAATAGAAGTAGAAAGCAAGGAGGAAATATCCAATTGACCCTGAATCCTCAAAGTCCACCTACGAGTCGAAGCCGCTCTATCAGCAGACCTTCAAGCCCACTCCTTCAGCAGGCTTACAAGTCCATGTTTCCGAATATCCAAATTGACTTCCAGTTGTTTCCGAATCCAAGCAATTGATCCCCATAGCACTGGATAGGTGATTCTCGAATCGGTGGTGCCATTGGCTTTCGCCTAATCGATCACCAATATAAGATTTCTTGCTTTGAACGCATTTGTGAACGTCATCTGAAGGGTAAGGCTATCATGGCCGGTAATGTATCTCTGCAGCAGTCAACTAGCATAATTGCATGATGTACTTATCGTGGTTATATCTGCTGCTCATGAAAGTATCAGCAAAGTCAATCCTGCGGTCCCAGAAGCCCTGGGACCCTCCAGAGGTTGCGGAGGTTGATTTTGAATGACGTACTCTGCAGACATTCCGGGAGTCCTCTGGGACTGGCGAATGCAGCCTCAGAGTACTTCCTTGTTCTCCCGGAAGCCTTGAAGCTGCTCCAGGAGATTTTTGTATCGCAATAGTGTACTCGGTAGCTGCTTCTGATACCTGTAAAGGTACTCCGGGAGATTCCTATATCGCAATAGTGTACACCGTAGCCACTTGTGATGCCTCTAAGGGTACTCCAGAAAATTTTCCGAAGCTCAGCAAAGTTCTTTGTGGCCACTTCTGAGCTCTCTGTGGAGCTCCAATACGTTCTAGGATCACTCAGAAGTACCTGGATCTATTTCTTCATTTCCAGACGGAATCATAGTGTGTTATCCATTTTCAGATGCGTCTGTAGCATCGCATACATCTTTGGCATTCATCTGCTGCAGCCTGCCAGTGTCAACTAAAATGACATATATCCACACTGCACCCCAGCAGCACCTCGATATGACCTTGACAAAAAAAATACAACTCCCAAGAAATACAAACCCTGAGAAACACAAATCTTGAGAAATACAATCCCCAAGACATACAACATCCGAGAAACACAGCTCCCGAGAAATACAACCCCCGAGAAATACATACCCATAGATGTACAACCCCCAAGAAACACAAACCCTGAGAAATACAACCCCCGAGAAATACAAATCCAGAGAAACACAACCCCTGAGAAATACAACCCCTGAGAAATACAACCCCCAAGAAATACAACTCCCAAGAAATACAACCCCCGAGAAACAGACTCTTACTTGAATACAGCTGTCAGGTTCTCCATTTCCTCCCCTGCTGCATCTGGTAGTATATGATGGGTCAAGTGCTCGGCAGAGCTTGCAATTCTTGCGTCCATATAGCTACACATATGCTCAATGATGGCTGCATGGTGACCAGCACCAATGGAATTCCAGTGTCCCCGATATCTCTCATACAAAGATATATCAAACGTTAGTAGCCAATACTTATAGGATCGACGGGGCACACTGATGGCTGAATTTATCCCTGCAGAAGTCCTGAGAAGGTTCGCTCTTCGTTCGTTTCTTGTAGTCCCTCAAGGTATAGTTGAGTACGGTCGCAGCCAAGCAAATCAATTGGAGTCACTCGCTTGCCCCAGAATTTGTTGCAATACTCTTGTCTGCCAAGGTAGGTGTTGGAAGCGAAAAAGTGAGCAAAGATCAGTATGGCGGGCTCGCTTCTAGCAAACCACTGGACTTTCTTCGTATCGTTCGGGAGATCATCCCATTTGCCAATCCAAGAGTCATCATTCAGCAAAGTGACAACCTGCTGTAGACATAGAAGCTTCCCTTCTATCTTCAATAAGTACAGTGAAGTCACCATAAGCTTCGCTATAGCGACTAGTCGATACCGCATACCACTGATTTTCCTCCGCAACTGTATTGCATTGATAGTTAGAATTATCAAACTTTGAAATCCGGAGAATACTTCGAAAACTCACAATTCCATGTGTCAGGGCATCGATGTGCTCACTGGGTCCACCGGGATGCTCCCACACATGTAGCGTACCTTTGAGTGCACCAATAGCTATCTGCTGGATGGTCATGGTGTCAAGAGCTTCATCCCATGCCCTATCACAAATGTTCAATTGGTCCTCTTGAGAGATCGGCCAGAGGTTTTCAGTATACAAAACAGATCTCAAGAAGTCCTTTGCTAAATCAAAAGCTGCTTTGTTATGGAGTGGTACCTTGCTGTCCTTGATGCTCTTCGTCTCCGATCTACCTTCAATAGATGGAGGGACAGCTGAAGAATCCCGACTCCATGCAGATCACCGTCTGATATGGTTCACTGGAACAAGAAATATCGTATCTTGGCTTGGGGATCAAGGCGGAGTGCCTTGAGGTGATTGTGAGTGTGTGGACAACCGAGAACGGTCTCCTTCGGTACTTCGGAGGTTTAATTTGGATTTCTATCTTTGGAGTCAGTCAGTGGCCTGGACGGTATCTGAGCGAGCCCTTTTCGGGTATTTTGAGCCTTTATTGCGACTGCGTCTATTCCGTTTATTAGTTGACAGTAGCTCATCATCATCATAGACCGAACTGGTGGTGGGATAGTTGTCATGCTCTTGGTGTTCATCATTGTCTTCTTCAATATCATCCACTTCATCACAGTGGCCCTGAAGGTTAGCTTGATACAAGTTAGGGATTCATCTGCCCTTACATGTCTGGGAATGCGTAGAAAACCTTTTTGACTGGCCATCCTTGCTGAGTAATCCACATCTCGCTCTTGGAAAGCGGTAAAGTTAGGACGTTGCGTGGCCATAGATAATGAGAATATATCTAAATCTGATTTGAGAAGAAGAGATCTGAATCAAGCTCAGGTGTACCTGGAGAACCTCTTTTTTCTTATAGGAAACTGAAGGTGGTACAGTGGTTCGTATCGAAGAGGACAACCTCTTCATTCCCACAGAAGTTGAGGAGCACCTGAGCTGCTAATCCATACACTGAGTTCAGGCATCTGTTAGTGAGAGGAACCGTTATTCGGGCTACAGGACTGCTTACCATTGTGAGGTGGCTAGATTCAGACTCAGATGTGGTTGAGTTAGATGCAAGCCCATGCTCTGTATCAAAGTTGTCAGGGGTGCCTTAGCTGCTGATATTTTCTTTGTTGCCTGTTATCATAGCCAACTAACCATGCGGATTGGTCTGGATATGCGAGAGCTACTGATATTCTTACCATTGGGATACCAGTACTTCGCATTCTGTTTTGGCTTCAACATTGTCCCAGAAAATCTCTTGCCTTCAATGGTTCTCGAATGTATCTAATACCCTGCCATAAGGGTAGCTGCACTCGAATGATTGACGCTTTCATTTTCATTTTCGTTGCATCTTAGCAATGGGTTTTGTAATGCCATACTCAGTAACCTGTAGTTCGACTTGTTCGAGCACGAGCAGTACATAGTCGTCAGGTTCGGTTCGACTAACCAGAGCTCCAATAGGCGAACCGGAATGAATCATCTTAGTTAGCGGTCGATTGTCCTCTCTATCAATCTGCAGCAAGTACTGCTTCAGAATCCTGCTGCCACCGTGATCGTACTGGGCAAAGTTGCATTCCGTGTTGTGGGATAGCATTGGAATCCCAGATGCACCCCTTAGACAGTTTCCGTTGCTCAGAATTGGGAACCCGCAGCGATCAAACTCATGCAGTACTGCGCCGCAGCTATATGCAATCTCAAGCTGAATTCACATAGTATCTTCTGTTGTGTGAATTGTATCTATCTAGATACAGTCAGTTCACCTCTAGATAAGATCTGGTGGGAGAAAGTATTCACCAAATGATAGATAGAATAGGAGCTTTAGTCCAGGTGGAGCTGTGATGATTCGAATGGCAGGCAGGTGGGATAAGCTGTCGGTGTGCAGAGAAAATAAAAAGGGACGAGATGAAAGAGAGCAGAAGGGACAAAAACATCATGTTATATTGGCGGTTGCCTGAAGAATATTCCAGGATGTACCTAACTCCCATTCGGAAATATCGATTGACTATCAGCTGGTATGATATCGAACCTAAGCATCTATTATCACTTGATCTTTGCATACTCTGGAAGATTTGAGCTGGAGCTCGATCTATCAGGAACGCTTGGGTGGGCTGAGCACACATATGAAACATTGCTAGTACAGCTTTGGAAGCTGAAAGCGTCAGCAGAGCTAAGTCTCAGTGTGAGGTAGATACACTGGGGATAGCGTGGGAAATTAGGATCGAATGAATTGCTATTTCGAGCATGATCAGAACCTTGCGGATTGTGCCTTCCCTTTCTATTTCTGGTTTTGGGCAAGCAAGTTTCACCTGACAGCCCAACCACTGGACTCCCTCACCCTTGACCACAACCATAAGTAATTCTTCACAACTGCATTCTGTTTCTCACGTGATATCACGTGCATATATACCGTAATCCAATGCCATTGATTCTCTAACATCTAGACCTAGTGATACATGAGAGATAATAGAGATACAGAAAATGTTGCCCATTTTGAAGAAGAAATCCAGTAATAGCCAAAAAAATACCCCCACCCAAACTCCATACAACCACAAAGAATACTCCCAGATACACCACAGCAAATCAAAAAAACATTCTAAATGATCCATCAATGAAAACTCAAATCCAAGCGTATCTAGAAACATCCAAGCAGCTATTTCGATTGCGACAATATCTCAGCCTGAATGGCAGTCTCCTCAATGTATTTTTTAAGAATGTTGTAGACGTCCTCCTTGCTTATCATTGGGCAATTTATCAGTCCATGCAAAACACGTAGCTGATTTGTACCATTGACTATATGGAGTGCAGTTACTATATCATCGAAGCTGTTTAGACCAGTGTTGACAAGGCAGGTGTGAGGCTTATACATCTGACCCAGTCGCACAATCTGTCAAAAAGCCTGCCACTGCTCGTTGAGAACTCAAGGCTTCTGAAGAATTACCGCATGATTGGCAGCCATGAGGTTGAGCCCAATACCCCCAATCTTGGTGGTGGTAATAAAGAAAGAGTACCAGGAGGAATTCTGGAAATCACTCATTACTTCACTTTGCCTGTCGGCGGAATCTTCGGAGACCATGCGAATGACCTGGATGTCTTGGTTGAAATGGCAATGAATCTACAATGCCAGATAGTGAACCTGGCCAGGCAAAGGACAACAAAGTACAGCATTCTGAGGAAGCGGTGAAAGGACAAGAGAGCCTGTAGTAGGCTGATCATCCATCTCAGGAACAGTCACCAAACCGCTGATCTACTCAGGGAAGAAAGATTCTCAGAGCCATCTGAAAATCGGTCCCTCCGCAAAACTGCAGGCATCTCACTCTTCCTTCCAACTGCCATCTTCAAAACCATCACATTATTGCTCCAACATTGATGAAAAGCAAGCAAGCTGCCAGCGATAAATCTGCCAGGTGACCCCATGTTCACCTTTAAGCTTCTGCCTCTTGAGTCAGGTAACAATATCACCGAGCTGCTTCTCTTCTTCCTGAGACCACTCCAACGTGACTGGATGGAAATTCTCCGATGGGATGTAAACCAGGGGTGCACCTGAAGCCAGCTGCAACTCTGTCCATTGGTAGATTGTCCATGAATAAGCGACTTCAGTCATCACAGAGGCAGCTTCCTGCTGAGCTTCAGAGGAACTTCCCTTGGCAATGGCAGTTTGAAGGGTGGTGATCGCCCATAACAAAGTCTCGGAACTATGTTCTTCTATTACTCGCTATTTCTCAGATGCATCTGGAATTGTGAACAGTAACTGAGTTGTGTTTCCCCAGTCCTTCAGTGAGTGATAGGCCAGCGTCACTGTAACTTGCACTTTAAAACTAATTTGCGCTTCAGATGCAACAGACCAACTCTTGATCTTTGAACCATTAAAGCGATACGCCTCATCGAAGATTCCCCCCGACCACTGGCAGTTTGTAAGCTGGTGAACTGTATCATTCTCACTTCTTTACGCCTGGCTAATGAACGTATCATAGGTGATCGTATGGATATCCCACCATCTCTCAGGATGTTCCACATAGAAGTTGAGGTGTGCATATGTCAGGTCACCAGCATCATCTGTGCAGGGATCACGTACTGAAAACAGAGTCCCTTTCATGATGGTATTTATTGTACCGATGAATATCACCCAGACACTTGGGAGGACTATACAGAGTACCGGATTCCATGACGGGAGGTCAGTTGTCTGCTTATCATCAAGCCACTGGAGAAGACAACGAGGAATAGGATTAGGGTGAATGCAAGGGTACCATTGCTTATGGATTGTACTGAGGGTTGAGAAGCCCATTTCCACCACCTGACATGATCTGCCAAGTGAGAGGTTAAAGAGTCCTAGTAGTTGTGTCTCATGGTGAATTGTCACATCCTTCATAATTGACTTGCCATAAAGATCCGCAGCCAAGACGGTAAACGTCTTCACAAGTCCCTTTTCATCAGCCAGGAGCACCCCAGGAAGGTCCACATCGAAGATCCATTTCCGCACGATGAACCAAATCACCCAGATATCATGCGCAAGAAATCTTGCTTCTAGAAATTGCTTCAAGGTATACTTTGGCCCTCGAATGGCATCTACAGCTGAATCTCCGCATGGCACAGTACTGAATAATGCAACTGCTTCTTCAAGACACTTGTACTTGAAGGCGTTATTGATAGTGGCCATGAGAATATCATCTATAACTTGCCCTGGCTCGTCACCTTGAGGCTCGATCACCTCTTTGACGAATTGTGAATCGCTGTCTAGAACTTCGGTGCTCTTAATTTTCTTCACCAGGGCGGCAGGAGCACATGGTATCAGTGGTACAAGCAAATTGGCTTAGTTATCTAGCTGGGATTGGACCCTCCTCTTGCTGGGTATATCAGGTAGTGCATTGGGAGTTCTGAGAGACTTTCTTTTTGGTGTTTGTGGGGGTGCTCCCTACAAGGAATTCCAGTTAGCCCAGAACTTCATTCATTACTTCAGACACTCCTAACTTACTCCCTCTCTATCATTACTTTTCTTGGGCTCCTCCTCTAACAGGACGTTCTCAGGTAGGTCCTCCCCATCTCCATTCCACAGGTTCGCATCAAGGAGTAGAGTCGCTGCTTCAGGGGCAACTGCATGGAAGTTCTGGACCTCCCCATTCCATATTTCCTGGTTCCAAACACTGTCATAAAACTCCTCCCCACCCGTAACTCCGGTGTCTTGAGCAGCTTCTTTACTCAACTGGCAGCGATATACAGTCTGGAGAGTGAATGGGTCCTTTGGCCATGCCTTAGCGATCCACTTCAGAGTTGAGAATGTTCTTCAAGTCCTTGAAATGATCTGAATGGAGATCTAGAAGTGGTATCTCCATGCACCCGCACCACAAACGACTTGTTTTGGATAATTTGCCACCTCAATATTCGGCCGTTTGGGAGGGCATTGATCACTGCTACCCTCTGCCTTGCGCTTCTCACCACCTCCCTTCACTTTCTTTTTGTCACCTTTTACGGTCCTGGTGGCTGTCTCTTGTAGGTGGTTGCAGAGATTTCGAATGAAATGGTGAATCCAATCATGCCTGATACTCTCAGAATCATCAAACCGGTCAAGGGGTAGGAACTCCTCATAACACTGGATGAATTCTGAGATAGTTACTTTCCAAAGTTCGAACCCGATGTGCCCCTCGATCTGCCTTGTTCTCAAGCGGAGTGGTCCCATCACGTATTGAGGGTGCCGAGGAATCAGCCATTCTTGCTGGACATGATTCTCAAACTTTGAGATGTCACTTCTCCCAGGCGTGTGGCTTTCCTTTGACCTCTTTTTTACTTGGCCCATCTTATCCATGTATTGCCTGGTGGTGACTTTAGCTCCAGCAACAGTGGGTGGCTTTTTTCCATCTCCAGTTCCATCGGGTGGAACAATGACGGCTGGGGCTGTCTGACACCGATATTCACCAAAAGTGATCTGCCGCCAGCATTGATCGAAGGGAATATTAGGAGTTGGGGTCCATGGCGACAGTGTAGGTAGTGCTTTGGTCCATCTCCATTGCCCACAGGCCACACTCCCTTCAGTCTCGCTGATCTCTTCAGAAGTGGCAGTTTCCGGTCTAGACATCGATGCTCCTGGTACTCCTGGTAGTGCTTGGAGTAGTTGAGGGAAGGTGGGCTGCATCAGAGGTGGGGGAGGGTTTGTGGACTATGAGCCTGGAGCAACTGGTAGTCTTGGTGGAGGGGGAGGAGGATGTGAAGTGTACCGGGACCATTCAGCTCCAGGTATAGTGGAAGGAGAATGTGGAGTGTACTGGAACCCTTCACCTCCTGGTGGAGGGGGAGGGGGCTGTGGGGTGAACTGGGATCCTTCCGCTCCAGGTGGAGCTGGCCACAGTGAGGGGAACAGCAGTGTGTGCCGGACTTCGTCAGGCAGCGGAGACATTGTTGGGTTTTGGTTCACTCAATGTGGTGGTGGTGGTGATGGTGGTGGTGGTGATGGTGGTGGTCGGAATAGAAGCCATTTATATGGAACACAGGTTTGTTGGTACTCATTCCACATGTACCGTCCATCCAGGCTGATCATTGGTGGTGTAGTATACGGAGAATAGTTGTTCAGTGGTAGCGGTTCATATTGCGGTTCCTCAGTCGGCCGCCGGAGCTGTTGATAATAGGGATTGGGATGCCAGGCAAATCTATCCCACATGTGAGACCTATTACTACTGAGCTGGTAGTTCGAATTGGGTTGTTGTGGAGGTGCGCCACCATAATATTGATACATAAGCTGGATTGGTCGGAGAGTTGTTGTTGAACAGGTTGTTCTGCGACATGATGTATAGAAGTAGTTATGCAGAGGAGGTTAGCAGGTTCGGAGCTTTTTACTAAAGCGTTTGGAGCTATCTCTGCTATTTTTCCAAACGAATGAGAGGAGTCTCACGCAGGGGTGTGCTCAAAATCCAGCTGGTATATATTGATAATATAATAGTTTAATGAGATCTAGAGATGTCTATTTATACAAATCTCTCGTAACGATACTTGAAGTAGTAGCGATGAATTGACAGCATGATCTATGAATGGTATCACATATGATACCAATTGGTAGTGAGGGTTGCAGAGTGTCAGGGAGGCATGCGGAGCAAAGTACACGAAGAAGCAAGTTGGTGGACCTTCTAGGAAGTGGAAGGAATACTGTGAGATGATCCTGTACGATTGTGGAAAGTTTACAGGTGTACGGAGAGCTGCCTGAAGCGCATCGGAGGATACGGGAGGCTTTGAGAACCTCAAGAGCCCCAAGGATGATCCCGGAAGGTGAGTATCACGTCAGGGAGAAAATTGCATTTTCCTGATAAGTTTCTCGAATTCGTATGTTTTCTCCAATCCCATGTTCCTGTGCTTGTGTATATCCAAGCACATGGTAGACCTCATAGGTGACAGCCTCCACTCTTGGCATGGACCATTCTGCTTCAGATTAGTTGACTTGTGTTGACCTCATTCGGCCCTCGATTGCAGTCATCATATTTCGACATGCATTCGTAAATGCTTGTTGGAGTTGAGGTATCTATCTCGTAAGTGTGCCATAAGTTCGTACTCACAAAGTAATCAAGTGAACTTGCGCTTTAGATGTATCAAGGCAGTCAGTCTCCATGCCTTCGACTTCCGAATCCACGAAAATAGTGAGTTTGGATACGCCATGCCATTCCGAGCGTAGTTGTAGAGGACACTCTAGGGTCTAGCATGATATGGTTAGTCACCACTCTCGGCAGGGATGTCAATCGGTTATCATCATGGCTTCATTTGGTGCTCTTGGAGATAAAGGCCAATTGCAGTGTATATTCGTTCGTGGATACATCTAAATCCTAAGCCTTCCTCGTACAAGGTCAGAGATACTATGAAATTCGGTTTGATTACACTATCGGCTCGGAAGGTTCAATGCGGTAACCTTCTCACACGTCTATTAAGGGTTGCAGCCATTTGCATTCCGCAAAGCTTGACATCTCGATTGCTGATTTGGCTTGCTCTTGGCCGCATGCAAGTGGTAAAGACCAGCATTGTAATCTGCAGCCGCTGTCGTATATCCTTATATACGCATCCATCGTAGGCCAATAGAACTTCTTAGACACTAACTCAGCAGTTTTAAGAGATCCAACGTTACCAGACTCAGGGTTGTCATGAAGGAAACGTATCACTTTACTCCAGAGAGTATCGTCTGCAGGTACATATATCATCACCTCGTAGATCAGATCTCCACCGATGACACTCCATTGGTTCATATTATCGACTTTGGCTTTGTCTTTGGCTTTGGCTTTGGCTTTGGCTTTGGCTTCAGCTTCGGCTACGACTACGGCTTCGACTTAGACATTGGCTTTGGCTTTGTCTTAGGCTGTGGCCATTGAATTATCGACTAGCTTACCTGAGATATCGATCGCCAATGGATCAGCAGTCTAGACCTTCTTAATTGTCAGTAGGAAGGAGGTCATCGTAGGGTTCAACTGTCAGGGTCGCCAAGAGCTATCTGACAGGCTTCTCATAGCCGATCTGACAATCGGGCCGTGCCGATAAGATTTTATTGACTTCTAGCACACCTGAGAGCCAAGTGCACTCACGAGGCCAAGTGTGTCTGCAAGCCAAATGCACTTACGAGGCCAGGTAGACATCATATCTACAGCATGATGGGTCATCGTTCCAGCACTTCTGTTACAGATTTCATTGTGATAGCGGTTTCTCAGATTCCGGAATGGTCCTCCCCCTCTTTTTGAGGTCGGTGCTCTGTTGAGGACTAATACGGTATCGATTCTCATCCATTCCCATCGATGTTGTCGTTGAAATGATGGTTTCAACTGCCATTGAAGCTTTCGTGCTTCTGAATCTGCATTCAATTGCAAGTCTTGCCGAATCTCTTATAAAGTGAGTGTTTCTTGAAGAAAAGGATAGACTTAAAAGGTAACCTTGTATCGCCATATCGGCAAGTTGCACTGTGCACTCGAGAAATCTGCATTCCGTGGCACTCCCGAGGCTCAATAAGTGCCACCCTCCAGAAGCCATTTCTCATCACTGCCAACATGGTCAAGCATCTCCGATATCAATGGAATGGGGTACTGATTCTTGATTGTATTCGCGTTGAGAGTTCAGTAGTCCACAGACTCTCAAGTGGTGGTCCTTTTTCTTTGCAACAGTATCGGCACTGCTTCTGGTGATGACTGCTGGATGAAACCATTGGCCAGGTTTGTCTCAATATAGGCCTTTAGAGTTCTCAACTAAACCTCCAAAAGGTTGTAGATACGCCCATATGGCAGCTTGTGCCCGGGTTCCAAGTAGATCGCATGGTCATTTGACCAGTACAGTAGCAGCGTCTCTGCCTTGGCCTTACTAAAGATCTCAATGAATTTCTGATACTTGGCTGGGATATGACTACCATTGTCGGAAGGTACTACCGGCACTCCTGTCTCGTCTGCTCCATCTGCAAACGTTAGTATTAAGTTCTTATATAAGAATGGAAGTGAAGATTGGACTTCAAAAGTAGCGGTATGGCTGGCCTATCACAATGGAGTATGACCATAGCATGTATCCTCCCTTTATGACTTGGCGAGCCTGTAGCAGTCATTCAAACCCCACATTGTTAGTATGTTATACCTCACAAGCTGTACATCACCAAAGGCCATCGGAGCAGGATCACCTATGATCGCTCGACGATAGCCGCATCGGGGTAGTACAAAGCGTCATCCCAGGACGTCATCGAAACTACCCAGAATATCACTCGCACCCAACGAAATCAGATGAGCTGTCATGCAGTCAACCACACCACTGATAAGAAGTTAGAAGTGGTTATTGGGACGCTGTCTTGCCAGCTCATGCTATCGATAGTGTGAAGACAGCTGAGAGGCTGTAGATACAAAAGCACCTGCATTTGCAGCGTAGCAAACGAAGCCTCTATGAACCTCACGATCGAAAGGATACCATTCGACTGGAAGCAAAGAGATCGAAAGGATACGATAGGGCCGGACCACAGAAGTCTGAAGGACTGATGTCAGTAGGGGTTCTATTCGTCTGAGTTAGAGATCTGAGCGGAAAGATGCGGAAGGTCCGAAAGAGCGCTGAAGGGTAGGAAGGATATTGGAGCGAAGGGAAGGTTAGGTAGAGGAGCTCATGAGAAGAGTGTAGATAGAAGTAATTGTTAGAGTCAGAGGATAGAGGTATAAAGACCTCTAGAATCTTCGAGGGTAGAAGGGCAAGCTTCTTGACGAGGAGAACAAGCCTTAACAATATACACATTGGAAAGCCAAA
>MU122184.1:100354-252070 GCA_014904905.1 Wilcoxina mikolae CBS 423.85 | reverse complement strand
GTGTTACATTATATTGTTAGCAAAGAAACACTTCTGTTGCAGCTATCTTTCTACCCTCCAAGCGGTCAAAGGTTCTTGATGCTTATGCACTTTTATATTCCAGATATTGGCTGCCACATCTTGCAGGGAGAGTACTGGTATCACGAACCAGATTTCGATCTCATTACCAGCTGGGAAAAGACCTCTCTCCCCAAGGGAAGCTACCACTGTGAGCTGGTACGTGAAGAAGACTACATCCAGTTAGCATTGGCAGTTACCATTCATCGATCGAAAACCGAAGCATTACACCGTGTACACCTCCGAAAGCAGCAATCCCTCGCATACCTTAAGATAGTCATCTTGCTGGCCTTGATCGGAACCATTGTCCTCTCAGATCTGTGAATGTCCCACTCACCAGACTACGAATCTTCGTTACAGTTACAACAGGAAGCTGGTGCTAGGTTCCTTGTTGATTGGGACCTCGATTTAGTTCCCTTCTTCAGAACGTGGAGCTTCTACAGTAGGATCTTTCAAGAACAGATTTGGGTCATACTCTGAGCAATGACAGACATTGGGTCTGATACCATGATGGGAGAGGCAGTAACGTTGGTACGAAGGGAAAGTGCATTGGTAGTGGCAGGTGATAAGGGGAAGGAAGTGGTTCGTTATGAACCGATTGTATGGAATGACATCCCTGAGTGGGTGGTCTCTTTGATAAACAGTATCGAAGCAGAATTAAATCGAATGGATGCTTTGATTACTCAGATTCAAGGAAGCAATATCAAGATTAGAGAGGCACTACCTGAGTTGGTCAGAGCATATGAAGCCCTGATGTTTAGGCAAAACGAAATCTATGATGCTGTGGCTTCTGGAGTCGATAATCTACAAGAGCACAACTGGAACATTACTCAGACATCATTGCCCAGTCCCAGGTATTTGCAGCCAATGTCAGCGCAGCAATTGCCATTCCGAAGGCACAGTCTTCCGAAGCTTATGAGGAACTACGTCTGGCCCTTGGGAAGCAGATACAAGCCTCATCAGTAGCGTGAACCTCTATCTCTGGCATATTGGAAAAGAGGAAAAGAGCCCAGGAGAGACTCACCCTTCAAGTACATACACAGTCAGAAGAACTCACCAGTGTCAAGTGGAAGGCCAACGAAGAGGCCAAGAGGGTTACAGAACTCAAGAAGAAGGCTGACAATGAGAAAAAGCAGAGAGAAAGCGATATAAGAAAGACTTGAAAGGACATGGAGAAAAAATTCCGTGAATTTACAAGGACCCTTATGACTAGGCTAACGGATGAAACCACCAAGAAATCCATCAAGTCCCTAGCGAGGTCTGTCCTTGGGCATCAAGAAGGAGATATCAAATCTAGTGACGAGGAATTTCGCCTTCGTTACTGTACAGATACCAAAGGCAAAGGATATTGGGTTAAAGAAGCCATTACTCTGGACCCTGAAGGAGCCCCACCACCACAAGGAGGTTCTGGTTCGGAATGTGACCTCTCTGGCTCTGAAGATGAAGAAGGAGGTGGACATGGTGGTGGTAGTGGTGGAGGTGGAGGTGGAGGTGGAGGTGGAGGTGGTGGAGGTGGAGGTGGAGGAGGAGGTGGAGGCGGAAGCGGAGGAAGCAATACAGGAAGCTTACATCCAAGTCAAATACCCCTACCTCCTTCTGGCGGCACACACTACAGCACACCACCTCCCAACCCTCGCCTACCAGCCAGATCCTCCAAGAAAGGCAAAATGAAAATGCCTCCAGTCTTCAAGGGGGATAAGAAGGATCCCGAGGAAATCTATCGAAGATGGATTCGATCAGTGGAACGTTATCAACAGTACTTCCGCGACGAATTCCACAATGATATTGACAAAATCATATGGGTTGGAGGCCTCTTGAAAGACAAGGCTCTAGCTTGGTATGATAACCGCGAAGAAGACATGAAAAAGTTCTTCCAGGTTGATAACTAGAAGTCTTTCACCAGTACGATGGAAGAGAGATTCGTCGATAAGCAAGAGGAAGAAAAATCCCTGCAAAAAATTAATGATCTGCAGTACACTGGAGATATTGAGGACTACCTGACGAAGATGGAAACCCTCAACTTTCGAGAATGTCTCAGCGGAACCTCTTGTATCTACTCCCTTAAAAAAGGAATGAACGAGGAAATTCTGAATCGAATGTCAACAGCAGAAGTACCACCCAAAGATGACACAGCCTTCATCGAGTTAATGAGGTGAGTGGGTGTATCATACGAAGATCAGTTGGCAGAGAAGAATAGGTCTCATCAGAATCGTGACAACTTCCAAGGCAAGAAGGGAAACAAACGAAAGAGAGATGAGCACCAGGGATAAGATAAGAACCAAGAAAAGAAGCCAGAGAAGGACAAAGGTTCTGACCCCAAGAAATCTCGAGCAGAGAAGAAGGGACCAAAGCCTATTCACTCTGATAAGGCTGAAGCCCTTAAGGGTATTCCTGAAAGTTTGTTAGAAGCAAGAGCCAAACGCAACGAATGCAAGCGTTGTGGATCCTCTGAGTATGATCGATGGTTCTTCTGCAAGAATCCCATCAAGGCTTCGTCTAGCAAAAAGAACAAGAAGCCCAAGGACAAGGAGGGAGCTCCGAAGCAGGAGACTACAGCCTCCAGTTCGAAGGTCAGGGCAAGGAACTTGGCTGATTGGATCACAGCATCTGCAACTCACGCACCCTTGAGGAGGTTGTATGAGGTAGATTCTGATGGTATGGAAATTGACGATTGAGAGACGCTGGGTTTCTTATGTCTTTTCTTAGGTTAGGATTGCGATCTTTCCTTTCGGGTATAGACACCCACAGTCTGTTATATCTTGAGTTTAGTTATAATGAGAAACGATGTTTTCTATATAAAAAGGATACCTGAGGATAAGTTCAGTACTCGAAATATGCTGGTCATATAGTACCCAAGTGCAAACATATGACTATCACATTATCCAAACAATCATAAGGATACCTCTACGCTTCTAAAAACACCACTAGAACCACAATCCGTTGCGGCTGGAGCTGTATCGAAAGGCAGTTCATCATGGTTTCTACACGAAAAGACAGAAAGCGTAATGCCTCGGCCGAAGCACCTCAACCTCAACTCAAGAAAGCGAAGCAGTTACCCCCAGAACCAAAGACTGGTTCAAGACCCACAGTACGTATGTTTGCATTATTTAAGTACAAGAAGAACGTCCTGGTCAGAGTCCTTTTGGATACAGGGTGTGATACACCTATGATGTCAAAACAGTGGACCGAAACTAATGGTGTTCCATTGGTTACTCGAACAGAACCAAAGTCAGTTGAGAACTTCAATGGCGAGATTGTAGAAGGAGCTGGATGGCAGTATACCTTTCCAGTTACTCTTCGGTACGAAAACCATTATATGAAAGAAACCTTCGAAATTGGACCTGTGGAATCAGCAACTGATATCATGTTACCTTACTGGTAGATCGTCAAGCATGGAACACTTAGGGGAATCACCGAAGAAGGTGATAAGCTCCAATTCACATCGAAGTATTGCCATCAGTATTGTACAAAGGTAGCAGTCAGCTCCTTCTCGATTGAATATGACGATAGCATCCTCAAATTTGGTACTGATCCACGATGGATTGGAGTGATTGGGTCTATGCATATCAAAGCAGCAGGTGAAATGGAGATCGATTGGGTCGAGCAAATTTCATGGCAGTATCGAGACTTTCAGTCAGTTTATAATAGAGAAACCGCCAACGCTCTACCACCACATCGATCATTTGACAATTCAATAGACTTAAAAGATGGGGAGCAGCCTCCATGGGGCCCCATCTATGCTCTTTCTGAAAAAGAACTTTCGGTCCTAAAGGAGTATCTAAAGGAAATGCTCGATTGAGGCAAGATTCGTCCAAGCAAGTCACCAGCTGGAGCACCAATACTCTTCGTCCCAAAGCCTCATGGAAGGGGTTTAAGGTTATGTGTGGATTACAGAGGACTCAACCGCGTCACAATTATGAATCGGTATCCTTTGCCACTGATGAACGAACTAAGGGACAGAGTTACTGGCTCGAAGCTTTTTACAAAGATTGACGTAAAGGCTGGTTACAATCTTATTCGAATAAAGCCTGGTGACGAATGGAAAACAGCATTTCGTACGAGATATGGACACTATGAGTATTTGGTTATGCCCTTTGGATTGGCAAATGCACCAGCCTCATTCCAAGATATGATGAATGAAATCCTGAGAGATCTAATCGATCATGGAGTTGTGGTTTATATAGATGATATTGTCATCTATACCAAAGATGAAGAAGAGCATGTACGATTGACAAGAGAAGTCCTTCGTAGGTTACAGGAAAACAACTTGGCAATAGCACCAGATAAGTGCGAATGGCATCAGAAACAAGTTGAATTCCTTAGTTATATCATATCGGGAGAAGGTGTCAACATAGCAGAAGACAAAGTTGATACTATCCTGAAATGGGAAACGCCAGACTCAGTCAAGGATGTTCAGTCATTCTTAGGATTTGCCAACTTCTACAAACACTTCATAAAGGACTTTTCGAGAATCTGCAGACCATTGACAGACCTTACCAAACAAACTGGTGAGCGGTTCGATTGGAAGGCAAACCCACGCTGTCAACAGGCTTTCGATCTGTTAAAGAAGTGTTTTACTGAGGTACCAATCCTTTGTCAATTTGAACCTGAACATCCTGTGGTTATTGAGACTGACGCCAGTGACTTCGCCATCGGCGCTGTCCTTTCCCACGTGATTGATGGACGATTACACCCTGTGGCCTACCACTTTCGAAAGATAGATAAGGCAGAGATTAACTTTGAGATCCACGATAAGGAGATCCTAGCAATAGTATCTGCCTTTAAGGAATGGAGACGTTATCTCGAAGGTGCAGCCCATCAAATCAGTGTGTTCACCGATCACAAGAATCTTGAGTACTTCACCACTACTAAGATATTGAATCAAAGACAAGTCCGATGGGCACAGAAACTAGCTGGTTATGATTTCAAGATATTCTACCGACCAGGCAGTGCAAATGGGAAACCAGATGTGTTATCTAATGTGTTATCTAGGCGTTCGGAGTACCGCCCTAAAAAAGGGGAAGGTAGTATCGGAGAAAACAAAAATCAACCAATACACCGTGTTTTAAGACCTCATCAGTTGGTAACATCTGAAGGAGAAACAGTTCAGGTGACAGCAGCAAAGCTACGAGGTGAACAGATTATGATTTCTTCTGCTATGTTAAGGTCAATCCCAGTAGTCAAGTTCAATTCTTGGTTATTAGAAGCAGTGGTAGGCGCTGCAAATAACGACGCTGCATGGCAGGAAGAATACGTTAGAGCAATGGAAGGAAGCCCAAGCCCTGACATCTCTTTCGAGAACGAAGCCCTTTATTATAAAGGCTGGCTGTGGATCCCAGACGATTTACAGTTACGGAAGCAAATACTCGAAGCAGAGCATGATTCGAAGGTAGCTGGACATATGGGACAGGACAAGACAATTGAGCTGGTTCGAAGGAACTTCTTTTGGCCAGAGATGGAGAAATTCATCGAGGACTATGTCCGCTCATGCCCTGAATGCCAGAAGAACAAAGCAACTTGCCATGCTCGCTACGGACTTTTACAACCTCTCGAATTAGCGTACTGTCCATGGGATTCAATCTCGATGGATTTCATCATCGATCTACCTGTATCTGATGGTTGTTCATCGGTCTGGGTTATCGTTGACAGGTTCACAAAGATGGCACACTTCATACAACTAAAGGATGGCGAAAAGAAAGCCACAGACCTGGTCAAGATCTTCCTGAAAGAAGTATGGAGGTTCCATGGTCTGCCATCGAACATTGTATCAGACAGAGATTCCAGTTTTACATCTGCATTCTGGTCTTCCATGGTAGAAGCTCTCGATATTCAGTTGAAGATGTCTTCACCATTCCATACACAGACTGATGGTCAAACAGAAAGAGTAAACCAGACATTGGAATGCTACCTGAGGAACTACTGCAACTACGAACAGGATAACTGGTCTGAGATGTTGCCAATGGCAGAGTATGCCTACAACAACTCACTTACCACCGCAACTGACATGTCACCTTTCTTTACGAATTATGGGTTCGATCCTTGAACGAATTGGCCTGTTGAAGCAGAGGCAAAGAATTCGGCATCAAGGAACTATGCTCATTGTATGTCAAGTGTGCATGACCTGTATCGAAAAGGGTTAGAAAAGGCACAAGAGACAATGGGGAGGTACCATGATAAGCGTGCTAAGGAACCTCCGAAGCATTCGGTTGGTGATCTAGTAATGCTAAATGGAAAGAACCTGAAGACCAGACGCTTATCTAGAAAGCTAGATGCGAAGTTACATGGTCCTTTCAAGGTGCTAAAAGTACTCTCACCCACTGCATTAAAACTTGAATTGCCTGAGCGCTGGCGAATCCATAATGCTTTTCATGTCTCTCTCATTGAACCCTATCGAACAGCTACTGTTCCCATCAGACCTGTATCAGAACTCGCCACCAGCAAAGGAAACGAATTGGGCTATGATGTACAAGGCTACGAATATGAGACAGGCTATGAGGTTGAAGAGATCATGGGCAGCCAGTATAACAAGGAACGAAAGAAAGTGCTATACCTGGTCAAATAGAAAGGGTATCCAGACGAAGCAGATTGGACTGAGGAACCTTATCAGAACTTCGATGATAAGGGGTTGTTGAAGGAATATCATAAGCGGAATCCCCAGGCTGCTAAGGACAAAAGGTTGCGCTAGTACCTTTTCCCCACGAAGGGTTTTTAATGGCTAGCAAGACACCTAGGAAAAGAAATTGGTTTTTGGGCACAAGGGGTCATATTTTTACCAAGGAGGAAGGGAGGAACTTTGGGTTTTTGGGCACAAGAGGTCATTTTTACCAAAGGCAACGAAGAGCAGATTAGTATGGTCGTTCAAAGACGAACTCTATAAGGAGGGGGGTAGTGTTACACCTCACAGGCTGTACATCACCAAAGGCCATCGGAGCAGACTCACCTACGATCACTCGACGATAGCCGCATCGGGGTAGTACAAAGCGTCATCCCTGGACGTCATCGAAAATACTCAGAATATCACTCGCACTCAACGAAATCAGATGAGCTGTCATGCAGTCAACCACACCACTGATAAGAAGTTAGAAGTGGTTATTGGGATGCTGTCTTGCCAGCTCATGCTATGGATAGTGCGAAGACAGCTGAGAGGCTGTAGATATGAAAGCACCTGCATTTGCAGCGTAGCAAACGAAGCCTCTATGACCCTCACGATCGAAAGAATACTATTCGACTGGAAGTAAAGAGATCGAAAGGATACGATAGGTCCGGACCACAGAAGTCCGAAGGACTGATGTCAGTAGGTGTTCTATTCGTCTGAGTTAGAGATCTGAGCGGAAAGATGCGGAAGGTCCGAAAGAGCGCTGAAGGGTAGGAAGGGCATTGGAGCGAAGGGAAGGTTAGGTAGAGGAGCTCATAAGAAGAGCGTAGATAGAAGTAATTGTTAGAGTGAGAGGATAGAGGTATAAAGACCTCTAGAATCTTCGAGCGTAGAAGGGCAAGCTTCTTGACGAGGAGAACAAGTCTTAACAATATACACATTGGACAGCCAAACATCTTTGTCTTGAATCTTATCTATTAGTGACTTTCACATCCTGAGCGAATCTTCATAACTTCCATCGCAAGTAAGTCCTGAAAGCAGTAAGGATACTACTTGTACTGGTAAACCTGGAGTGACGCTCGCGGTGTTACATAGTAACTGTTCTGCCGCAACTACCGCCAATACTTCCTGCTTGCCCATCCTGCATCAGAGTTTCTCATCTGAGATCCCACTCCATGATGATGCTCCCAGCAGTCCGGTGTACTTCTTAAACCATAGGGTGAACGCCTCATCGACCTCATTACTTTTAAGAAGATCGTGGAATGCGACTGCTCCAAGGAAACAAATGTTCGAAGTCTTACCACTGTACCCCTGCGAGGTTCCAATGGTATCTCCGTACAGGGCACCATCCTGATTCCCATTTATGGGCTGCAGCCGACTAGGAGTTCCCAAGGCCACAAGTCGACTGGCCTTCCAGTCGATTTCCGGGTTTCGTACCTTGCACCAAGGTAATTCCAAAACCAAGTCATATTCCTTCATGGGTACAATTAAAACATCCGATTCGTCAACTGGTACCAAACTTTCAAAATGGTAAACTGAGAGAGTAGACTTTCCACTATCTCTTGCAGACAGCATCTTGCTGCTGTCGAAGTTCGAGGTTGTGATGAATGCTGATTCGTCAAGAACACTGAGCCGCCTTCGCAGCTTGGACACTATGGGCCACCGCCACCGGTGGTCTATCCACCGGAACTTATCTTGGCAGCCAAGTAGACCTCCATCCCACTCAGGAATAAGACGAAGCAGAGGTCTACCCTATCCAGGGATGCAACCAAGTAGAAGTCTATCCTGCCTAGGCATAAGATAAAGGAGAGGTCCATTCCATCTATAGATACAATGACTCAGTCGATGTGCGAAGGATCACTCGTTGTTGATTGAGCATCGATTTACTTCCGACTTGGATCACTTTCATGATGATAACAATTGGCATGATGCAGTCAGTAGTCATTGTTATCTCATATGGCATCGCCAGTTTCTCGAACAATAATTGGTAACTTGATTGAGTCTCACCGAGGGGCAATCATGATTGTTGTTGTGATCAGGTATCGATCGATATACAGTACGTGTAAGTTATAGATCGATGGTACACTTCACTCGTAAAATGATGGCCCATAATATCACATCGTAAATGATGTGAGACGAATCCAGCTTCTTTGCTTATCCGTCTTGTAGAATCACCCAGTGGAGTATCAGTTTTGATGATCTGTGATCGCAGCTCTACTATCAGGGTCTTGAACTCTGCTCATCAGTAGTCTTTCTCCGTAAATACTCTTCTGTACATGTGTAATCATTCTCTGTAGGTACACTTCAGAGCCTCCACTCAGATCATAGAAAGATAATCATCAAGTGCAATTCAGAGCTACCGCTCATATCAGAGAAGGTAATCGTCAAGTGCATTTCAGAGCTTCGATTCAGGTTGGAGAAGGTAATCGTCAAGTGCATTTCATCCAATGCTTTCATCATCGGTGACTTCTCGCCAGACTCGATCATCAATGAACTGATGCATTTGGAGTAAATCACCTGTGTATCAGAATCTATTGACCTCTGAATCATCTCTGAATTGACTCTGCTCATGACAATCAACTCCAATAGACGGAATTACTCATCTCGAATCATCATCCTAGGGATGATAATCTGTATGTGTTCCGAGTAGTAACGCATTGGAAAAGTGGTATCGTAGAACCAATCAATCGACATGTGAGAGTGACATTGATGAAGGTTCGATTCTTCTCGATCAACCGTTCATATGTGATGGATCCTGTTAAACGTGTTTCCCGGTCTTCTCAGGAGTGGCCATGAGGGCTGGTGATATGTTCTCAGGATCAATTGATGTCTAGATAATCTCGGAATTATCATGGAATCGTCTGTATAATGATCACAGTCAGTGATACGACTGTTCGAATCGATTGACCTCCGAATCACCTTGGAATAGTCTCTGCAGTAGTCAATTGACTCGATATATGATTACTTATGAAGTTTCAATGCTTGTAGATCTCGAAAGATGATGTGTTGTGACTTGTTCGAAATCATCATATGGAGTAGATGAGATAACACACTCGGGACTAATTGACTTTACAATCGTTTCTGTGGCAGTCAACTGACTTGATTGACAGGTATATTTATCCTGATTTATCATTCTAGTGATGATACTCATTGTAGGTCGAGAATAGAATTTTCAAGTCCTTATCATAGCAGTGACACATCTCTTCAAGACTGATTGACATCTAAATCATCTCTGAATCGTCCCTACTACCGACAATCGAATCAATTGGATGATTATTTACCTTGAATCGACAATCTAGTAATAGTTCTTGGTGTAGATCTGTTGCGTCGAAAGGGGTAATCATAAAATCCCGGAAGCGAAAGGTATCTGGTGACTGAAGAGCAATCATAGTATAAGTGCAGATATGTTTAGATACAGTTGCAAACTGAATACGTGATAGAGAGGATGATATCAATTATACAGTATGTACGTAAGATAATTGTTGACATTAAAAGTACTTTGCGAGGTAATTATATATGAAGGGCAGCCAATTGCACCGCGGCAGCCAAGTGCACTTACAAAGACCAAGTGTACTTACGAAGGCCAAGTATACTTACGAAGGCCAAGTGCACTTATAAGGCCAAGAGTACCTATGAAGCCAAGTGCACTTACGAGGCCAAGTGTACCTGCGAGTCCAAATGCACTTACGATGCCAAGTGCACTTGACACCGCCATTACATTATATCAATATTTGGGATGGCCATCCTATAGGCTGTGATTGTATTCTTTCCTTATCTACCGCAGTTACTATAAGGAGGAGGGTTCGAATGAGGTACTGGAGGATATCATTTGGTCTTCCTATGAACTGTAGGAAGAGGGGGAAGTGTTACATATATGTATCAGGATCATGTGTATGAGATCTTGTATGAGACCATGGCTTGTAAGGGAATCTGAGATGTGTATAAGGATATATATTAGTGCATAATCACAAGAGTTCTAGACTGTATCGCAGGCTCTATATAGGCCATAAGATTCGACATAGATTTAGACATTACAATCAAGCATCTATTCATCACTGAAAGTATCAACTAACCTTTAGAAGACTGCGAGTGAGAGCCAGTAAGAGTGGAGGGCTTTGACATCAGCAGTAGTTATAGAATGTCCAACTATCCAGTTATATCCAGCAAGCAGAGAATTCACAATAGATGGGTGCCTCGATGCACGATTTGCATCATTCAATCTCCAACAAAACGAAACTCAAGACCATCACTCCACTATGGGTGGAGCACCCAGTTCAAAAGGTTTCAGCGATTGATTCTTGGCGTTCGAGTTACCTACACCCTGAAACTCTCTAGACATTTGCTCGATGATACGCTCCAGCGAAAAAAAAAAAAAGCCGTCTAACAGAGTATAGAGACTAGCTTTTTCTCACTCCACTGTTCTATATATGCCATCTGAATTATTCAACCATCCGCACGAACTGCAATAATGTTCTCATTGCCACTATATCTCCGTTCGTACTATCTTTACCTCCGAATCACCGTGCGTCATCATCGATCTATCACCTCCCCCATCCATCGGACCGCATTGTCCAAACAGCTGCATCCATTGCTCGCATTCTCAAGGGCCGATTACGATACCAGCGCCATCCATAATATCGATGGAACTGCACCGCATATCAGCGTTATCGTGCCATCAAACCTCGTGAAATCTGCCCTCGCTTCCAAACTTCTACCCTGGGGGCCGGCCTCCTTCTACAATTTCATATCACAGTACTTGATGAACGCTGAATCGACTCGACCGTCAAAATCATGGGGGGAATGGGTGTGTCGAGAATATTCGATTACTCCGAAAGACCTTGGGACATGCGCAAAGTTCATATTGATGACGACAGATCTGTCAATCCCCACCGCACATGCCAAAAATACGGAAGAGATAAGATCCATTCGCTATAGGTTGGCCCATCACATGTTTTACACGGCGGCAATGATGGGAGATCCTGATGCTGTGGTTACGCAGTATCAGTTTCTGCACAGCGCACCAAAACATGACCGAATACTTGCCCTTGAACTACATGATGCTGTGCATCGCCTGAAAGAAGTCGCAAAAACCGGCCACGGGCCAGCGCTTTACCAGCTTGCCAAGCATCTCGAAGAACGGGGGAAGTACCAAGAAGCAAAAACCACATACATCGAAGCAGGCGATGCGGGAATGGCGAATGGTTACGCCCACGGTGGACGCCTCTTCAATGCGATCGATAAGGACAGGAAGCAGGCTGAATTCATATGGAGAATTGGCGCTGAAAAGTTCGATAATGCGCGGTGTTACTCTTACCTAGCAAATTTGCTGCGCGAAGAGCATCCTGAATATGAACAGTTCATGACCAAGGCTGCCGCCAGCGGAATCCCGAATGCGGCATATAATTTAGGGAATTTTTATTGTAACCAGAAGAATGATCTGGAGATGGGGATGGAGTGGTTTGTGGTAGCTGCTGTTACTGATGATGGTGCGGCAGACTGGGCGGTCGCTAACCTGAAATCAATATTGCGGGGACAAAAGGGGCTGGATGGTTTGTCAAGTCTGATCGATGTGACGCCCGAAAGGATGCTGAAGATAAAAAGATTAGAGCAGAGGTTAGGACTTGAAACAAAAATTCCTCAAAATCGAGAAACAACAAGTCATTAATATATCAAATAAAATTTATATTCCGTATTAACTCGAATCAGAAGTACGTGTCCGATTAGGTTCCCTAGCTCATGTGGATAAGCAATTGCTTAATACAGAAATTGAAATACGATATGGGCATTCTAATTTATCAATTTCTTGGCGTAAATCCAATCTGTGGTGAACATCTTATATGAATAAGTACAGTATGTATATATGAATGTTTTCATGAAATATCATCACAAGATATTGACAGTAGAGTTAAATAAATATTGATAAGTCTTTTGTAAGTAAGAATCCTATCATATATATATTTTTTCTAAATATAAGTATTGCTGCTATTCAGTTTGAATATTTTTAATCTTCTTTAAGTTTGTATCTTATAAAGTAGTATGGCAATACTATTCAGAATCATAGTATTGTATACATAAGATATCACCAATAATAACTCAATAGCTATATCATTCAAGTTGAACATTACAATCAAATGCTTTTGACCCTATTATAACCTTTTAGTGAATGATTAGCTGTTACTCATTTAGTATTCATAACTTCTTAAAACAATATGGATTGCTTAGCAATTATTCTCAGATATTAAATAATAACAGTGATAATATAGTTCTGCAAGTGACAAACTAGAGGTAACCACATGGTATTAATAAAATCTAATATGTAAATTCTGATATGGCTTCGGAGTACAATGGCTGAAATATTTATTATTAGTATGGAACAATGAATGCATGATATAGTTCAGCTTTGAGTTCATATCATTTATTTGAAATCTATGCCATGAAAAGAATATAATTTGTTCAAAATAAAACAGATAAAACTAATGATAAGCAGGCGAAATATCAGGTGTAATCAATTATATGTTGGCATATTATACCACTTGGCCAAAAGATAACTATGACACCTCTTGTATTATGTAACAACCCGTAATAACTTGTACTTCTTCTGTGGGCATTACATCAGGTGGTATTTCATGTGATACTTGAAGTATCACTACAGTTTTAAAAGAATTATTCAAATGGACACTCTTTGTAGGACTTACTTGCAGTAAATATTAAGAAGATTCCCTTGGATGTGAAACTCACTTGAATATTCAAGACAGAAAGATATACTTTTCATTAATATATTGTTCAGCCTTGTTTTCTTTGTTGAGAAGATTGCCTTTCTATTTTCAAAGAATCTGAAAGTCTATATATCTCTTTCCTCATATCCTAACAAATATATCTTACTCTACTTCTTCAATAAGCTCTTCTACCTAATCAATTTTTCTTTAATTTTATTTATATAATAACTCTATTACCTTCATCTGATAGATCTATCATATCTTTCTGCTAAGTAATCTATCCATATAAAAAGTACCCTATATTATCTTGGTACTTTATACTATTCTTCTTCAAACTGATTATATCTATTGAATTACTAATCGTACAGGTACATAGTATATTGAAAATTGTAAGAGATTTGGTTGCTTGATATGGTTAATCAATATACGCTTTGCCAAGACATAAAAAATAACAGAGGAAATATCCTGAAAACAGCATCTTAGTTCGTTTTGTTGATTTAGTGAATAGAGTTTTATTGGATCCAAGACAGTATATACACTGTATTACTTATTAAAGTCATAAATTATCGCCAAAATCTTTATCTTATATTGTTTTTGAAGGTAGATATATGGACAATAACCAATGATGATCCAATTGGGTAATCTGGTAAATAAGTAATTAATCACAATTCTATGTTGAAATGGCTTAGGACTTTTGAATAGTGTTTCGATGAATAGGTATAATACCATGAGTATAAATAGTAACTACAGATCTCCATTATTTTAGATAATTATAAGGACATATGTCCTCATATGGATAAATACGTGTAGATATGGTTGCAAACGGAAATAAGTGACAAGATAATGTCAATTATAATGTAAGATAGTAAGTAGGTAAATAAGATAATTGCTAGCATGCCAAAAGCACTTCGCGAGGTGACTATATACGAAGGGCACTTATCCAGCCTCAACTGCTAAGTTTACTTGCAAGGCCAAGTACACCTGTGAACCAAATACACTTACAAGGCCAAGTGTACCTGCGAGACAAGTACACTTATGATGCTATGTATACCTGGTACCACCATTATATCATCCTCCACTTGATCCTCAGACCTCCTGCGCTGCAACCTATATATACATAAAGAAAGATACAATAATGTGTGTACACCTTCGTATGTCTGCATAGGTCCTACCACTCATCTGTGCCATCACACTGACCTCACAGCGGATCTGGTTAGTGTTGGCAACAAACCGCCCGGGATCCGTAGCATCGACGAACCGGTTTGGTTCGAGTGAACCCGGAACCTTGCCAAGCCTTTCGCCTCAAACCCCACCATTTCGACCTACAACTGCGAAAAAAAGTAAGTAAGCGAGTTCTTGTCCGATCGGCTCGATTTTTAGTGCATCTTGTAGCTAACTTCTCCCGCTACAAGATGCGCTAACATTCGACCCGATAGGACAAGTACTCGCTTACCGATTATCGTTCGAAGATAGATGGTTCGCGAACCGGTTTGTGACAAACCTTGGAACTTCGTCCAAATCTCGGATTGGATGCTTGTCGAACCGCACCTTGGTTCGATCCATGACAAACCGATACGGTTCGTTGCCAACACTAGATCTGTTATATGGGTAAATGGATCTCAAGAGTTAGGTGATAAAACCCATGCCTGTTAGGGATTTTCCCTTAGCAGGTACACGAGGTATGGAGGATGTCTATGGCATTCTGCATTCGGCCACCTGTCACTATGGTTGGTCGATGTTATACCTGTAGCTATCCCATCCTCTGAGCGACGATATCCTATGCGACATACCAGCCTATCCAATACCAAGCCCTGGAAAAGCGGAATGATTAAACTGGACGTGGGCAGTATACCTTCTCGATCGAACAGCAATAGTCACAATACTTAGCTGGCGAAAGCATCAGTCTTGAACACTTAGGGTGGTATGCTACTATATACCTAGACCCCTGAAAGTTAGAGACGTCATGAGTTGCAAACGCACTATGATGATATTGCGGGGACTCTCGGGTCAGCCGTGTATGATAGTTTCGACCAGAACTACTTTACCTTATCAGCAATATGGGACAGCCGGCTAGAGCGGGGTACACCTCTACACTCTCCGGCAGGCACATGTCAGAGCTCGAGAAGAGGGACTTTACTATGGGGATAACTATACAGTTTAGGGACTCCATATATTAACTGCACCCCGGTAGTTGAATCTACCTGTTGAGAGCTTGGGTATGGGTCGATTTTCCGAGTAACGGCAGATCGTAGGTGGTCTGGTCCAACATAAGCTGAAGCCCTACAATGGGAGTAAAAGCCAGCGAGATGGGAGGTACGATACGTGGTATAGCAGCGGCTGGTCGCCGATGCAAGTGTATTAGGGTAAACATATCCCTGCAACCCACTATCCGATTTAACATTGAGTCGAGAGATCTAAGAGGAAGTGATGGTTAGATGAACGCATCAGCGGTCATTGCCGAAACCTGTTTTCTGCGTAAGCATACAGACCAGAAGAAAAGCAAACGGACTTAGTTGCTACATGGCAAAATCTGGTGGCATGAGGATAACCTACAGGGATGCCTTGCACTTCAGAAAGTACCGAACGTCAAATGAAAAAGAAGCGCAACCTACCGAGATCGAGTAATCAGCCTAACGATCAGAGGACATAGCTATCTTAGTACAAATGCAGAAGTCATAGAAAGTATACGAGTAACTCACTCTATAAAAGAACCACCTTTGCACCTGCAAAGTAAAACAGCAAGCTCTAGCAGCACTCCACAGTCATAATATACCAGCGGACAAGACACTAAAATATTATTGTTGTTTTCTACTTCAAGAATATTTCCTACCATATACTTTATGAATTTCAGAAACCTTGATTCTATGGTCCTCTACGCTCACGTACTGTACGAATGAGCTATTACTCCATACGACTATCGTATTGTGAGTATTTTCATTCACACATACAACATCGAATACGAATATTTTCATTGGTTCTATATCTGTGAACTCCCCTCCAAATATCACAACCTACCAGTTGAGGATTACGAAGTCCATTCCGATTTCGATGACTCCGAAGAGTACCTTCAGGAAACATACGACTTCTAAGGAGTAGGCGGCCATACTTTACCGATAAGTATCCCGGTAACAGTATAATATTTTGAACACGTCCAAAAGGTATTTATGACTACCAACTGTGTGGTTTGCAATAATAGAAGCTGCTATGCCATACGGTATACGAATCATCCAGAAGGAAGTACAACACCACAGTACTTTTGTGCAGAGCACTGTTCACAAGGCTGCAAAGGAATTGACCAGCGTTGCAACCACATCAATAATTTAAGAAGACAGACTCATGAGTAGTCTGAATTTACAGGACCTTTCACGTTCCCCTCTCAGCAACTTCACAATGGCCAGTCACAGATGCCGATTGTTGTTCGGAGCAGGCCAGATGACACCAATCTCGTCGGATATCGCCAAATCCAAACAGCCCTCGAAAGCCTTACCAGAATGGGCGAAGAGACTGCAAGAACAGTACGAGCAATCGAGGAGGCAGTACTTGAAATCCAGAGGAATAGAAGAAGACACCGAAATGACCGACTCAGTACAGGCCCACATCAGCCGTCTGGGCCAGGAAATGCAATGCTTAGTAGAAGCTTGCAACAGCGAGAAGGAAGCAATCAAGGAGTAATTCGAAGACGTTTGGCTGAGCTGTCAGCTCTTCAGCAAGCAGGTGGAAACAGACAGGGCACTTGGACAGCAAATCCTAGAAGGATACGAGGAACAAATTCGGATACTGAACGCAGTACTGAAAGATATGAGAACTGGAATGAGTGGTCTCCAACAACAGAATGATTGGGTGGTTAAAGAAGGTACGGAGGAATTCGGAATTTTGTGCTGACGAATTGAGAGGTGCGAGAATCAGTTGAAAATTATAACCACCAAGGTCGGAGCATGGGCAGTAGCAAATAAACTGCAACAGGAGAACATCGCGCGATTAGAGGTTGTGGAAGAGCAGGTTCCCTCATGGTACGATTTTTTAGCACTGGAAGCAAAGTTCAGTAAACTACAAAAGGACCATACCGGACTCATGTCGGCATTCGAAAAAGCAAAAGTTTCCGGATCCACACCAGTTCATCCAGATCGGAGACAACAGATTGCACAGTAGCAACAGCGGGCTGAGGAGCATCAGAGGGACATATCACCCATCAGCAACTCAGATGTAGCAGAAATCTTCGGCATATGAGGAGGCTCAGGAACAGATATTGGCTTAGGAGACGCACCAGAAGTGGCTGCCACAGCCAGTAGATCAGAAGAGGCACCACCACCAGAGAGTATGGGAGGAGATCCACCTCCACCTCTACCACCTGGATCGTCACATGCGTCTAGACACGGTTCACAGTGATATGGGCGTGGCAGTACGCAGAGGCCCGAGAGGTAAAGGGACTCAAGGATTAAGCTGTCCGACCTAGCAAAGTTTAAGGGAAAAGCGTCTGAGGACTTTGATGTGTGGTGGATGAGCATGGAGGCTTTTATCGGGGATCAACCGCACCTTTTCACTCGACCAGACCTCAAAATTCAATACGTTTGCAGTCGATTGGAGGACCATGCCCTGGCTTGGCATATTCAGTGGGAAGCTGAGGCCCAGGCAGGAAAACATGAGCGGAGTTGGTCAATATACAGGTCCGCAATCAACACCCGTTTTCACAATAAGCACCAACAGGAAATGGCATACAAAGCCATTACGGAGCTCAAATACAGCGGCAATGTTCAGGACATGATCACAGAGTTTGATACCTGGAACGCCAAGGCAATAATTATGAGGGTAGCATCTCAGACTATGCTTATGAGTAAACTACCACCACAAGTTTTTAAACAACTCAGCCTTATCAATCCAGCAGATAAGACTAACGATGAGCTCCGAGAAATTATCATCAACGCCGGAAAGATTGTTGAAGTATAGCAAGCAACGGAAAGGAACTTCGGATTTATGGGGAAATCTCGAAGTACTGATAGTAGGTCAGGCCGAATCAACAAAGATCGGGGAAAGATCCAAAAGTCCAGGGGTCTTGGCTCCAGATTCCAAAGACAACGACAACATTTTGAACAAAAGAGCACACAAAGATGAACAGATAATCGAGGATCGTCCAAGCCTAACCCTTTTGTGAACTCTGACGGCAAAACATTTCGCCAATTAACAGAAGGAATCGATAATGGAGAACTGGCACGATGGAGAGCAGCTAAAGAGTGTCAACGCTGCGCATGGCCTGTGGACAGAAAGGGGAACCACAATACTATGCAATGTATTCGGGACATCAAATTATCAAAAGGAACAGCCAATTTCGGCCACCCGAAAGCATACCAGAAAATGAAGTTCGGGGCATACGACCAGTTGGATGACGAGGGAGATGATTATGTGATTGGAGATGCGGAGGAAGTTGAGGAAACTCCAGACGAAGAAATACCATCAGATTCGGAATCTGTCAATAGTGAAGAACAGGAGGATTCAGATGCGGCCGATAATTGGTGGGAGCAACAGGAAAGCTTGGATTGAGGGTACGTATCGAGATGGAGTAAAGGATACAGAGAATAGGCAGGAGAAAGCCTTTATTATAATTAAGTTTCCGGTCGTCACCCTGAGGATTCCGGTAGGGATAAAACTGCTGGTCAGTAGTGATGCAACAAAACAACTACAATCACAACAATTACAACAATGACACCATACGATACCAACCATCACAGACGCATTAACTTCTTCGATTTGGTAGGAGTACCTTGTTTACTTGCAGAACCCGAACCTCTTAACATTTTCGCAAGTATCGATGAGTTATTACTCAAACCAGAGGAACCTCTCGAATCCTGTTTCTGGGACCAACCTAGTGTACCCTCTCTGTGGAATACATGCTGGAACCAAGCAGCAGCTAACAGGGGCGGCTTGGCAATTGACAATCCAGTATTTAGTTCATTCTGGACAAAATACAAGGGCATGCATTTTGGCTATGACGAGTGGGATACTTGTTACTGCCAACACAACTGCGGAGGTATACATACCACAATCGGAAGAGCACCCAATGTCCTACCTACTGTTTACAAGGTAGAAGAACATTATCAGGACAACGTCCTTCCTAACGAGGAATCTGTGCTGTTCGAAACACTCCTCAACGAAGAACCCAACTACGAGTGGTAAAACGAAACTACACTCAACGACCCATTGTGGCTGAGCCATTGTCGAAAGGATGGCTATCAAACGAAAGCACTCCCCCATGAAGAAGGAACCACCAACCAAAAAACAAAACACTTCCAACGATTGTGTTTACTACGAAACCAAGCATGTACACAAGATCCCCAAAACTAGAATAGGAGAATGACCTGTATACCGGTTCTTTGTGGACCACAGGGACGGCAATGGAAGAATACAGCAGTTCCCGGTCCGAGCCATGCTGGATTTGGGATCGACATCTTTCACCATATCACCGCAGTGTATCAAGGTGTTCAAGATACCAGTTGTCAGAAGAAAGAGGAACATTAACGCAAAGGATTTCAGCGGTAAGTCAGTTGGTTTACCTAATGTTTATACTATACCCCATGGATTAGCTTTTGGAAATCATCGCACTCTCGAAACGTTCGAGGTGGTGCTGATACACACTGACTATGACGTTCTAATACCTGCATGGTATCTGAAACAACACAAGGCACAGGGCACTACATACGGATATTTACATTTTACGGAATGTGCACAGAAATGTTATAATCACGGATATCTCCACACGAATTGGGAGATTACCTACGATGATCACATGGCTACGCTCAAGGACGCAATCAACATCGGTGCCTTATGCTTCGCAGCAATATGTATATTGGCAGAAAGATTACCAGAACAGTACCACAAGTAGATGCTACTGTTCGATCCACACGAAGCCGAAAAGCTACCTCTTCATGTCCCACACGATCACAAAATTCACTTGAAAGTACACGATGATCAGGTGAAAGTGGGACCTATATATCAACTTTCTCGAGAAGAAGAGAGGTTGCTCAAAGAATACATCGACAAAAGGATACGAGAAGGAAAAATACAACCGTCCAAGGGACAAGCCGGAGCACCAATTCTGTTTGTTCCCAAACTGAATGGATGAGGTCTACATCTTTGCGTCGACTATCGAAGACTTAACGATTTGACAATTAAAGACAAGACGGCTCTACCACTGATGGATGAATTACAAAGTCGAATGAAGGGAGCAACTTGGGTAACTAAGTTGGATATGAAGTCAGGTTATCATTTAATTAGGATGGCCAAGGGACACAGATGGAAAACAGCCTTCAGGATGAAGTTCGGATTGTACGAGTACACGGTCATGCCATTCGGACTTACCAATGCTTCAGCTACATTTCAATGCTGGATGAACGGTATTCTGCAGCCTTTCTTAGGAGGACAAAACGATATCACGGTGGTTTAAATCAACGACGTTCTTATCGCCACCAAGGAGACCTGTGAGGAATACTATGAGTATGTAGGCAAGATACTTCAAGTCTTACAAGACAATAACCTGGTGGTGGAAATCAACAAGTACAAATTCGACAAACAAGAGGTCAAGTTTCTCGGATTTTTGGTTAGTGAAGAAGGATATAAGATGGCACCAAGTCGAAGTGAAGCCATTACGAAATGGCCTATGCCCAAAACTCAGAAGGAGGGCCAAAATATTATGGGCCTATGGAACTTCTATCGACGATTCATTAAGGGATTCGCCAGTATCGTCGCACCAATAACAGACACTCTCAAAGGCGACAGAAAGAAATTTAAGTTCGGCGAAGCAGCTCAGGCAGCATACTACAAAATATGTATTCTGTTCGCAGCAACAAACACACCAATACTTCGATACTATGACGACGATAGACTAGCCATGGTTGAAACGGATGCATTAACTTTGCGATGGGAGCGGTCTCATCTCAGAAATTCGATGACGGCAAAATACATCCGGTCACATTTATATGAAAGAAGTTTTCACCAGCTGAACTGAATTATCAAATATACGACAAGGAAATGCTCGCCATCGTATATGCATTCAAAACATGGAGATGTTACCTCCAAGGAGCAACACATACAACAACAGTCTTTTCCGACCACATGAACCTCCAATACTTCAAAGAAACACAACAGCTCAATCCAAGACAGGCTCGATGGGCAGAAGTATTGCAGGAATACAATTTCAAAATTGTTTATCGAAAAGGAGTGGCTAATAGAAAAGCCGATACGTTATCAAGGCACCATGAGTTCGCCCTAAGAGAGGGGGGTATAACTTCAGCAATCTTGTTAGGACCAGAACATTGGTTAGAGGTTGGAGCAATGGAGTTGGATAACGACGATTGGGAAGAGATTTCTTTAGCAGGATTTTCGGTAAATCAATTGGTTGGATCGGTTAAGGAAACATTTCAGAAGGAGATTGATAAGGATGAGGGGTATCGGAAGATACTACAGAAGGTACAGAAGAAGGATCAGAAGGTTGACGGAAGGTTTGGAATCGATAAAGACGGGATGTTGTGTTGGAAAGGAAGATTATATGCGCCCGAAGATTTTCGGAGGATGGTACTAAACCAGGAACATGACTCATGTATGGCTGGAAATTTCGGTCGCAAATGTACCTTGCAACTCATTACGAGGAACTTTTACTGGCCCAAGCTTGAGGACGATGTACGAGAATACTGCAACAAGTACGATTCATGCCAATGAACCAAGGCACCTCGCCACACCAAACATGGTCTATTATATCCTCTTGAACTACCATCGTCACCATGGACTTATATTTTGATCGACTTTATTACTGACTTACCGGAGTCCAATGGTAACAAGAATATCATGGTGGTAGTTGACAGGTTTACCAAGATGGCGCACTTCATTCCTACAGACAAATGGGAATCATCTATGGTCACAAGATTATTTCTCAACAATGTTTGGAAGTACCACGGTATGCCACTTGATATAGTATCGGACCACGATGCAGTATTCACAGGGCATTTCTTGGCCGACTTATATCAGTACCTCGGAATCAAATGCTCAATGTCTACGGCTTTCCATCCACAAACCGACAGACAGACCGAACACATCAATCAAACCATCGAACACTTTTTGCGCACTTATTGCAATTACGAACAGTCTAACAGGAGCGAAATGCTACCTATGGCCGAATACGCATACAATAATTCAAAACATGTGGCCACCAAAATTACACCATTCTATGCCAATTATGGCTATGAGGTCTGTACGAATTGGCCAACAGAAGTACAGTTTCGCAACCCAGGATCAGAATTAAATACGTACTACATGGTCGAGGTCTACAAGCGGTTGGTGGATTAGCTTGAGTTGTCTAAGGATAGAATGAGCAAGTATTATGATCGCAAACGTCGTTCACCTCCTCAGTATAAGGTTGGAGACTTGGTCATGCTTGACGGACGCAACATACAAACTAAATGACAGTGCTGCAAGCTCGATGACAAAATTTACGAACCATTTAAAATCTCCAAGGTCGGAGGAAACAAGCGATGGTGCAGACTCGAACTCCCCACAACATGAAAAATACATCTGGCTTTTCATGTGCCTCTCCTAGAACCATATCGGGACAACGCATCACAGAGGGAGGTACCCCTGATCGAAGCCGATGATGGTGGTTGGATATCGGAGTCAATTGTCGCCAGTGGACCCACGGATGACGATCACCGAAAACACATCTTTTTGGTTAAGTGGACTGGATATTCACACAATGAAAATATTTGGGAATCGTTCGAACATCTTAACGACATCGTACCCGATCTTATCACTGAATATTATGAGAAGAACTTAGTGATGGAAAAGGATAAACGGTGGAAGCCAACACTGAAATCAAAGGCACGAAAGAGATGGAAATTATGAATTTCATTTGTTAAACTCATACCGCCCTGAGTTAGACGGAGGTTATTATTATGTTAAAAGAATTTTTATTTTTGTTTTTGATACCCACAGTTATGATTTATTATGACACGCTGTCTGAGTGGTATCTATTGTTTGCACACTTGTTATAATGGAGATTCTGTTGAGGTCATCAGAGCTAGAGAGGAAGGTACTGTTAGGGGTTTTCTCTTAGCAGGTATACGAGGTACGGAGGATATCTATGGCAATCTGCGTTCGGCCACCTGTCACTATGGTTGGTCGATGTTACACCTGCAGCTATCCCATCCTCTGAGTGATGAAGTCCTATACAACATACGAGTCTATGCAATACCGAGCCCTGGCAAAGCAGAATGATTAAACTGCACGTGGGCAGTGCACCTTCTCGATCGAACAGCGATAGTCACGACACTTTGCTGGCGAAAGCATCAGTCTCGAACACTTAGAGTGGTATGCTACTATATACCTAGGTCTCCAATAGTTAGAAAGGTCATAAGTTGCTAACGCACTATCACGCCATTGCGGGGACTCTCGGGTCAGCCGTGCATGATAGTTTCGATCAGAACTACTTTACCTTGTCAGCAATACGTGACAGCCGACTAGAGTGGGGTATGCCTCTATACTCTCCATCAGGTACACATCAGAGCTCGAGAAGAGGGACTTTTCTATGGGGATCACTATACAGTCTAGGGACTCCATATGTTAACTGCACCCCGGTAGTTGAATCTACCTGTTGAGAGCTTGTGTGTGGGTCGACTTTCCGAGTAACGGCAGATCGTAGGTAGTCAGGTCCAACATAAGCTGCAGCCCTGCAATGGGAGTAACAGCCAGGGAGATGGGAGGTGCGATACATAGCATAGCAGTGGCTGGTTGCCGATGCAAGTCTATGAGGGTAAACATATCCCTGCAATCTACTATCCGATTTAACATTGAGTCGAGAGATCTAAGAGGAAGTGTTGGTTCGATGAACGCATCAGCGGTCATAGCCGAAACCTGTTTTCTGCATAAGCATACAGATCAGAAGAAAAGCAAACGGACTTAGTTGCTACATGGCAAAACCTGGGGGCATGAAGATAACCTACAGGAATGCCTTGCACTTTAGAAAGTGCCGAACGTCAAACGGAAAAGAAGCGCAACCTACCGAGATCGAGTAACCAGCCTAATGATCAGAGGACATAGCTATCTTAGTTCAAATGCCGAAGTCATAGAAAGTATACGAGTAACTGACTCTATAAAAGAACCACCTTTGCACCCGCAAAGTAAAACAGCAAGCTCTAGCAGCAATCCACAGTCATAATATACCAGCGGACAAGACACTAAAATATTATTTTTGTTTTCTACTTCAAGAATATTTCTTACCATATACTTTATGAATTTCAGAAACCTTGATTCTAAAGTCCTCAACACTCACACACTGTACGAACGAGCTATTACTCCATACGACTATCATATTGCGAGTATTTTCATTCACACATACAACATCGAGTACGAATATTTTCATTGGTTCTATACCCGTGAACTCCCCTCCGAATATCACAACCTACCAGTTGAGGATTATGAAGTCCATTCCGATTTTAACGACTCCGAAGAGTACCTTCAGGATATATAGGACTTCTAAGGAGTAGGCGCCCATACTTTACCGATAAGTATCCCCGTAACAGTACCGACTCCATTTGTACTGGGCCGAAATCTATAAGAAGAGAAGAATAGAAGTAGAAAGCAAGAAGGAAATGTCCAATTCAGCCTGATGTCTCCAAGTTCACCTCCGAATCGAAGCCGCTCCAGCAGTAGATCATGTTCCAAGCAATTGATCCCTGTAGTGTTGATGGGCTGATGCTCGAATTAGGAGTGCTATTGGTGGACTTGCAGGCATCATTCCGCATCGATATATCATAGTTAACAGGTGTTATACCAGACGAAGTCATCATTGCAGTGTAGGTTAAATTGGGGTTTATTCCCCAGCACTGAAATGTGATGACCTAGACTTCCAACTAATTGATCGATCATTCTTATACGATTTCTTTCATTGAATGCGCTCGTGAAGGTCATCTGAGGGGTAAGGCTATTGTGGTCACTATTATCTTTCTGCAGTAGTCAACTAGCATAATTGCATGATGTACTTTTCTTGGTCATAGCTGCTGCTCTTGAGAGTCCTCAGATTCGTATGATTTCTCCAATTCCATATCTCTGTACTTTCGTATATCCAAGCACACGGTAGACCTTATCTGTGATAGCCTTCATTCTCAGCATTGACATGTATCTCACCCACTGGCTCCAGATTGAGTCGTATATCGGTTATCGGGATTCAACTTCCTATTGCAAATCTGCTTCAGATCCAGTGGTGGTTGACTTGTATCGGCCTCGTTCGGCCCTCGATTGTATAGTAACCAAGTATGCTTCCGCTTCAGGTTCATCAAGGCAGTCATTGTATGATCTCCATGCCTTCGAGTTTCAAATCCATGAATGTAGTGGATGTTTACACGCCATGTCCTTCCGAGCCTAGCAGAAGGGTGTACACACTTCATTTGATACTTTCGGAGATAAAGACCAATTGCAGAGCATATTCGTTCGTTGATATATCTAATTCATAAGTAATCCATACAAGGTCATATATACTATGTAATTCTGTACATTCAAACTCTTGACTCTGAAGGCCCATCGCAGTAGCCTTCTCATATATCCATCAAGGATTGCAGTTCGCATTCCGCTCAGCTTGACATCTCGACTGCTGATTTGGATGGCTCTCTATCGTCAGCACTGGTACGTTAGATTCCATTGATTATTGGTAGCAGCTGATTGGACATTCGATGCATTCAGTGGTGCTTTCGATTCGTTACTCAAGACCAATGGCATAGCCATTGACTTCTGGTTCACTTCCGGCCTTCTCGGTGCACTTGCACTTAATCTCGTTGACTTACTTTGCAGTCACTGACGTACTTCGCAGCAGCTGATGTACTTCCTTATATACACGTCTATTGTAGGCCAAATGAAATTCCCAGACACTAACTCAGCAGTTTTAAGAGTTTGAAAGTGACTAGACTCAGGATTGTCATGAAAGACTTATGATATTACCATGGAGAGCATAATCTGCAGGGACATATATTCTCCCCTCGTAGGTAACAGCTCCACTGATGATACTCAATTGTTTCTCGTCTTCCACTTCTACTTCAGCTTCAATTGTGGCTTTGGCTGTGGCCATTGGATTATCGACTAGCTTATCTGAGCTGTCATCTGCCAATGGGCCAGTTACCTGGGCCTTCTTAATCGTCAGTAGGAGGTCATTGTAGGATTCGATTGTCAGGATTGCCAAGAGCCGTCCGACAGGTTTCTCATAGCCGATCTCATAATCAGACCGTTTTGATGGGCCATCAGTGGTGTGTTTTGTACCTTCCAGGTGCTGAGTTTAAGTGCACCTGCAAGTCAAGTTCACTTACGATGCCAAGTATACTTACGAGGCCAGATACACTTGATGTCTGCAGGGTAATAGGTTATTGTTCCAGTACTTCAGATGCGGATTGTGTCATAGTAGCAGTTTCTCAGATTCCTGAATGGTCATTCCCATCTTCTGAAGTTGAAGCTCCTTCCACGACCAAATGCAGTGTCGATTCTCATTGATTTTCTCATTGATAAGACAGTTTCGATTGCCATTGGAGCTTCTCGTGCTTCTGTATCTGTATTCAATTGCAAGTCTTGCAGAATCTCTTATAAGGTAAGTGTTTCTTAAAGAACAGGATGGACTTGAAACGTAACCTTGTATCGACCATATCGGCAAGAAGACCCTTGTTATCCTTCTAAAGGGTGAGTACAATTGCATTCTGTACTCGAGAATTCTGCATTCCGCAGCTCTCCCATGCATCAATAAGGGCCAACCTTCTATCAGCCATTTCTCTTCGCTGCCAATGTGGTCAAGCATCTCCGAGATCAATGGAAGTGGGTGCAGATTCTTGATTGTACTCACGTTGAGAGCTTGGTAGTCAACTTCAGAGTTTCAAGCTGCCATCCTTCTTCTTAACAAGCATATTGGTACCGGTGACGATGGCAGCTGGATAAAACAATTGGCGAGGTTTGTCTCGATGTAGACCTTTATAGTTCTTGACTCAACCTCCAACAGGTGATATATACACTCATAAGGCAGCTTGTGCTCAAATTCCAGGTCGATCGCATGGTCAATTGAACGGTTAGGTGGTAGCGCCTCTGCCTTGGCCTTACTAAAGACCTCCATAAACTCCTGATACTTGGCAGGGATATGGTCGCCATGGCCTGTAGGTACCATTTCAGGTGCAGCTCCATCTATCCTCGTTAGCTGTATGTTTTCAATCGTGAGATGGGAGCGAAGGTTGTGGAATTCAGGAGTCCTTGTCATAACGAGTTATCCTCGATGGGAATCCCCACAGTCCAGTACTCTCTTCATAACTCGGCGAGCAGGTAGCAGTCATTCAAGCACCACCAATATGTACCTCTTCTGACGCAACTACTGCCGTTACTCCTGCTCGCTTGTCCAGCTCCAGGTACTCCTCTCACTATTGGTGGTGATGCCTTCCATAGAAGCTTCCAGTAACCATGTGCAATCGTGAATACATATGGCGAATATCTCAAGAACCTCATCACTAGCTATGAGATCCTTGAACGCAGTGGCTCCAAGCAGATGTATCTCTGGAACCCTGCACTCCGACATCACCTGGGTGGCCGCCGGTGGTGTCTCGGACTCATTTGAGTCCATGGGTTTTAATCTGTGGTCTCCGCTAGGGGTCCGTAGGGTCAGAAGTCGACCAAATATTCAGTCAACCTCAGGGTTTCTAGTCTTGAACCAAGGTAAGTCTAGAATCAGATCGAAAGCCATAGGCATGACCAGCACCTCCAATTTGTCAACCGGAGCCAAATGCTCAAAATACTGAACTGAGATATTTGCCTTTCGACTCTCCTTTGCAGACATCATCAATTGGCCATTGAGACCCTGCATAGCTGTAAATGCCGGTTCATGTTGTAGCCTGAGAAACCTGAGCAGCCTCGGAGACATAAAGATGCTCGTCGCGCTGCAGTCAATTAGAACCCGAATACGCTGCATCTTGCTGTGTCGATCTCGTACAAGTAGTTCGTGAACAATGTGAGACAAATCCAGCTTCTCTGTACCACATAAGTATTGACTTGAAAAGAGAGCCCTGGGGGGCTCAAGGATAATTCTCGATTTGAGAGCGATTCGGGGGGGCTGGATCTCATCAAATCGTCACCAACAACCATCTCATTCCCAACCTCTCTAGCCCTAACTCTTCTTCGTCCAGCCTCTCCCGCCGGGCTAGGTGTCAGGAGAGGTATAAGAGTTTTTTGACTACTCAGTGTCGAACGACTTTTGACGTTTCACTTGGTGGTGTCTGCTGCCGTTACTGCCGGGCTTTGGAGTTTTGTCAGGGAAATTTACCCTGTTGTACTTTGGGCAGTGGTGTGTCTTATGCTCTTTGCTGCCGCACCGTGTATACTGCCCATTTGCCTTTCTGCTCTCGTAGCCTCCTTCGAAACCCACGGTGCTGTGGTCAAACTGCTACAGGTACTTCTGGACTTGTCATTGGTCGACCTCTCGGTCACTGGTTCTGAGCTGGATGGCCGGTAACTTCAATTCCTGCCTTTTTGGGACGATTCCGGCTGCCTTTGCTGTTGCTGTTGCTGCTGCTGCTGCTGGCCGCCGGGTATCTTATCAGTGTGTATGGCTTCTGAAGCTGCAGCCTTGTCGAAAAGGTCCTCGATTATTTCGAGCCTTTCACAAGTGGGGGTCATCGGTTCCACCTTGTTTTTGAGTATGTATCGGAGGCCCACGCAGACCATATCGTAGAGTATCTGTTCGTTCTTATGTATGGTCCATCTGGTCTGTCTCCAATTAGCTTCCACACAGTTCGCATAGGCTCTAACCGGCTCATTAGGCAATTGTATGTATTCATCCATCGCCTTCATCACCGCTTTTCCGCAACAATCCTTGTCTCCATATATCTGGGTGATCTCTTGTGCGAAAAGGTCGAAGTCCTCCAAACAGGGATCAGAAACTGTGCGCAGGTCACTGGCCCATTCGGAATGGTCCGTGATCGTCATCTAATACTGCCTCAGATCCGGATGGTTGCTTCAACAGTCAAGGAGCGAAACCGCGTATTTGACTTGATCGTGTCCGCCGTGTGGGAACAAGTATATGTGTGAGTCGAAATTGGAGTGTAAAGTGTCGATATACTTGTTTAACTCTTTGGCTCCACCGCAGTATCAAACAGGGTCGACCATGGTGAAAATGGCAGGTTTCTCATACGTCGTGGTTTCACGTTCGATACGTTCGGTAGTCCATTTCTCTCGTTCGAAAGCCAATCATTCCCACTCAGCCTTTAACCATATTGTCTGTTGTTCGAATATCATCTTTAGCATCCTGTCTTGGGACGACATTTCGCTGCGATCTTCGTCAGTGACCATGAATCTGAAGCTGTCATCCAAGTCATCGCCATGACTTTCATCTTTGTCGTCGACCTCGTCATTGACTTCATCTTCATCGCCCATATCATTGATCTCGATGTCTGATAATGACGTCGGAGCGATCGTGAATCTGGTGATTCAACATGTTTGGTTCTTGGACGTGGAGGTTGCGGCCTGCAAGAATTCCTCTCTGTTGCCACTCTCAGTGACGCGTAATTGAATCCTAGATGACTTCTTTGGGGGCATTGGGGCTGCAATTGTATGAAATCGATAAATCATATTTTTGTATAAGTGTCATGATGCATCAAGAAGGTAAACAAATCATGAAACCCCATAAGCAAAACGTATCTGGTGGCTGAAAAAGTGATTATAGTGTAGAGACATACATCCGTGTACGACCTCGTATGAGAGTACAAGGATAGATACAGTTGCAAACAGGAATAAGCAATATATATCAATTGTACAGTATATAGGTAAGATTATTGCTAGGGGGCCAAAAGTACTTTGCAAGGTGATTATATATGAAGGGCGATTATTTGGCCTCGGCAGCCAAGTGCACTTATGAAGGCCAAGTACGCTTGGGAGCCAAGTACACCTGGCACCGCCCTTACACCGAGGTAACCAGCCGATCTTTATCGATCATCTCCAGCCAGCCAAAAGCCAGCACCACTCGATTGTGTCCAGCCAGCCCAGAGCTAGCACGGCTCGATGATGTATAGTTAGTTGAGAGCCAGTCCAGATCGACCTCCAAGCACACCTGATCAAAATTCTAATGTTTCCGTCCAGATGTGCTCATTGCATTCAGCCAGCAGAGTACCAGCCTGGCTCGATCGCATATTGCCAGCACCACTCGATCATGTACAACCAGCTTACCGCCAGTCCTGCCCAATCGCATCCAGCCAGCCAAGAGTCAGCCCAGCTCAGTCATCTCTAGCCAGCCGTGAGCCAGCCCAGCTTGATCATCTCTCGCCAGCCAGGAGGCAGTTCGGCTCAATCGCATCCAGGTGGAGGACAGCCAGTACTGCTCAATCGCGTCCAACCATCGGTGGGCCAGCCAATCTCAATCTTCTCCCACCAGCTGAGCCAGGCTAGCCCAACCGTTTGCACCCAGCCTGCTAGTCTATCGATCTTTTCCCCCTGTACACTAGCTCCAAGTTCTGTCCCAAGTGCATCTATGATCTACCATGATTTGTTGTATATAGGTAGCAATATATTTGTAAATCAAGTGTGACTTTAAGTAATTAATTGAATGCCCTGGTAAGTCAAGGCTGTGACAGGGAATCAAGGCTGCGACCGTACAGTGTACTGCGTCTGGAAATAAATGCTCCGCCTATATATATCCAACATGGTGGATTAGCGTCGATGGGGTAATATACAACATGACATGTCGCAAGAATAAGAGACATGGTATAATAGCCGCTGCATGGTGAGTATGAAACGGAATTTGTCGTCTGAGTGATGCGTAGCGTCTAATTCTCCGTTAGAGGGTATGAGGTTCCATCAGAGCCATGAGGAATACTCTGAGATTCCTGACGGAAACTAGGATTGTTGCTGACGTGTTCGAGCTAGATTAGCCTGATATTGTGCAGGTCAAAAAGAAGATTCCAGAAAACGCACCTATGAAGAAGAACAAAGAGAAGTATAATGATAACTTATTTGGTACAAAACTAGTGATTATCCAAGACTTATGATAATACATATATAATCTTGCCTCTTTTGGATGACTCCTTAGATGATGAACACAATCAGGATAATTGGATATATACCATCACTAATACAGAGGTTAAGGTCCTTTATTGAGTCTGAATCAAAGAAAAGGTATACATCCTTATCTATAAGATTAATTACTGACATCTTCTGCAAAATGTTCAAACTGCATGGCAACTCCTGGAGCAGATGTGTAGGCCAGAGTTAAAAACTGTAAGGCACATGAGTATGAGTCCAGAGATAGTTGGTGGTAAACCATACATTTATCATGAAATCTGATCGACTATATCGGGAAACAATCCGTACACCTGGACATATTAGTTACGCCCTGAAGTGAGTTGTGTGCCTTGAGTGCCTGGAATGTCAGTAGGCAGAGTAATATGTAAGTCCAGAACAATACGATGTGAGGCACTGCAAAAACAACTCTTGACACTAGATATTCACATGGTCGCATATCACTCTGCACAGCACCTTGGAATGCTTAATATACTGTAATTTTTGTCTGGCGTTTCCAATTGCATGATGATCAGCCAGCTGTGAGCCAGATAGACGTGAGTCAGCCCAGCTCGATCATCTCCCGTCAGCAGTGAGTCAGCCCTGCTCGATCGCATCGAACCAGCTGAGAGCCAGCTCGGCTCGATCATCTCCCACCAGCGGTGAGCCAGCTGAGAGCCAGCCCGGCTCGATCATCTCCTGCCAGCGGTGAGCCAGCACAGCCTGATCACATCTAGTCAGTCGACAGCCAGTCCAGCTCGACCTCAATATGAACCTCCAAGCCCACCTGATCGAAATGCTAATACTTCCATCCAGATCTGCTCGTCGCATCCAGCCAGCCAAGAGCCAGCACGGCTCGATCTCATCCAGCCTGAGGTGAGTCAGCCAATCTCAATTGTTTTCCGCTAGCTGAGCCAGGCTAGCACAACCGTTTGCATCCAGTCTGTATCGATCTTCTCCATCCGTGTACTAGCTCCAAGTGCTGCCCCAAGTGCATCCAAGATCTACCATGATTTTTTATATAAACAGTTACTATGCAAAAGTCTTGGTGATTCGGTCTGTGTGTACCCCATCAAAAGTATATGGTTGCGACTTTGCAAGTTCGTTACACCTTTCATGATACCTCTAACTGCTCAGTTAGAGATGTCCCAGTTAGAGAAGGGAGCAATTCTCATTCTCTCTTGAGATACTCTTTTGCAGCGACTAGCCTGATTACAGGGTTACCTTGGTACACAGTTGGCAATTTTGTTACTCATGCTACTGACTGTCAATTCCTTGACAACAATCCATGTAGCAGCAGATCATGTATTCTGACTTATTGACAATGAAGATCTATCATGCGAGTAGTCAAAAAAGATTGACCAATACAAGCTGAATTGCACGATATATATGTACAAAATATAATACTGTCAACTATTAATCTGGACTGGTACCAAAACAACTATATGAAGTTGCTAGTGAAGAAAAGACCAAAGTTTGAAGACAGATATATTTTTCAAAGTCTACAATGAGTACTTGAACACAAGGATTGGATACATGAGGTGTGGGAAGGAGTTATTTGGAGTGATGAATGCTCAGTAGAGAAGAGTGATTCAGGGCAACAAATGTTAGTTTTTCGACAACCATCTGAAAAGAAGTTTAAAGACTGCATTGCACTAAAAGGAAAGGACAAAGGGGTTTTCTTGATGGCCTGGGTTTGTTTTTGGGGCAGGAACTGTGAAACCTTCTGCTCTCTTATTGTCAAATCGGTTAACAAGGGTGTCTATGTCAAGCTCCATGAGTATCTTCTTCTTCCAGTTCTTAAGCGTTTCTATGACACCCTAGGGGATCCCATCTTTCAGCAGGACAATGCTTCAATACACAAAGCAGCTGTGGATATGGATTTGTTTAAGAAATACAACATTCAGGTGGATAACTGGCCATCCTATTCCCCAGACCTCGATCCCATTGAGCATGTCTGGTTGAAGCTCAAGTGCACGCTTCATAGAAAATACCCAGACATTGGAAATACAAAAGGATACCCAGATGAAGTGAAAGCAAGGTTGGCAGAAGTTCTGCTCGAGATCTGGCAGGAGATACCAGAAGCATACTTTGAGAAACTGTGGAAAAGCATACGTGACAGGGTGGCTGCTGTAATTGATGCGAAGGAATCGTATACAAGGTACTGAGCATGTAATTCTATTTGTAATACCGATACCAGGTATACTTGACCTCGTAAGTGTACTTGGCTGGCAGGCATGCTTGACCTTGCAAGTATACTTTGCAGTTGAGGCTGAGTAAGCACCTTTCAAATATAGTCACCTCACAAAGTGCTTTTGGTACACTAGCGATTATCTTGCTACCTTACCTTACAATTGATATCCCTATTACTTATTCCCGTTTGCTACAATATCTATACATATTCATCCATACCAATAAGTACATCCTTACACTATAATCGCATTTCAGTAACCAGATACATTTCGCTCACGGGATTTCGTGATTACCCCTCTCGATACATCAGACATAACCCGATAACTATCACTAGATTGTCGATACAAGATAAATGACAATCGGTCTCAAAGAGACATGTCACCTGCTATGATATGCACTCCGAGAACTCGAAATATCTCCATTCACGACCTACAACTAGTATTATCACTACAACGATGAATGAGGATAAGAACACCTGTCAATGAAGTCAATTGACTGCTGCAGAGATGGTTGTGAATTCAATTGGCTCCGAATATGGTGTCACTCACTCCACAAGACGAATTCGAACACATCGCAATACCTCACTTTTCGAGACCTCAGAGTATCGAAACTTAATGTGTATACCTGTCAATCAAGTTATTTGATTGCCGCAGAGATGATTCTGAAGTCAATTGGATCCGAGAGTAGTGTCATCTACTCCACATGACAATTTCGAACAAGTTGCAACATCTTACTTTTCGAGACCTATCAGCATCGAAATCTCATAAGTATTGCTATATCGATTCAATTGACTACTGCAGAGACCATTTCGAGGCAGTTCGGAGGTTAATTGATTCAATAAACTCCATCTCTGACCGCAATTGTTATATCAGAGACGATTTGGTGATGATTCTGAAATCATCTGAGTGTCAATCATTCCTGAAAAATACATCACCGGCCCTTTTGGCCACTACTGAGAAGGACTCGAAACACCTTTAACGAGATCCATCGTATACAAACAGATGATCGAGACGAATCGAACCAAATCGAGTATGAAGTGCTAGTGAATCTCTATCAATGACACTCACATGTCGACTAATTGGTTCTTCAATACCTCATTCCCAATGCACCACAACTCGGAACGCATACAGATCATCATCGTTATGGTGATGATTCAGGATAACTATTCCATCTAATGGAGTTGATTAACATGAGCAGAGTCAATCCCCAGACAATTCGAATGTCAATCGACCCTGATACATTCGTGACCCACCTGATAGCAACACCACTGAGAAGTCCTTGAAATACGTTTGACGAAGATATTAGTATATGAACGAAAGATCAAACCTAGTGAGAATGCTATCGAAGAAAATTGTTTAAGCAGCTCTGAAGCGCACTTGACAATTACCTTCCTATGTTCTGAACAGAAGCTTTGAAGTACACTTGAGGATTATCTTTCTACGATCTGAGCGGAAGCTCTTAAGTGCACATGACAATTACCTTCCTATATTCTGCACGGAAGCCCTCAAACACACTTGACGATTACATTCATACGATCTGTACGGAAGCTCTGAAGTGCACCTACGATCGTCAGTCTTGCACACACGAAGTACACTTATAGATAATGATTACATGAGTATGAGCGTGCACTGATGGGGAAACACTAATGATGGGCAGACTCAAAGCCGATAATCCAATATGCAATTCCACAAGACTGATTAGCAAAGAGGTCGAACCTGTCTCACATCGTTCACAAAGCGCTTATACGAGATCGACACTGTGAAATGCAGTACGTTCGGACTCTAATAGACTTTGGTGCGATGAGTATCTTTATGGCCCCGAGCCTGCTCAGATCACTCGGGCAACTGCTACCATATGAACCAGTATTCATCTTCACTCAGAGGGTGATGTCTGCAAAGAAGAGTCGAAAGACGAGTATCTCTGTTCTGTATTATGAGCATTGTTAAGGTTCCGAGGATGCTCAGGCGACTTGGGCTACCGCAACCACATGAACCGGTATTTATATCTTCCCAGGTCTTGATGGGAAGGTGGTTGTATCTGCAAAGGAGAGTCGAAAGACGAGTATCTCAGTTCGGTATTTTGAGCACTTAACTCCGGCTGACGAACCGGAGGTACTTGTCATTCTTATGGCATATGACCTGGTTCTAGGCTTGCACTGTTCAAGTCTAGGAACTCTGACGTCAACTGGACATCTGTTCGACTACTAGCCCTGTAGACCCCTAGTGGAGAAAACAGGTTAAAGATCATGGACTCAAATGAGCCTGTGGAATGGGTGGCTATCCAGGGGATATTGTAGGATCTACAGGCAGAGGGTGAGAATCCAGATACATATCTGCTTGGAGCTGCCACATTCGAGAGTCTTATTGCTAGCGACGAGATTCTGTAGATATTCGTCCAATAGCTTGGCGATTTTGCTGGGTTGCTTTAAGCTCCAATAGAAGGTACCATGTAAGTGGGAGAAGCCCCGGGATCTGGATGCGTGAGCAGGAGCAGTAGCGATAGTTGTGGCTGAAGATTTACATATTGCAGGGCTTGAATAACTGCCACCGGCTCGCCGAGTCAAGAAGGGAGTTCGCCAGCTGCAGTGCCTCGGTTTCGTTGTGGATGGCCATTAGATCTGTGGCTTCTGGTTTTCGTGACCCTTCCGTTTCCATTCTCATATCAGTACTTAGTACAAACGTTTGCAGATTGAGCGGACGAGACTGACCAGAGAGTACCAACTGACGATGGCAGTCATATCCCCAGCAATTATCAGAAATTCGTGTAGGTCTTGAGTAAGGCCAAAGTAGAGATCCTACTACCATGCTGGTCAATTGACCACGAGACCGACTCCAGGTACAAGCTGCCATATTGACATATCAAATAACTGTCGGAGATTGAGTCAATAACTCTAACGGTCTACATCGAGACATATCTGGCCAATGGTTTTATCCAGCAGTCATCATCACCGGTGCCGAATCCTTTTACCAAGAAGTAGGATGGTAGTTTGAAAGTCTGAAGTTGATGATCAAGCTCACAAATCCAGCAGAATCAAGAATTGGTTTCCCTTTCCTATTGATCTTGTAGATGCTTGTCGATATTGATAGCGATGAGAAATGGCTGCTGAATAGATGGCAATTATTGAGCCACGGAAGAACTGCGAAGTGCAGATTTCTCGAGTGCAGAGTGCAACTTGCCAATATGGCAATACAAGGTTACGTTTAAATGTATCCTTTTATTTAAGAAGTACTTACATTAAATGAGATTCTGCTAGACTTCCAATTGAATGCAAATACAGAAGCATGAAGCCCCAATGGCAATCAATGCCCTATTTTGACAAGAGAATCGATTGGAATCGATGAGACTCGACACTGCATTTAGTCATCGACAGAGTACAGACCTCAAAAGAGGGAAATGACTGTTCCGAAAATGGAGAAACTGCTACTACGACGAAATCCGTACCAGAAGTACTGGAACGATAACCCATCATCCTGCAGATGTCAAGTGCATCTGGTGTCGTACGTACACTTGGCCTTGTAAGTGTACTTGGCTTCTTAAGCGAACATGACTCGCAGGTACACTAAGTCTCGTAAGTGCACTTGGTTTCCAGACGTACTTGGCCTAGCCTATGACTTTACTATCTAACACCTGGAAGTCAATGAGATATTATCGGCGTACAACTTCACAATCCAGCACCTGCAAGACACATAAGACCCTGCTGATGGCCTGATTATCAGCTCGGCTACGGGAAGCATTTCGAACAGCAACTGGCTACCCTGACACTTGAACCCTATGATGACCTCCTACCGGTGATTAAGAAGACCCAGGCTATTGACCTATTGGCGGTCAATATCCTGCCAGAGATGTCAGTTGTATTCTTGGGTGTCAAGTGATGCCTGGCAAAACCCCTCTGCAGAAATAGAATGCTACTCGACTTAATAGCAATGACTCTGTGGCCACTTTCTTTTCCGTTACAGCTTATAACCGTCTCATCATTGAGGCTATTCTGAAGGCAATAGCAGTTGCGCCTCCAAGAATTGCACGAGCTACTCCACCACCACCACCACAACCACCACCACAATGATCGTCTCTCCTGGAAATACCTGATACCTCCAAACCGGCAGAGAGCCCGATACTTGCTTCCAGGTTCTTTGCAATATACCACTTGGCAATGACACAACCGGAGGTGACTGCTACTCACAATGTCGAGTGTGCCTCTCTCCAAGATGTGTCATTGTCTGTACTGGAGGAGTCAATGAGTGTCAGAGTTGCACGAATAGTAGAGACAGTACAAATTGTTGAGGTGATGTCGCAAGCAGTGGTGGAGTTACAGCAATAGCAAGAGGTGAGGCCGCAAATTGCAGAGGTTTTGGTGGAGGAAAAGACAATGTGTGACGTTTCATTGGTATTGGTGGGTGTTGATGAGTCATTGGAGTCAGTGGCAATTGACACGTACCAACATATCAATGCCGGTATGAGCTTCACACAGGTCGAGACATCACGTTTGATACTACCATGAATGGGTCTAGTGTTGGCAACGAAACGGACCGGTTCATCGCAGATCGAACCAACGTGGAGTTCGATACAGATTCGATCTGAGATTTGGACAAAGTTCTGAGGTTTATCCAAACTGGTTTCCAAACCATCCATCTTCGAACAACAGTAAGTAAGCGAGATCCGATCCGATCCGCTCGATATGTAGCGCATGTTGTAGCGGGAGAAGTTAGCTACAAGATGCACTACGTTTCGAGCGGATCGGACAAGACATCGCTTACTTATTTTTGTTCGTAGTTGTAGGTCGAAATGGTGGAATTTGGGATGAAAGGTTTGGCAAGGATCCGGTTTGCGCGGACCAAAACGGTTCGTCAATGGTACGAACTCTGGGCGGTTCATTACCAACACTAGATGGGTCAGCAATTTGAGTGATGATTTTCGGTACGTCCAACAGTGATGCAAATGACTAGCATACTGATGCACGTAGATTCGCATTTGGTGGTTGGGTCAGCGTTTGGTAGTTGGATTAGATAGGGTTTTTGCATATCCTCTTCATGTCAGATGGAGTCGTTTGTGCGTTTTACAAAGATGTTTTAAGTCTCTTTTCGGTTTTCTTGGCAATATTGGCATTTGATTGACTAATCATGTGTGACACCTTCGTGACAAGCTAATACGAGATCATTTGAATCTGCCCCTTTATGAGAAAACCTTTCAGGTGCATTACTCAGCGACGTGTCAGTCCTTTTCCACACTGCATTACCCTTCGTCTGCATCGCAACTACACTCTTTTTCTGCCTAACTGACATTCCTGCCTTTTGAAAATGACCCGAACAATAAAACCACTATACAAGGTCTCATCCTCAATTCCAAAAATAGCACTGATCACTCCTGGTACCCCAATGCCATGTACAGCAAATGGTCATTAGAGGAAACTCACTTTGCAGTCTGAGAAGGAGAAGCCAAAGCCGACGAAGGCTACAGCCTCATGTATCGAAGGTTCAATTACTTAGATCTCCTCAGCATCTATACCCAGTGCATCCGTGCCAAATTCAGCTTTGAAACCGTTACTGCCCCCACCGAATCAAGACTCCAATTCGATGTTTCCAGTACTCAGGGTCATTTCCAAGGTTAGTATGTATTCAGCAACAAACCTTAGTCACCTCCAGAGTCCATACCCATCATCATCGGCTTCACAATTGATCCCATCATCTCCACCGAGGACACTGTCGAGACTGTCAGTCAGCAGTAAAATATATGGCAGTCGAAGTGTCCTTGCACCAGGTGACCTTCGAGTTACTGCTCTAATGGAGATATTGCGTCGCATGATGGAGAAGCAACTGCTGAGCAAGACACCATTTCCAACTGAAGCTGAGTTTCTGCTGGTAACTTAAACAATTCCAAGTGTGGTAGATACTGACTAACATATCCAACACAAAGTCTGTAGATCATTCCTGGCCGAAGGCATGTAGGCAGAAAGGAGTTAATATTAGCTTCCAGGTACGTCAGGAAGAGTGTCTCAAAATAGTTAGGTATCTCTCAGAATTGTATTCGCAGTAACTAACTGGCTGTATGTCAGATCAAAAACAGTTGCAATGCAGTCAGGTCGCACATGATCAACAAGGTGCGTGAGTGTGTAGGGAGACTATATAACTTGTACCGTTTCGAAGATGATCAGTACCGCATACACATTGACCGAATTCTTTCAGAATTTATATTCATTGTATGCCAATGCGATCGTACGAATGAACCTGATGTGAGTTCTGTCTGCAACTTGTAACATCACTAACACTATCAGGAACGAGCTCGCTTCTTTCTTGCTGAGGAGATTTCACGATTTATATATATACATTTCTTGCAACGAATTCGCAAACGTGGCAGGCATTCAGAGGGCTTCCCTGAATGGATTTGGGAACAGACACCCCCGGCACTGATTTTGTTAACATGTATGGCATTGCATCACGTACTGACAGAGTGGCAAAGAAATGGAGGTTCAGTTCCAACAAAGGTTGTAATTGATGACCTCAAAATCCAATGCAACAGGTCCGAATAGGAGTACTACTTCAATCGAGATAATGACGGCGGTAAGTATATCCTTCACAATGCATACAATTGTTCTAACTATTCGCAGAGACTTACACTGATCTCATGAATATTTGGCACAATCTCCCATCTCTATTGAGACAGAAGGTAATCAAGTCAATAAGGGCGACTCTCAACAACCTTATTCTACATGAGCAAGGAGCCAATAACATGCCACCCTTTGCCAAGCATCGTCGAGTGGTATTATACGAGACTGCGATGGAAGCCCTCATGATAGAGCTGAATATTGAGACTCCAATCATTGCTGCGATCCGCATCCCTGTTACTAAAGATTTGTCATTTGATGCTGAGAATGGTATTGATGATGGTGGTAATGATAGCGATAACGAGCATGATGACATTCACAGTACCAGGAGTCATACTCAGCGACATCGTGGTCTCCAGCAGGATGATCATAAGGTTGAGAATAAGGAGGATGAGAAAGAGAATGTGAATGTGAATGAGAATGTGAACGTGAATCAGGATAAGTACAATGACGTAGAGTCTGAGTTGGTGGATGACTGCTAAGGAGAGAGTAGTTTAGAGGATGTGCTTCAAGCTGGCTGTGATGTGTAACATGGCGTTTGGAATGAGAAGAGAGTAGTTTAGAGGATGTGCTTCAAGCTGGATACCACATGTATCATGAGATATATAATGGGGGATATTTGGAATGGGAAACTGTATATATTAGAGCTTAATGTCAAACATCGTGAATAGTAACGTTACTGCACTGCATCCATCACACGAGATGTGAATGTAATTTAGGGCATCGCATAAACCTTACATCCTGTGAACATTGCGTTATGTTACAGTGTACATTGCACTCCTACGTTACATGAGTAGTGTTGTGGATCAAAAGGTGAGTACACTGCATGGCTGCGTCAGTAAGAATTATGTTTACTGTATAGCTGCAACAGCAAGGAATACAGTATCAGGAGGTGCAAACATAATGCCAGGGGTAATATATATGCACATACAGTATCACTTCACGATGAGGCTTAACAGATTTCGTCTGAAGCATCTGATACGCACTAAACGTTCCGGCATCTGGAGCGGGACTTGTCATTTTTCCCGATGCCATTGTGAACGAATATATGTAAGCTAGTTATTGTCAGATCAGCTCGATTTGTTGATTCTGTAGCTAACCTCAAGAACTTCAGAATAAATCACAAATCAAGCTGATCAGAGAAGAACAGGTATACCTATTTTTGTTCGCAGTTGTGGGATTCGATTCGAGGTTCGAGTCGAACACTGCAGTTCAAGTCGCAACTCAAATAGGACTCAGATTAAATCCTTCTCATATCGCTGAGCCATGAACCGATTTGCAATATTGCCAATACCAATTATCCTAATACTTCAACCTTTCGATGACCTCCTATCGGCTAATAAGAAGGACCAGATAACTGATCAATTGGTGGCCAATATCTCTGGGAATCTATTCAATCACCAAATAGCCACAGGTGAAGACAAAAATGAGAGCCAAAAGGGTGTTAGTTCTGTAGCTCTGACCACCAAGGGTGGGATATATATCCCTGTAGACAATACTCTCAACAGTAAAGTAATTAGTCTCCTTCATAATACCCCTGCATCCGGTTACTTTGAAACTCTCTAAATAGCTGAGTTACAGTCTGGTAATTGTCATTGGCCTACAATGGATACGTACATAAGGAAGTATATCCGCAGCTGTAAAGTATACCACCGAATCATGGTCTAGCAGCAAGCCTGCCATCGAGTCATCATGCTACTGCCACCACCATCACAATTCTGAGAAGGTGTCACAATGTATTTCGTCACAGTTTGCCAGAATCGACCTTGTCCGGATACATGGAGATCCTAGTTATTGTTAATTGGTTTAGAAAGATGGCAACCTACCTGTTCCACAGAAAGGATATCTTTTCAGCATAGCTGAAAAGATTCCTCTTCGAGTTTGTGATCTGCAAATGTGATATCCCTGACAACATCATCACTGATCGCAGTATCCAGTTTATGAGTCAATTGAAGACAATAGTCTGTAGCTATATGAGTATCGATCACTGGCTGTCGACCGTATTGCATCTACAGATAGAGGGCCAGAGAGAGCGCCAGAATCAGAAGATAGATAAGTATCTCCAGGTCTTGTGTAACTATGAACAGAATAACTGCATGAGACTCTTACTATTGGCAAAATTGACCTATAAACAATACTGTGTTGGCATCGATGAGAATGACTCCCCTGTAGGCCAATTATCACCACCATGAGACCATTCAGTTCAACGTACTGAAGGATCAGACCTACTTGATATCGGCAGCCTGACCGGACTGAATAGCAACTGCTATCAAGGTTACACAACGAATTCTCAGTGAATACCTGCTGGAAGTTCAAGGCTATCAGACGTAGTACACAAGTGCCAACGACATGAAATCTGGAGTTGGAGATAAGGTCTAGCTTTCAACTCGAATTATTAGGATGACAAGAGCCTCCAAGAGGTTTTAGTGCTAGCGTGTTGAGCTATATACATTGAGTAAAGTCATCAATAAGAATGCCTACTATTTACACTTGCCAAAGACGATACGTATAAACAATGTTTTTCACCACTGTCCACTTGATAAGTACTTATAGCCTAATAGCGGCCATCCTTTATCAGAGCCTCAATCAATGATGATCGATGATTTGAATAAATACGAGGTCGAACGAATCAATGACTCTGGCTGATATTATCTATATCTCGATTATGTAGTTCAGTAGGTAGGCTATAATCTTATCTGAACGAGCAGGAAGACTGCAGAATACCTCAAGCATCCTCAAGAGATATTCAACACATTCCATCGGCACAATCCAGATGTCCCTTAAGGTAATTGGAAAACCACTACAATGGTGGATATGAAGGAGAAATAGAATTCGAAGTAATTGGACCGAAATTATCGCTTCTTGAGTCTGACAATTTCTTGATTTCTCTCCTCTTATGGACTTCAATCCGGTTAAAATGATATCGGAATAGGATTCGCCATCTATGATTGGAGGTAGATTTCTCTGTGCACCGAATCCGCTGTGAGGTTACCTCATTAAATCAAATAGGTTCTGAGACTTGTAATAACGTTCAGAGCCTATACAATGGCGTATGAACCTGGATCATTCTTCTTCAAGTACATATATTTAGCTGCCCAGCAGGTCTGTACTGAAAGAGGAAGATGATATAACAGAAGAGGTCAGGCTATAGTCGTTAGGATTGCAGATGATGGCAAGGCTATGAGCTGAGACAGAGTAAGCAACAAAGCTAAGTAGACTCCACATGGCTGCCATCGTACATTAGCTATTATTTTACATTATAATTGATATCTTCTTGATCACCCATTCCAGCTTGCAACTATGACTACACATATCTGCCCAAATGAGTATGTACGCCCTTACATCATGAACATACAATGAATGTTGTTAGAAATATTGTCAATATCTTAATCTAGACAAAGTGACAGAATATATTCAGGATATTCATATTTGTATATACCTTTGAATCATCTCCACAGCTCTCTCACTCACTTTACAAAGTCCAGAGAACCACATATATATTCAAGCTTCTGCATATCTAGTTTGAAGTACCCTCATTCAGTTCTCGGATCCATTCGATGCATGTAAATAAAACTCATGTTGGTGACTTTACAGCTTCTGGCAGATCTTGCTATGAATATATTTTCTGCAGTCCTCTGCACTGTCCTTGATATGAAAGTTCTGTAAGGTTGCTTTCATATTGAAAGATAGTCTTTTCTCCTGCCATGTATACTACAAGTGCAGTTTCTCGCATAATATATCTCTGACTCTGGAGTCTCTGCTATCCCTCCGACATCCAAGATTTGAGACTTGTATGCTGATTCCTTACCTTCTAATAGATTGTTACACTCCTCTGCCTCCATATTATATGACATAACATTTTCAATCAATAAGTTTCAATACGTCTTTCATTTATTTCCACTTTAGGAAAAGAATTGTTTAGGGACTAGACCATATTTGTCAACTTGATATCAGATGTGACTGAGCTGCTACAAGGTTATACAGTTATATTGATGGTACAAAGACTGTTGTATAGAAATAGTTGACTTTACATAAGGAGGATGAGACTATGCTTCAATTTATGTCTCTGGGTTTTATACCAACCTACAATGTAGTACATTTGGAAAGGGTGAAGCAGACTCAGCCAGTACAAAAAGTAAATTCACACTAACTTCCAGAATTTACATTTCACAACTCTACCAATGGGATGGCAAATGCAGCACATCAATCAAGATTTGAAAGTCTGAAGAATACTACCAGATCAAGATCAATTGATCTGTATGTAGTGTTGGCAATGAACCACCAGCAGTTCAGTCCATTGACGAATCAGTTTGAATTCGGAGAAGCGAATCCTTGCCAAGATCTTTCCCCTAAAACGCTACATATGTGTCCCACAATGTGAAACACAAATAAGTAAGCAAGATCTTATCCATTCGACTCCAGTGTTTGTTTATTTTGTAGCTAACATTAGGCACTACAAGATGAAATAAAAATCGAGCCGATCAGACAAGAATTTATTTAGTAATTTTTGTTCGTAATTGTTGGGATTGTGTTCAAAGTTTATGTTGAATCTTGAAACTTTGCCAAACCTTGGATCCAATCTGCATCGAACCTCTATTCAGTTCGATCAGTCTCAAATCGATTTGGTTCATTGCCAATACTAACTAAATAGGGGATTTTCTAAAAATCAGTATCTTGTTTATTTATACATAAATATCTAACTGTAAGACGACTCCATTAATATAGAACGATGAGTCTGAGTAATATTGTAACCATCAAGTGATAACTGATGTGCCCTTCTAGCTATATTTCAGAGAGTTATACAAAGCGAAATCCTGGGAGGCTGACTTTGTCTCTAAGGTTGATAAGGTGGTAATTTGTCTAGCTGTCATAATACTGTATTGGAATCTGACAATCTGAACTACTGGTATTGAACTGCAGACACTACAACAATATAATAGTTACACACTTAGATATTAGTCATCCTTGTGTAGCTATCTGCAATGTCCTAAATTTAGGCTTGCTGTGTTTCAATGTATATTCAATACATAAGAAGAAATTTTCTACGATCTAGAGAGACAGGAGATCTTTTCAGAGTATACTCAGAACGAGATCAAATAGTCGGTCACAATGGAAATATAATTTATATTTGCTCCCATGCAAAGTATAAGAGCTTATAATGATCCTATAATGACCTGATGCAAAACAACTTCATCACAAGATTGAAGAAACAGAATAAGAAAGAGTAAACTGAGCTGTTGTTACACCGTACAGGTTATACACCACTCAGTACCCTCAAAGCGGGATCACCTATGATCACTTGACAATAACTGGATCGCAATGTTACAAGCGTCATCTCTGTATGTCCTCAAGTATCCACAGAATAGCACTCAAAGTGGTTAACAAAACCAGTGAAATCAAATAAGCTGTTATGCAGTCACCCACACTTCTGATAAGGAATAAAAGATGGTTACTGAATCGATACTCTGTCAGCTCATACCATCGAAAATATGAAAACAGCTGAAAGGCTGTAGATATGAAAGCACCTGAGTTTACATTTTAGCAAACAAGACTCTGATGACTATATATATGCAGACTGCTTACAACAATACCCCTCAGGATAAAATGGATACCATTTACCTGCAAACTAAGGAAATAAAAGCATACAATAGGTCTGGACTACAGATGTCCAAAGGACTGATGACAGTATGAATTTTGTTAATCTGAGTTGGATATCTTAGCGGAGAGGTATGGAAAGTCCTGTGCAGTGGTGGAGGGTAGGTTGTGAGAAGAGAATATTGGTACCAAGGGTATTTAGGTAGAGAAGCTCATGAGAAAAGTGAAGATAGAAGTAATTGTTAAAGCGAGAGGAACGAGGTATAAAGACTTCGGGAAACTCCAAGAGTAGAAGGGCAATGTTCTTGACGAGGAGAACAAGTCTGAACTATATCGGAATTGAAATGCCAAATATCTTTGTCTTGAATCTATAGATTTTGTGACTTTCAATTTTGAGCAAATCTTCATTACCTCTATCGCAAGCAAGTCCTGAAAGCTGTAAGGATACTACTTGTACTGGTAAACCTGATTGACACTTTCAGTATTACAGTTATTTCAAATATTTAGTTCTGATAGATTGAACGACTACAATACATAGTCTATTGGATAAGATTAAATATGGATGGTTATCACCTTCTCAGATATCACACTCTTTTTTCTCTACACATTTTTTTCCCATTGTCCAGATCTTTCTCATTGCACAATTGCAACGTAATACTCTGACCGCTTCTGATTTGATTCATATTTATGTAATTTCTGTTTTGCCAATTTGGAGGACTTTCATGAGCCAATGATGACCCCATGGAGAAGAATCATGAGTTCACTCTGGACTGAAAAAACAGAACAAGAAATGATACATTTAAGAGTCTCACTTTTTCATATCTCGTATCCATATCTAATTTATATGATTACTACTATATTATGTCAGATGGGGACAAGCAAATTCTTTTGCTCTTACTTTCTTTTTTGTCTGACTGAAATAGCAGTGTCAGATGCACTTGACCTCATAAGTACACTTGGCCTTACAGGTACACTTTGCCTCGTAAGTGAACTTGGCTCGTATGTACACTTGACCTCGAAAGTACACTTAGGTGTTGAAGCCAGGTAAGTACCCTTCATATATAGTTACCTTGGGAAGTGCTATTGGTATGCTAGTGATTATCTGATCTGCCTTACCTTACAAGTGATATCTTTATTACTTTCTTCAGTTTGCAACTGTATCTACACGTATCCAGCAATATGATGATGTATATCCTTGCACTATAATCGCTTTTCAGTCAGCAGATTAGTTTTGCTCATGGGAATTCGTAATATCTTTAATTTTTTGACATATCATGACAGGTATACAAAACTGGCGATTTGTCAATTCCAAACAATTGCAGCTCCAATGCCCCCAGAAAGGTCATTTAGGACTGAATTATGTGTCACTGATAATCGTGGAAGCGAGGAACACCTTCAGGCCATGATGGTCATATCTGAGAACCAAAGATATCGAATTTCCAAGTCCAGTTTCACTCTGACAGTCTTGTTGGAGGTTGCGATTGATGAAGATAAGATCAACGATGAAGATGCAGGTCATGGTAATGATCGCAAACAGGACTTCATATCCATGATTACCAATGAGGATCGTTGCGAAATGTCTGCCAATTACAAGATGCTAAAGATGATATTGCACCAACAGGCCATGTGGTTAAAGGCCGAGCAAGAATGACTAAAGTTTCAACAAGAGAGATAGGCTGCTGAACGTAATACCATGATACGTATCAAACTCGCAATTCTCTCCATAATCAACCCCATACGATATTGTACTGGAGCCAGAAAATTAGACATGTTGATCGATATGTTATGCTCCAATTCGACTCATACAAATTCTTATTTCCACATGGCAGACATGATCAAGTCAAGTATGCCATTTTCCTCCTTGACTGCTGAAGCAACTACTTGGATCCGATACTACATCAGATGACAGTGATGGAACTTTCCAAATGGGCCAGCGCTCTACTCTGGAATTCTGACTCATATCTGGAGGATTATGACCACTTCTTAGAAGAGATAACTAGAATATATTTAGTGAAGGATCGCCATGAGAGAGTGGTGATTGAGGCGAGAGATGAATGCATTGAATTGCCCAATGAGCTGGTTAGAGTCTATGCTAATTGTATGAAAGGTAATTACAGACAGGCATAATGGACTATATACAACAATGAGCAGATACTCTATGACATGGCCTGGGCAGGGATCTCGTACACACTCATAAGCAAGGTCGGAATCATGACCCCCACTTGCAGAAGGTTCGAGACAATCGAGTACCATTTCAACAGATCTGTAGTCTTATAGATCATACATACTAATAACAGATCCTGTAGCCAGCAGTAACAACAGCTGAATTCATCCCAAAAAGACGGAAAATGAAGATTCTGGCCCTCTATCTCTGAAACGACGACTGAGAAGTAGACCAACGATAGCTCTAAAGGGCATGGCAGATCCGATAGCACTCGCAACAAATTGACCACCGTACTACATAAGCAAAAACATTTTCCGTCTGGGTGGAATAGCTCCGTCAGAGTGGCCTCACTCCATCAGAGCCGTCAGAGACACTACGGTGGCGGCCTATTCTGTACCCAGCGTCAATGCCATGTGTCGCGTTTTATATTGCCCTCCGATCGTAGTTTCACCGTTTCTTCTCGCTCTGTCGGTTGCCTATTTTAAACGAACACTCTCGCGTAGTGACCAACTGTGACCATACGTCAGAAGGGGTTATTTGGGATTGCGCTTTAATCCGAATTGCAATGTGATGGATGAGGCTGCGAAAACCTCTCCTCGCATTCCTTCTACCTGCACGCAAAATGCAATTCTCTCTTTACTAATTATCCACATCATTCGAAGTCACCAGATCAATGTGGCTATTGACAATCTATCGTTCATTCCATCCATCTCCTGTCTTACTACTAGAAGCTATCTTTGGAATTACGTGCGTGCAGCTGATAATATTTTCCACGCTGAAAACTTGCAAAGCAATGGCTGCCAATGTTTTTCTCACTTGTACAAATTTCGAGATGGGATCCAAGTTTCCCAAGATGTCTTGTATTGTGGTGAGCGTCAGGGCTAACCAGTACTCAACGAAAGCTCCATCCTCGTTCAGGAGCCTGATTTTGAAATGTCACTGCAGTTGCCATGGGAGATGACCATTCAGTGCGCCATAACACCTCTCCGGAGGTTGCTTTACCCACACCCAGTCTTTCCGTCAGTGCCCTCCGTGCCAGCTCTCTTTTCCTGTGCATCGACACATCTGAGATATACGTTCACCTTCTGAATCATCAACCTGAACCTTCATACCATGGTAAATACAGAGCTCCATTGCAAGCAGTTTTTCATCCGATATATACGTCTTGTTACGACTCTTATGCTTGAAAAACTCCCACATACCATTGTATATTGCCACACTGAGCGTTGCGTCTTGTGTATTGTCGAGTAATACTCTGAAGTCTTTGATCATAGCGTCAGGATGCTTTCCATGACGGCGGTTTTGGGGTCCCATGAATTCCGGCTTCACAGATGACTGGGATCTCAGGGGGGCAGCCAGATCAGCACCAGAAGAGAGGACTTTGCAGGTATCAGCACTGTTATCCCGATACTGAGTGAGGGCTTGAAACTTAAGCTCTCATATTTCGAAGCAGAGAATGCAACACTAATAGGTGATTACTTGCGGCAGGTAGTTGATATTGTGATTGGAGACGTTCCAACCGTCCTTGAGGTTCATTTTATGTACTTGTTCATGTCTCTCAGCAGAATACTATTGCAAGGCTCTGTATCAACAAATCTGTTCGATCCAATGAGACATCAAGTGGATCTTTGGCAAGTTGAAGTCGGCATCTAACTCCTTGGAAACATCTATCTCATCACTGATATAATTCTGCCAGGCATTCATTTCGCACCGCTTCTTGGATGGCATCCAAGTTTCAACATTTGTTTCCTCATCTACCTTTCGCTTCTTCACGAGTTCCATTCTCATGGCATTGGCTTTGGTCTTCGCCTTTGTACCGGCCCGTCCGAGTAAGAAAACATCTTCGAAGGTGTGAAAATGATGCAAGGTGTCTTCCATATTGCTCAATGTTGCATCATTGTGAGATTTATAATGAGCATACATATAGAAATCTATCAATGCCTATGTGCACTCAATTGTACGATTGAATATGGGATGCTGAGTAGGGCTTCCGCCTCGTAGAGTATGGGTTACAACTCCAAGCAGGTACCGTCTAATTTCCATCATCTCCTTCCCATTCCACTGAGAAACCTCCTCATATGACCTGTTTTTTGGTGTGAGGTCGTGGTAAGTAGGAATGGATGACCAGATTGCATTGTACTTGTCGAACCGTTAGTGCGTCTTCATGAAGTGGAAAATCCACTTCTGGAGGTGGTCAAGCATGCCGATCTGCATTGTATGGAGGAGGTCGGGCTTCGGGAGGTTGCTCACAATACAGGGAATATGTCAAAACGCGTTCAATCGTCAGTGAACATGATGTGACGAGAGTTCAGCATCGGCTGCCTTGGTGTTGACATCGCTGAGCATTCTATATAGGTTGTGATCCCACTGGGGGTATTGCTTATCAGGAGGGACATAATCTTCAAGTTCATTCTTTGGACACTTGTACCAAAAACAGATATGCCGCTCGAGATGATGTAGGTTGCTATTCTCAGGGCAATCTGCAAGCCATGCTGCTAAAACCGGTTTGGAATACCTGAAGTTGCCATCTGCACAGAGAATGTTGTAATATCCGCTCATGGCGCTGGGATTTTGTTTAAAGGTGAGAGGGTAGAGTACCCACTGGAGTACCTCGTTCAGCACCTCTCGGTTTGTTTGCCGCTGCTCATCCGAGTCCAGCCACTTCTGAGAAATATTGCGGTTCTTGATCGGAATTGGCAAGCAGCGACCATTACGATGCTCTGCGTTGAGGGTGTCTGGCGGATCTTCGAAGATAGATTGCCAATTGTCATATATACAGGCCACTCTATCTTATCGCCAGCAAGATTCGAGAGATGTGTTCCATCGGACATGAAGATCAAGGGAACCAGTGTATCTCCCACTCTGAGTGTTGACTTAACGTTGATTAGCATGTTATAATTCTCGGATATCTCTGCTTACCTGTGTCTCCCACCACCAGTCCGCCGGATGCATTTCGGTATAGAGGCGTTTCAGAGACGTATTGCTGTTAAAGCAATGCTGAGAGGTGTAAATGAGATGCTCGGTGTAGACTGGCTGCCGCATCAACCATCTCATACTTTTGATGATGTATCGACTCCAGTATTTAATTGGGTGTTGGTGATTGTCATTCCATCTCATATCCTCGAGAGTGTATAGTTCCCACCCCCCGAGAACCTGATCATCTGGCATGCTAGCCACGAGCTTCTGGATGCCATCACTATTTTTGAAGCTTGGGAAACACAGAGTGGTGTTTTCTTCCTTCAGCATATTGTCATAGTACCTCTTCATACGCTTCTTCTTGATCCCACAGTGGATATATTCATACTCTTCACGCATCGCGAATGGGTAGTAGGGATTGTATTGTAGGGTTGTCTCAAGGCAATCCTGAGCGTCGTGTTACAATGGCTCAGCAATGTAATCGCTCAGCAGGGTACCAGCGCCGAGGTATGTTTCCCTCCGCGACAGAGGAGGTGGAGGTGGCGGTGATTGAGACTCCGAGTCTGCAATGTTTTCAAGGTATTTAAGGTAGGGAAATACGTCCAAATCTTCGACTGAATCTTTGTTAGCGTTGAATTGACGATGCTGAGCAGGATCAACGCGTCAGGGTGCGCTGCGAATAGACAGATTCTTCTGGCGTGCAACTTGAAGGTGTTCAGGATGGTGTAATTTGTTATGTTTAAGTCGCCAGCTGTCTGAGGTGAACTTCTTTTGGCATGAGAATTTGGGGCAATGGAAAGGGGTTTTCTCTGACATTGTCGATGACACGCGAGAAGTAGAGTATACAGTGTAGAAAGGGACGAAAGTTGGTGCCAGGCTAGAGTAGTCTGGTGTGAGTGTAAGCTCACAATACTTTCAGCTAACTTGAGAGATATATTGAGCCTCAACACGATCATAAGGAGGTTCCATAGATGCCAGGAGTTGCAACAACGCTGTATGCGTGATGTCCCATAATACTATGAATAAAATAAAACCAATACAAAACCTGTAATCAAAATAAAACCTGGGTGATTCAAAAACCTAGCAATGCGTGTAATAATCAATGCCTGAGATAAATTGATTCGAACCAAGGAAATGAACAAGCCCACAATACAACCCCTAATCCAAACGAGCCGGAAAACAAAAAAACTCCAAGCTAACAAAACACCTCCACGCGTACCTTAATCAGTACCTGAGATGAATAGATTACAGCAAAGAAAACTCACAAGACAAGAACCCGACCCTAACCTGAACGAAACAACCATCACTTTCTCTGCAATGCGAGGACTGGTTAACTCCTTGCCTACCGAGCCATCCGGGTGCGCCTCAGGGAGAGGGACATCGGGAAGAAGCACATCCGGGAGACTGTTGCCACCTGCCGATTCCCTGACTTGCTGCTGACCCATATCGACATCGGAGGTATTTCCAGCTATCTCAGCTTTTCGCAGAGTTGGCGCCACCGGGCGAGATTTTTGCGGCGTCACAAGCCTCAAAAACTCCAGTCCACTGAGGGGATGAGTCTCCAGACTTCGTCGTCGTGGGTGAGGCTCTAGGGTTTGTGGCCATGGAGCATGTACCGGAGGTTGTTGTCGTGGGGTATACGTGCGCATCTTCTGACCTTGCTCAGGTAGCATGATTGGCTGATCGTCTACCATGGTATCTACATCGGCAGTGGATGTATTTATCATCTCTCCCTAGCCAATCATTCAAGGTTCTTTGCCATCTTCCTCATCCTCATCCTCCTTCTCCTCATCCTGCACCTCCTCATCCTCCTCCTCCTCATGCTCCTCCTCCTCATGCTTCTCCTCCTCATCTTCCTTCTCTTCATCTTCCTCCTCTTCATCGTCACCGTCCCATTCCATATCCATATCGCGGTCTAAATCAACGCAGTATGGTGCTTCCACATCATCCTCTATACGCATATCCACATCAGAATGTGAGTCACATTCACTGATCGACTTCTCGGTAGAGTTGGTATCATCATCTGAGGAAATTGACATGGCGGGCGATGCTTCTGACTCTAAATATACCAGCTGTAGTTAGCCCTCAGTGTCCGAGTCTGCCTTACACATTTCCTTCTGCAATTGCACAACAATGGCACAAGAGATATCATCCTGAGACTGCCCATTCCCCTTGCTCCCTGTAGCCTTTCCACCGCTCTGTGATCTTCTCACCCTGGGATTTGTTTAACAATACCTTTCTCTTTCCTGTTCCTGTTCCCCTTCCCCTTCCCTTTCTCCATTGCCTTCCCCTTCCCCTTTCCCTTCCCTTCCTCCATTGCCTTCCCCTTCCCCTTCTCTTCTTCCGTTTCATTCTCCATACCCTTTCCGTCCTCAGTCGCCTTCCCTTTCCCCTTCCCATACTTCGTTCCCTTCCCTTTCCCGGTCCCTTTCTCACCGCCCTGCGTGTCCTCCTCCCTTCCACCGCTCGACGCTTCAGGATCCACCCAGTTCTCATCATCATCATCCTCGTCGATTATCTCATCTCAATTGTGTGGCCTAACGGCCAGGAAGACGCTCTGATTGTACTGCGGGCAGCTTGGTGGCTCAATCTTTGCCCTGAGATCATCGCTACCTTACCAAGAAAAATGCTGGCCATTGCGTTTAACCTTCCCCAAGCTGGTTGTCTGCAGATTGGAGGGATCAACTTGATCTCCAAAGGTACGGGGGTTGTCCCACCTCCAATTGTTCATGTGGTTGCGGGTTGTATCAAACATTTGCTCCATATATGAGCGCAAGGCAGCCCACCACTCCTGAAAAGGCAAACACCTGCTCCTGCGGTGCGGCCACATGAGCTGGAATTGGACAAAGTGGGGAGTGGTGACTGGATCAAGGAAGATTATATCGTAGAAGAGGTCCCATGCCCTCTCATCCTTGATACTGCAAACATTCTATATCCGTATGAGTCCCCTGATATGCTCCGAGATGAATGCCTCGATTCGGTCCCGGTCCAACTCGAGGTATCGATTAATAACTGACGTCGACATCTTTCCCCCAGCAGACTTCTTCCCCTTACCTTTTCCGCTGCCCTTTGGGACCATTAATGAATCTACATTCAAGGCGTTAGTATTATGATACGGTCACATGTAGTGGAAGGAAGTCCAGAGGGAACGTACAATTTGTGTATATTATTAGGTGTGTTTTGGAATGAGAGGCGTTGTTTTGTCCAAGTCATATGATGTTGAAATAGTTCAGGATGCTGGCTGTATGTTCAATATGGGAGGAAAAGAGAAAGGGGTATAGGTGGGAAGAAGGGATATATATACTCGAGTTCCTGCAATTTCTTTGTTCAACATGTGAGATACGGTAATTTTGATTCATATCCTGCCTTTTGTTGGTTAACGAACACAAATTGGCCCAGCCTTCATCTTGAACAGCCACCAGGCACCTCATGTACGAAAAGCCTCAAGACGAGATTTAGTACTCACGGTGAGAGAAGTTTACAACGCCGGGTATTACTTTTGCATCATATACAACTTTTACCGCTCAGACTTCTTGCATCTCGGAATAAACTGAGCAGTTCTCAGGTTGTCCCAACTGTGCAATCATCCAACACAGCTACCAACACACTCTGTGGTGGAAAAAGCACACACAACTGATATCATATGATAGAGAACAAGTCATTGTTCGCTTTGCGATACTTTTAGCTCTGCGAAATTGGGATTTCCACTGGGAAGCTGAAGATATACACAATCGATGGTTCGAAGTATTGTACCAAGAACGAGTGCAATACTATGATTATCGCACCAAGAAGGCATCAACACCCTTCAAGCAGTGCAAATAGACCTTCAGATGTTGCTGTAACAGTGAATATCAATGCTGAGTTTAATCTGAGTTTAATCTGATGGCAGTTAACCCCATAAGTGAATGCTTTTCAAGGCATCTCGTCCCTGAGTATTGTCACAGGTGATAGTGATTTTGAGTCTAGTGCGGTCTACACTGTGCCTCCCTTTTTTTTTTGAATCCCTCCCTGGTCGCTCAAGTAGGAGTCTATCTCGCCTGCCATTGCATATACATGCCGAGGAAAGTATTCCTACATTCATAACCTCAAACATCTATATCGGACTATGCCTTCGCAAAGATCTCACCCTGATATGACTCCAGTCGTACCAATTGTTCGAAGTCTTACTAATTGTCAGAAACAACAAAAGCGTAGGCCTTTGGAGAATTCTCTGCTTCTCCCTGCTAAGACACTCGTTTCCGCACCGAATGGTGAGAGGGGTTCCTCTCAAGGAGGAAGTTCCGTAGGCTCTACAATCCAACGTCAGAACTGCACCCCCTCATTTTCGCTGAACAATTTTCGCATTGCAGATATCATTCAACGCGTGACTTCCACCCCATCTGCTATACAGCAACACTCAATAAATACTCCAACCGCTATGCCGGATACATCCAGCATTGCTAGCACTCCCACTACTCTCGGTGGTCTTGAAAACCTGCCAACTCCCATCCCTAATCCAGAAGCCCGCATGATCATTACAAATTCACTGCGAACACGAGCTACAGAAAGGAATCAGAGACAGAGGCAGTGGCAATTGCAACTGCAGTCGGTGTCTACACCTCAATCAGTGGTCTCCGGCAGTCACAGCATCTATCGATTTAGTCACTCAGATATGACTCGTCTTGTATTTGAAACAGGAAGACTCCTGGAGCTCTACATGTCGAACAAACGGCCATTTATCAGTGCAAGCGACTTGGAGATGGTAAGTTATGCAATGCGACGCATTGTGAAAGCATTGGCTGAAGCCCCACACTGGCAGATAATAGAGAAGTACTGCCTGTTGCGCCGAATTTCGAGGTCATCGATTTCAACCTTTGTTGGAACTAAACCTTCATTTCCTTGCCACTCTGTCAGTGCGTGATGCAATGCTGTACATATTAACACAATCAATGCCGGTGGTGTCTGTTTCCAAATCCATTCATAGCAGCCCTCTGAATTCCTGCTGCGATTGCGAATTCGTTGAAAGAAATGTATATATAGAAATCATAGAATCTCCTTGGCAAGAAAGTAGCTAGCTCATTTCTGGTGATGTTTGCGATACTACAAGTTGCAGACAAAACTCACATCAGGTTCATTCGTACAATCGTGGTGGCATACAATGAATGTGAAATCTGAAACAATTCGGTCAATATGTATGCAGCGCTCTTTATCTTCGAAACAGTTCAAGTTGTATAGTCTCCCAACACACTCATGGGCCTTCATGATCATATACGATCTGACTGCATTGAAACTGTTTTTGATCTGATACACAGCTGGTTAGTCAGTGCGAATGCAATTCTAAGTGATACCAAACTATTTTGAGACAATCCTTCTGACGTTCCTGAAAGCTAATATTATTTCCTACCTGCCTGTATGCCTTCGGCAAGGAATGCTCTACAGACTTTGTGTTGGATATGTTAGTCGGTATCTACCACTCTCGGAATTGTATACGCTACCAGTAGAAACTCAACTTCAGTTGCAAATAGTGTCTCGCTCAGCAGTTACTTCTCCATCATGTAACGCAATGTCTCCAGTACAGCAGTAACTCGAAGGTCTCCTGGTGCAAGGATACTTTGACTGCCATATGTTTTACTACTAACCGGCACACTTGATGGTGTCCTTGGCAGAGACCATGAGATGAGTTGTGAAGCTGATGATGATAGGTGTGAACTCTGGTGGTGACTAAGATTCATTGCTGAATGAATACCGATGTTGGAAATGACACTGGGTGCTGACGACATAGAATTGAAGGCTTGTTTCGGTGGGGGCAGCGACGGTTTCAGGACAGGATTTGGTGCAAATACAATGGGTGTTGATGCTGTGGAGACCTGAGTAATCAAACCTTGGATACGTGAGGCTGTAGCATTCGTCCGCTTTCGCTTCTGCTTGTCAGACTGAGAAATGAGTTTCCTCTTATGACCGTTTGCTTTACGTGGCATTGGGAAGCCAGAAGTTGCCGGTGTTGCTTTTGGAATTGAGGATGTGGTCTTGTGCATTGGCTTTGTCGTTCAGGTCATTTTCAGAAGGCAGAAATGTCAGAAAGACAGAAAAAGAGTGCAGTTGCGATGTAGACGAAGGGTAATGCAGTGTGAAATAGGACTGACACATTGCTGAGCATTGCACCTGAAAGGTTTTCTCATAAAGGGGCAGATTCAAACGATTTTGTATTAGCTTGTCACGAAGGTATTGCGTATGATTAGTCAACCAAATACGAATATCGACAAGAAAATCCAAATGACAGTAAAAACATCTTTGTAAAATGCAAAAACGACTCCATCCAATCCAAAGAGGAAATGTAAAAACCCTATCTAATCCAACCATCAAACGCAAACCCAACAACCAAATACGAACCTATGTGTGTCAGTTTGCTAGTCATTTGCAGCAGTGTTGGACGTACCGAATATCATCACTCAAATTGCTGATCCATCTATAGTGGTATCAAACGCGACGCCCTGAACTGTGTGAAGCTCATACTGGCATTGACATCTTGATGCGTGCCAATTGCCACTGACTCCAACGACTCGTCAACACCCACTGATACCGACAAAATATCACACATTGTCTCTTCCTCCACCAAAACCTCTGCCATTTGTGACCTCGCCTCTCGCTATTGCTGTAACTCTACCACCGCTTGCATAGTCACCTCAACAATTTGTGTTGTCTCTGCCATTCGTACAATTCTGGTACTCATTGACACCTTCAGTACAGACGATGATACATCTTGGAGAGAGGTACACTTGACGATGTGAGTAGCTCTTACCTCCGGTTCTGTCATTGCCGAGTGGTTTATTGCAATGAACCTGGGTGCAAGTGTCGGGCTCTCTGCCGGTTCGGAGGAACCAGGTATTTCCGGTGGAGGTGATCGTTATTGTGGTGGTGGTGGTGGTGATGGTGATAGAGTAGCTCATGCAATCCTTGGAGACGCAACTAGTATTGCCTTCAGAACAGCCACAACGATAAGAGGGTTGTAAGCTGTAACAGAACAGATGATGGCCACAGAGTAGTTGCAATTGAGTGGAGTCGCATTCCATTGCTGCAGAGAGGTTTCGTCAGATATAACTAGATACCCAAGAATACAACTGACATCTCTGGCAGGATATAGGCGACCCACAGCATGGTGTACAGCCTTTGCGGTGAGCTTCTCAACTCATGAGAGATGCCAACTATTCGAGCTGTGGTGAACAAAGATGTTATCCAGACGGTCATAGCTTTCTGGGTCGTAGCTTTTAGGGTCGACAATGCAAACCCTGATGGGGTATATAGGTATTGAGTCAGTAGGGATGACATTGCTAGAGATGTTATCGAGTTTTCATTTCTTCTGGAGGGCAGAAGCAATGATGGTTGGGGGTATTACACGTATGTGGGAGGGTGGCTGCAGCTTCGGTATCCCGGAGTACCAGGTGTCTTTCTTGTTATGGGCTTTGACACGTTTAGGGTTGTCACAGTTGTCCGTGTTGTCAAAGTGGTCAGTGTTGGGGTCAGTATCGATAGGTAACGGTGGGTTTTCTTTGTGATATCGGTTCATCTGCACCTGAGTTTTATCGAAACATCCTCATAGAAATGCTCGGAATCCACTTCACCATTCTATGTATCGTGGTTGTAACGATGACCGATACTTCCACATCCCATGATACTGTGCAAAGTGCATTGTAGTGACTGGGTCCACAAAGAGGATATCATACATCAAGTCAATCGTGCCATCATCCTTGATACCATGAATGGCATCCATCCGAATTAGGCTTTGAATGTGCTTGGCCATGAACTGCTTCGCGACACCATCGAGGTGGAGAGTGTCCTTAATTGCATCGGTTTTGAAGGAGGTGGATGGGATCTTTTTGAGTGGCATTGCAACATTCTGAGCTGTAAATAAGATGTATGACGGGTCAGTCAGGGTTAGGGTTAATGTGTCTGAAAATGATGATGAGAGTGGTAAATAGGTAAAGATAAAGGAGATAGAGATGATGGAGAAGAATTGAAATGGAGGAAGTGTATGGCAGTATATATACAGTGCAGAATGGGCCATCAGGGTGCTGGAAACGTGTGGAGTGACTCACAGAAGTGTTGAAACCATTGGTGACATCAAACATCATACTTGAAAAGGAACTGTCCTAATTGTGAGCCACCATCGGTACTTCTCTTCCAGCCTGAAGGATGTACTGCATGTTTTATTCGACTCTGTGAGTTGTTTGAACCACTTCTTGAACGCTAGATATCCTGGTCATGCGAATGTTGGGTCAAAGTGTCGAAGTCTGCCAGTTTGGATTCCTATCATATGGAAGTGACATCAAGTTCCAATATAATGATACAGTGTGGTTTCACAAACAGTCGGAACCTGCCATATGAAGTTCGAGAAGTATTACCGGCATCTCTGGCGGTATATTGGCCTCTCCAGTCACCACAAATTGATTCTATGCAGTGGTGTCATGAACTCAGAACTCGTGTCGTGACACACAAAACAAGTGATACCACATGTTTTCGTTCGTGATTTGTATCATCTACCTGGTCAAACATCAAACAACAAAACAAACAAGCAAGTCTATAGATTCTTCCTTATATTTGCCTAGCAATTAGGGCGAAATTAGGCTCTGGATGTGGCTACATCATAGCATTTTATATACGGCTCAGTCAGTTTTGTATGCCATGCAGCTCAATTATATTACCTCCGCTTGGCAACACTCATAACATTCTGCCAACTGAATATACAACCCTAAACAGGGTCTACACTTTGTGCACGATACCTCTCATACGAACTCCGAATCATTTCTGACCTCTTTGGTTGAAACCTTACAAGTCTGGCCTGTGGCTCCACAAACATATCGATAGCGACCATGCTCGATATCATGTCCAATTTGTTGAGGTGAAAACAGACTCCACTGAGTCCCCTGAACGTGTTCGGACAAACTCTCAGTATTGAGTCGACGATTCGCACAGTGGTTTTCATGTGAACCATGACCACATTGATGATCCTGATGTGTTTCCTCCATTGTACACATCATCTTCTCACGAACCATCTGAATTCGACTCAAATACAAAAAGCTTCTCATATTCCGATGCTGGAGCCCTTTGTCGCATACATTACGATCGGCGACGAGGACAATGCTCAGCAATTCTTGGACAACCCCTTCCATCCGTTCACCAGTGAAGAGGAATACAATTTTGCACAGCTGGTCACATCGAAAGGTCTTCCCACCAATGTACTCGACAACTTCCCAAAGGTCAACTGTGGCCTTAAAGAGTGTGTGCATGATTCTCTGAAATATAATTACAACCTCCAACAGAAAATTGACCCGATGGAGGACGCACTTGGCCATGACACGTGGAAGATAGCTACATTGCAGATGGCATGGAATGTGCTGCATCTGGATGCAATTCAGATTTGGCACTGTGACCTTATAGAATGTGCAAAATGGCTACTCTGGCAGCCAGTATATGAGGAACATCTTACTTTCACTCCGAAACGATGCTTCAATAATGCTGGGCAGCGTGTTTACAACAAGATGCATACTGGCGACTGGTTGTGGGATAAGCAGATAAGCTTCCTTCTTATACCCTTTACAATGCTCTATACCCTTTACAATGCTTACAATTGTGTAGACAACACTACCAGTGGGTGACACGTTGGTGCCAATGATATTGATGTCTGACAGCACCCACCTCACGAACTTCTCTGATGACAAGAAGGCATGGCGGATATATATGACGAGCAGCAATCTATCTGCAAATGCACGGATGAAGCACACAATGAACAGTGTGTTGTTGGTCGCCCTTTTGCCCATTCCTGTCAAGATATGGGATGTCCCTCTGAAAAGAAGAAATACTCAGATGGAGCATAACCGCAAGCTTTCTCAGTATGTGCTGCAGTATGTATTGCAACTCTTGCTCAATTTCGAGACCCGCACGTTCTATACCCGCTGTATCGATAGCATCTTCAGGCATTGTTATTCGAAACTTGCTGCGTGTATAGCCAATTACCCCGAGCACTGGAACCTTCACAACATCAAGAATAGTATATGCTACTGGTGCGAATACACATTGCAGGAAATGTGTAATCTACGCTGCCGTCAACATGAGCGACACAACTTCCAGTATCATAATATCTATGGTATACTGTCAGATTCAAATTCACCCCTGAGTTTCGCCGATCTTGAACGCTACGATCTCAATACAGACTACAACATCTTACAGTATCTCGATTGCGTTAGAAGCGATCTTTCCAAGTCTGATCTACTGTACACAATGCAAATTGGGATGTTGAAGCACCTTCTGGCATGGCTTCACAAACTTCTCAAGCAGCATAAGTGGCTTGACAAGTTCAATGATATTTGTCTCTCGGTGCCTGCATATCTTGATATGACGAAGACCAGATATGCATACTAGGAGGTTTCGCAGTGGAATGGAGGAGAAATCAAGACGATGATATGATTCCTTATGGGTATCATATACAATGCTCTGTTGGACCCAAGCCCCTCTCAGCGCAGTGTTTGTAATCGTGCAATTGAGTACTCCCATGCCCTTATTGAGTTGTATTTCTATTACCAGTGTGACTCTCACAATGACGAAACACTAGACCTCATGGACAATACTCTACGTTGCTTTCACATTTCGAAGGATGTGTTTCAACAATTCCAGGCAGGGAAAAGACTTGCAGCAGTGACCAAAGAGAGATGTACGGAATTGTGTGCCAAGCGGAATGCCGAGTTGGAGGAAAACAAGAAGAAAACAACGGCCTTTGGACAGCGCATTTGCGACACCTGGAAAGGTATTATCATTGCAGCATTGGCCGAATATATTGAAGTGGATAGCGATTTCAACTTTCCCAAGATACATCTCATGCAGCGCTTCCGAGAGCAGATACAATGGTACGTTCACTTAAACAGTCATCGATGGAGATCGGAGAAAGTTCTCACCAGAAGCCGATTAAGGATGGGTTTAATGCCTCCAACAAGACAGGTTATTACTATACTCAGATAATCAACTACTATCTTTGTAGTGATACATTCACTGTCAGAAAGGCCAATTGCGACACATGGAATTAGTGTTGGCAACGAACCGAATCGGTTTGTCACGGATCAAACCAAGGTGGGGTTCGATAAGGATCCGATCCGAGGTTTGAACGAAGTTCCGAGGTTTGTCACAAACCGGTTCGTGAACCATCTATCTTCGAACGATAATCGGTAAGCGAGTTCTTGTCTGATCGGGTCAATTTGTAGCGCATCTTGTAGCGGGAGAGGTTAGCTACAAGATGCACTAAAATTCGAGCGGATCGGACAAGAACTCGCTTACTTATTTTTGTTCGCAGTTGTAGGTCGAAATGGTGGGGTTGGAGGCGAAAGGCTTGGCAAGGATCCTGGTTCGCTCGAACCAAACCGGTTCGTCAATGCTATGGATCCCGGGCGGTTCGTTGCCAACACTACATGGAATCGTAAATGAGCTGCTCTACAGACGACGATGTAAGTGACAGCGGAAGCAATCACTACCAGTAGATGTCGTTTATTGAGGTTCATATCTCCTCAGTAGCACAACGAAAAAGAGAAAGTCACGGATTTTCAAGGCCATTTGAAAACAATAAGTGACGACGTACTCCGAAATGGTCTATACAATGCTATCTGTCATTTCTTTCAGGCCAAACAGGTAAATATCGATTCAGATGATCTCTTAAGTAGTGCTGCTGCATTTAACCATGGATTGAAGGTAGAATCACACAACATGCATGACGAGTTCATCATTTAGAACCTCAGATGTACTGGAAATAAACAATGGTATTCTGGGGCTGCCCACTATGACTGTATATGAGTTCAAACTTCGCAACATAAGGAGGGGCAGGAGCTGTCTCACAAGGCACTACAGGAACACCTACCGTACCGTATGCGTCGTCTATTCAAGCTGCCAGTCATCCATTTGTACGGCATGAATACTTTTTGGCTAGCATACATTAAAGTGATGAAACCTGCAAACGGTGGAATTCCGGAATGTACATCGTAGCTAGTCAGGATAGTAAAACCATCTCCCAGAGGCGTATACACAGTGATTAGTAGAGAAAATATTGTGGGTACGGCTCACTTAATTCCAGAGGAGTCCATTTCATCGAAGTCGGAGAATACAGGATGGATAGTCAATAGTCATATAGACCTAGTGACCTGGCACGATATTTATTATATGCTGGAGAATGAGTTGAATACAGTGGTGAAGAAGGTATAAACGGTGTTAAGAACTGTAATGTGTTTAGAACTGTAAGGTGTTCAGAACTGTAAGGTGATAGAACTGTAAATAGACTTAATAAACATTACTTTGTGATAGGCAGACCTTCAAGTTGCTTGTATCCAGCCAAGACATGGATGCAAGCAAAGTGGTTCTCCATGGAAAACGATCTTATGGTGAAATATGCCGTGCATAGTATCGTCATTACAATGTCCAGAGCAGTATTGCCACCAAGCACCAAGCACCATACAATAGCACTGGCCAGATGAAGAACACAGTATATTAAGTGTCCCAAGGTACTGTGCAGAGTGATATGCGACCGTGTGAATACCTAGCACAAGAAGTTGTTTTTGCAGTACCTCACATTGTATCATCGCTGACTTACATGTTACCCTGCCAATCAACATTCCAGGTAATCCTGGTGCACCATCAACATCAGAGCATGACTAATACGTCCGGGGGCAGGGAGTTTTTCCCGATGAGGGTGATTCAGTTTGATATGTTTAAGTTGCCAGCTGTCCAACATGAACATCTTCCTACATGAAAAGATTGGGCAACGGATGAGAGTCATTACTGCCATTATTAACGCGACGTATAGAGTTGGAGATGACTGATTCATTAGATGGAAAAGTCACTGGGGGGGTAGTAGGAGTGTATATCTGAGTCTGTAACACCCTCAGGAATCACGTCGCGAGATCAGTTGAGCCTCAACATCTGTGCTGATGAAGTTTCATCTACATCAGGAGGTGGAAATATGTTGGGAAAACAAAGTCCCATAATACTATATATGAATAAAGATAAAACCTATGAGAAAGAAGCCTAAAAATAAACCCGAGAATAACCTGAAGTCATTATAATACTGAGCGATAACAATGATCCTCCACGTATTGCTTAAGCCTGAGATAGAAGATTAAAGCAAAGATAACCCCCAAGAAAAGCCATGAGAAAACTCAAAAAAAACCCAAAGAACAGCCTGGATGCCAAGAATCCTCCACTGCGAACTTATCCAACGAACATCACAAAGCTCTGCGATGAGCACCTAATGTCAAGACTGGTTCAATCTGGGTGAGTATCGCTACACTCAGATTAGCCAAGCAGCTGTTGATCTACATCCACATCAGTACCAGCGTCTCCAGCCCCAAAGCTAGCACTCCCAGTCAGTCCATCCTCTCGTTGTGCCGGCATTTGCGGGCAAGGTTTCTGGAGCGTGACAAGCCTCAACTGTCCAGGTCGGAGGGGGGCTAGATCCGGTGGCGTCTGTGGTCGTGGGGAGGACTGGAACTCAGGAGAGTACTGGCGAACCTCCCGGGGTTATTCTGGCCTCCAAAGAACTATCGTCAGATCGTCTGCCGCTGTGTTTACTCCATCAGCCATGTTATTCCCCCTCGTATCGGGGTTGATTCCATAGCCAGGATACTTGCTTGCTATATTAAGGTACGTACAGGCGGCGAGCTCGGCCATGATTGCATCCTCTTCCTCCTGAGACCTTCCCATCTCCTATGGTTTCTGCTCTTTCTCTCCGTCTTCAGCCTACTCCTGAGCTTCGACCTCATCCCCCGATGCACCATCCATCTCCACATCACCGTCAAAGTCAATGGCAGGCGATATATCTGCACCTATTTCCAAGTCCATATCCTCATCCAAATCTGATTCCGTGTCAGAGTCGTGATCGCTGGAGATGTATTCGGGTTCTTTGGTAGGCTCAGAATTGGGCTCAGATCTGGGCCCTGATTCAAGCTCCGATTCTGATGAAGAACAGCTCAAGTCTGAAGATGGCGAAGAGACTCCACGCGTTGCTTTCCGCCCTGAATCAACTCAGCCCGAGATAACCCTCCAGCTCTACTTCACTCATTTCATATATCGTGTCTAAGTCAGAATCTTCTGTCTTAGGAGTAATGGAAGCAATGGGAGATGTGGGAGCAACAGGAGCAATGGAAGCAACAGGAGCAATGGGAGCAACGGCAGCAACGGCAGCAACGGGAGTAGGGGTAGATCCAGATGGGCCAGACCCATCACCATCAATAGCCATTCAAATGTCCTGCTGGGGTTTGTTGGAGGAATTGAGTGTATCGGATTTGGTTCCTTTACCTTTCTTCTCCGGCTACTGCTTTTTCTCTACCTCTTTCCCTTTCCCTTTCACCAAATCTGTATCACTCTTGTTATTTTCATCCTCACCGTCAGCATCGGTATTCCCACCTTTGCCAGATCCCTTTCCACTGCTCAGAGCGCCAACATCTGTCCAGTTCTCATCGTCGTCATCCTCGTGGATGATGTCATCCCAGTTCAGCAGTTTGTCAGCTCCACACTCCCTGGCATTGTAGCCTCTATAGCTCGGTGACTAGAGCTTTGCCTCGATATTGTCGCTGCTATACCTTGAGATATGCTCGCCATTGCATTTCAACTTGCCAGACTTGGTTTTCTCCTGTATATAGCGATCAACTTGATCACCGACGGCTCGAGGATTGTCCCACCTCCAGTTATTCATCTGGTCTCTTGTGTTATTCAATATCTGCCCCATATATGTACAGAAGGCCGTCTACCACTCCCGATAGGGTGATTGCCTACTCCTGCGATGGATCCACAGTATCTAGAATTGTGCAAAGTACCATGTAGTAATCGGATCGAGGAATATGATATCATATAATAGATATCAGACTCTCTCGTCCTTCACCGTGCAAATATTGTAGATGTGGATGAGCCCTTGGATATGCTCCGAGATAAACCCCTTGATTAGTTCCTTATCATATGTCAGGTGTCGGTTGATCACCATCGTTGGCATCTTCTTCTTTGCCATTTTGGGTCCCATTGCTACAAATATAAATTTAGTGTTTTTAGGGTTAGAGTTGGTTGACATAGTCATTGTTGATAGTTTCGATGGAGGTGTATTGCGAATGGGAGGAGATGGAGATGGAGATGGAGAAGATAGATTTGGAGGGAGTCTGGAGGAGATATATATACTAGTTTCTTCGCATTCGCAGGTTCAACTTGTGGAATGTGATTTCAGATATTTGTTTGTTGGTAAACCATTGCAAGATGAACGATTGATCTGTGTTGAGCAGGCAACACATATATCATTTCGACTAAAGCCTTCTTCCAATAACTACTACCCATGTAAAGTGTATTAAGCAACATTAAGTGTTGTTTCCAGGTATCAACATGCTTTTATCACTCAGACCTCGTTCATCTTGAAGCAAACTGGTATAGGTTTTGGATTTGTGACAACTGTGTGACCATGCAATGCATAGCTGTGGAAAATACACTTTAAACCACTCCAAAGTGATGTCATAAGATAACCAATACATCATCTGTACCCTCCCAACCTTTCTAGATCTCTTACTGGATACTTTTCAACGGGATGCTAAAGGTATACAAAGTCGATGATTCGAAGTGAGCTACTATGATCGAGTGCAATTCTGTGAATGTTGTACCAAGTAGGTAGGACAACCTGTCTGGTATTGGTAAAACTTCTGTGGGGTATGCATCAGTATGTAATATCAAGGCTGAGTTAATTGTCACAGTAGCTTTTACAATGATTAATCGATAAATGCGTATTGTTCTCACGATTTCGTACCGGAAAATTGTCACTGAGTGATTGTAGTTTGGCTTCGCCAATACTACATCTACCGATTTTCAAAAAGCCCACTTTCTTCGAAGTCACTCACCCTGTTTGTTTTCATCTCGTGCTGTGGCATTTACCTGTGCACCCAAGTATTCATCAACTCCTGACGTTTAACTTCCATATCCTAATGAGCATGATATCCCAAAACACCCTCGCGAGCAGAAACCTTACAAGGTAAAATGCTACCATCGTTTCTCAGCCAGGACATAAGTGTATGCAATCTGAGAGTTCCCCCCTTCCTACATCCAAAACGCATATTTCCGTCCTGTGGAGCGAGATACATACAGCTCGTAGAGAGAGTTCAATAAGCCGGAGTGCAAGCCAAGGTCAGAATCTCACCCCTACCTCTTCGCTGAAGAGTACTCACGTGACAGACAGCTCTCTACGTATCGTTTATATACAGCTAACTATACAGCCTCCTCGAAGTGTGATCTCTATGTCCACCAGAAATTCACTGATATCTACCATACTGCACGGTGATTCTAGCCTTACAGGTGACTTTCCCAGCAGATCCAGTCCTCTTTCCGGCCTTGAAGATCTGTCTGTCCCAATCACAAATCTCTATACCACGCAATGATTACAAATCTACTGCAAAGGCCACCGATATAAAGTCATCAGAGGCATAGGATGAGGTAGTGGCATGAGGTCCAAATGCATCTGCAAGCAGTGGTTACCCCTAAATTCCAAATCTATAGGAGTCGCAGCATCCACAGATTTGGATACAGTGATATGACGCAACTTGTTTACTCTACAAGCAGGAATGTGGAACTCTAAATGTGGAACACAAGGCCTTTTATGAAAGCAACTGATATGGAGACCGTAGGTTATGCAATCCGACGTATTGTGAAGATATCCGCTAAAGCAACACTGATAATTGAGAAGTGTTGGAATATCGCCATGCAGAACAACGATATCTGGTCCATCGCTTTCGAGGTCCGGGCAAAGGAAATATTGACAGAGGTGTGCCGAAGCAACTACTTGCATTGGCCTGGAGTTCACTACTGAAGTGTGTACTAGGTTCGAGTACAAAGTGATGAAGTGAAGTCGCATGTTATTCTGACTGCAAGGGATGATATCGCTGAGTGTTATGGGCTGCACAGATACGAATCAGATGCTGAGTGGTTGGAATGCATTGATTCTCTTTTAGAAGACCAGAAATATCTGTTTCCAGAAGTTGAACGTGACGAAGGCGGTGTAAACGGTGCTATTCCAATGCGAAGAGCGATGGAAGCTAATGACAAGCGGGCATCCACTATGAATTATTGTGGACGCTATTTCTAGATTCATCTACATCAAGTTCTATCACCGTTTAAATAACTGTGTTAAGTATGCGGATGAATGTTACAACACAATGATAGACGACAAGGAGGGGTATATACCCTTTCCACACATCATGTTCGCATGTATCGCATTGCATCATACACTCCTGGAGTGGCAAAAGAACAAAGGAGCTTCACCAACTGGTACCAAATCAAAGTTGAAAGCCAGGATACCTGACCGCTTGAACTACTTCAACTACTACAATGACGGTGATAAGATCATACCCTGCTACTTTGCAACTGTAATCGAGGTGCTAACCATACCTGGTATTGCAGATACATACAACCTTTTGATGAATACCTGGAACACACTTCCCAATGGCTATCAAAAAAGAGTGTACAAGAATAGTGTTGTATCAGTTAAGCTCCAGTTTCAGCGAACAGAGAATCAAATGCCACATGAGGTGATCAGCACGGAGATGGCGGTTGTTCACGATGCGATTCTTCTCTATTTTTTGAACTCAGAACCCACGCTTGAGCAGCCAGATATTGGAGGGACTCAGTCGAACATCCCAATAGACAATGCTTACTAAGATGATGATCTGCATTTGACGGTGAGAGGTGTGAACCAACAGGGGAACCAAGAGAAAAGCGACGACGATGACGATGTTCGCACTGCTATGTGGCGTAGATGATCCGAGGTAGCCGATGAAGAGTTTGGCTTGGTGAACAGTGATATCGAAGCGTATAAAGGCGAGTATTACGACGATATATATGAGGGGCCATCGCAGGGAGATAGGTTACAGGGTTCGGTGGATGAGAGGCTGGGCAGGGAGTATGGAGATGAGATTGCGAAGATGAGCCATGTAAAATACAATAGAGCTGATGCCAACACCATGCTGAGCGTCGTGTATACATTGTAAACATAGTCAGTATTATGTGAATTGGTAGATATGAGTATGCAGCCCTGAACGAATCCTGGCATGGCAATGAAATTGTGTAAACAGCCTCAGAAGTGACCTTGACAATGCTGTGTGTTGGAATTGCAATTACCAACTGTTCGGATCACTCGGACAGATAAGGATACACTGCCCATTGGGATTCCAATTACAAACTGTTTTGATCCCTCGGATAAATAAGAATATGGATATCATCTGGGCATTGGACAAAATTCAATGTGTGCGTGATGGAGAGTATAGGGACCGGGGTGTCGGGACGTATCGCATGGTGAGATGGTTATTGCCAATGAATATACAACGTGTCATATTGTATTTTGCTATTCGGAAGTCGAGTCTTCATCAGTGCTCTATCAGAGCTCTGTCAGAGGCCATAATGATTACGTCAGAGCTATCAGGACGGTCAGAACCACCTGGGTACCCCTGACAGAACCTAACATTATTGCTGATGACTTCAGTGTATGTACTCTACAACAATGATTACCGATCATTAGGTGGTTTACCTGATCTCAGGTGACTACTCCATTGTTCCATTTGACTATCGACAATTTGTATAGTGGAAGGTATTTCTGTAGCTATCCTCATGCCACCAGGTTTTGCTACATTGCAATGTGCGATTTGCTTTTCTTTTGAGATTCCTGTATGCTGTCGCAGAAAGCAGGAATTTCAAAATGTAGCTGATGTGTTAATCGAACCATTCACTTCCTCTTGGATCTCTTCAGTCAATGTTCAATTGGATAGTGGGTTAGGGGTAGATATGATACTCTATGGATTTACATTGGCGACCAACCGATACCATGCCACATACCACACCACCATCGCGTCTCACATTCTCACCAAAATTATGCACCCGGCAGCCCACAAAGCTGTCATCAGTATTAGGCCTATACATATGTTCTCAACAGGTAGCAGTAAGTACTGGAGTACAGTTAAAATTATAGCTTTCAGTATTTCAGTTCAGCCGTAGTAAAGTCTCTCATATGGAAAACTATCGTCTGCCAGCAAGAATGATTTGCAGGGAACCGGTTTCTAGTCTGCTGTCGAAATTAGTCCAGATAACAGAAGTAATTCTGGTTGGACAAATTATTCACAGCTGATCCGACATTCCCCACAATGGTGTGATCCTGTATCAGCAGCATGATATTCCTAACTCTTGAGGGCAAATACTTGTGATAGAATCCAACTCCAAGTATTCGAAATAATGTATCCACCAGCTAAGTATTTTTAAGGATGTATGTCCTCGTATGGATGAATATGCATAGATAAGGTTGCAAACGGGAATTAGTGATAAAGTAATATATTCGGTATGAAGTAAGATAATCGCTGGCGTGCCAAAATCACTTCGCGAGGTGATTATATATGAAGGGCGGTTGCCTGGCCTCGGCAGCCAAGTGTACTTGGGAGGGCCAAGTACACTTAGCACCGCCATTACATCATCCTCCTCTTTATCAGCAGACCTCCTGAGCTGCATACCCGTACATGAAGAGAAGTAGAAACAATCCAAGCTCGTACGTCCTCATACGCTGTGGTAAATCCTGCAACCGATTGGTGCTATCGCGGCAGCCTCACGGTGGATTCGGTGCACAGAGAAATCCACTCCCAGTGGTAGGTGGTAAAACCCATATCGATGCCATTTATACTGGGCCGAGATCCATAAGAAACGAAGAGAAGAAAGAGAAGAGAGGAAATGTCCAATTGACCTTGAATCCTCCAAGTCCATCTCCGAATCCAAATAATTGATCCCCATAGTGCTAGCTTGGTGATGCTCGAATCGGTAAATACCATTGGCCGACTTGCAGACGTCATTTGGCATCGATATATCGTAGTTGACACGTAATGTACCGGACGAAGCCTCGACTTCCGATTAATCGATCGATCGTTCGTATACGGTTTCTTTCGATGGACGCGTTCGTGAACGTCATCAGAGGGTCAGGCCATCACGGCCGGTATTGAATCTCTGCAACAGTCAACTTGCACAATTGCATGATGTACTTATCTTGGTCATAGCTTCTGCTCTTGAGAGCTTTCTCATATTCGTATGATTTCTCCAATTCCATGTCTCTGTGCTTTCGTATATCCAAGCATACGGCAGACCTCATCGGTGATAGTCTGATCATGCGTCTCATCGATTGGCTCCAAGTTGATTCGTATATCAGTAATCGGGCTTCGACTTCCTGTTGTCATTCTGCTTAGAATCTAGTGGTGGTTGGTTGACTTGTGTCGGCCTCGCTCGGCCCTCGATTGCAGTTATATATATACATGTATTCGTCATGCTCATTCGAGTTGCGATATCTAACTCGTAGTGTACCATAAGGTCGTACTCACAAAGTAACCAAGTATACTTCAGGTGCATCAAGATATCCATTCTCCATGACATCGACTTCCGAATCCATGAAAGTAGTGAGATTGCACACACCATACCCTTCCGAGCCTAGTTGTAGGGTGTGCACCCTAAAATGTAGCCTGATATGGTTAGTCACCACTATTGGCGTCGATGTCAATCGATTATCGTCGTGGCTTCGTTCAGTTAAGGCCAATTGCAGAGCATATTCGTTCATTGATATATCTAATTCGTAAGTAACCCCTCGTACAAGGTCATAGTTACCATGTTATTTGGTGCGTTCGCGCTCTCGGCTCTAAAGGTCCAATACGGTAGCCTTCTTATATATCCATTAAGGATTGCAGTCGGTTCGCATTCCGTCCAGCTTGACATATCGATTGCTGATTTGCCTGGCTCTGGTGAATCGATATCCTTTCTGCAGGGCAGATAGGTCGCCATCTTTGTCAACCGATCAATGATGACTAGGATCTCCGTGTATCCAGACGCGGCCGATTCTGGCAATTCTGTGACGAAGTCCATGGTGACACCTTCATAAGGTTGTGACGGTGGTGGTGGCATGTTGACTCCGTGGCAGGCATACCGCGGGGTCTTGATTCGGTGACATACTTTGCAGCCGCTAACGTACTTCATTATGTACACGTCCATCATAGGCCAATAGAAATCCCTAGAAACTAACTCAGTAGTTTTAAGAGCTCCAAAGTGACCGGTTCAGGGTTGTCATAAAAGAGACTTATCACTTTAACGCGGAGAGCATCGTCCGCAGGGACACATATCCTCCCATCATAGGTCAGAGTTCCAACGACGACACTCCATTGGTTCTTGTCTTCAGCTTCGCTTCGGCTTCGGCTGTATCCATTGGGTTATCGACTAGCTTACCCGAAACATCGACCGCCAATGGGTCAGTATCCTGGGCCTTCTTGATTGCCTGTAGGAGGTCATCGTAGGGTTCGACTGTCAGGGTCGCCAATAGCCATCCGACAGGCTTCTCATCGCCGATCTCTTAATTGTGCCGTCTCGACTGGCTGTCCGCGGAGTTGTTTGTGCTTTATCTGCAGTATGATGGGTTATCATTACAGTACTTCTGGTGCGGATTTCGTTTGAAGTAGTGGTTTATCAGTTTCCGTAACGATCATTCCCCTCTTTTGAGGTCGGTGCTCTGTCGACGACTAAATGCAGTGTCGATTCTCATCGATTCCCATCGATTTTCTCGTTCATAAGACGGTTTCGATTGCCATTGGGGCTTCGTGCTTCTGTATCTGCATTCTCGCAGAATCTCTTATAAAGTAAGTATTTCTTAAAGAAAGTATAGACTTAAAACGTAATCTTGTATCGCCATATCGGCATGAAGACTTGTTATTCGTCCCAAGAGTATGTACGATTGCACTCGGCACTCGAGAGATTTTCATTCCATTCTCCGATGGCTCAATAAGTGTCATCTGCCCAGCAGCCGTTTGTCATCGCTACTAACGTGGTCAAGCATCTCCGAGACCAATGGATTGGAGTACCAATTCTTGATTGTGCTCGCGTTGAGAGCTCAGTAGTCAACTTCAGAGTTTCAAGCCACCATCCTTCTTCTTTGCAAAATATCGGCGCTGCCGCCAGTGATGATGACCGCTGGATAAAACCATTGGCCAGGTTTGTCTCGATGTAGGCTTTTAGAGTTCTCAACTCAACGTCCGATAGGTTATAGATACGTCCATATGGCAGCTTGTGCCCTGGTTCCAGGTCGATAACATGGTCAATTGACCGGTGCGGTTCTCTGCCTTGGCCTTACTAAAGACCTCAACAACTGCTTATATTGGGCCGGTATATGACCGCCATCGTTGGTCGGTACTACTGGTGCTCCGGTCTCGTCCGTTCCAGTCTTGACTGCCCCATCTGCACATGTTAGCATTAAGTTCTTATATGAGAATGGAAGCGAAGGTTGGAATCCAGGAGTAGCGGTACTGCCGGGCCGTCACAATGGAGCATGACCGTGGCATGCATCCTCTCTTCGTGACTCGGCAAGCCGGTAGCAGTCATTCAAGCCCCGCATTGTTGGTAACTCTTCTGCTGCAACTATCACCGCTGCTCCCTGCTCGCCCATCCAGCATTGGAGTTTCTTATCTGAGGTCGCACTCCATGATGCTCCCAGCAGTCCGGTACACTGTCCAAATCATAGGGCCAATGCGTCGTTGACCTCATTGCTCTCAAGAAGATCATTGAATGCAGTTGCTCCAAGGACAAATGTCCGGAGGCTTACCACCACGCCCCTGCGAAGTTCCATTGGTATCCATGTATGGAGTTTCATCGCGATTTAAGGTGGTGTCCTGCAGCCCACTCGGGGTTCGCAAGGCCGTGAGTCGACCGGCTTTCCAGTCGATCTCCGGGTTTCGGGCCTTGAATCAAGGTAATCCCAAAACCAAGTCGTATGCCTTCATGGGCATAATTAAGACATCCGATTCATCAACCGGTACCAAGCTTTCAAAATACTGAACTGACAGTAGCTTTCTACTTTCTCTTGCAGACATCATCTCGCTGCTATCGAGGCTCGAGATTGCGATGAATGCTGGTTCGTCCCGGACGCCAAGCCACCTTCGCAGGTTGGGCGTCATGAGCCGCCGCCGCCGGTGGTCTTTCCATCGGAAGTTGTCTTGGTGGCCAAGTAAACGCTCATCCCGCTGGATAAGACGAAGTAGAGATCCATCCTGCTGGATGCAACCAAGTAGATATCCATCCCGCTGGATAAGACGAAGGAGAGGTCCATCCTGCCTAGGGATAAGACGACTCCGTCGATGTGCGAAGAATCGCTCATTGTCGAACGAAAATTGATTTACTTCCGACCTGGATCACTCCCATGACAATAACAATCGGGATCGTGCAGTCGGTAATCATTGTTGTCTTATATGGCATTGCCGGTTTCTCGAACGATGATAGGTAACTCGATTGAGTCTCATCGAGGGGTAATCGTGATTGTAGTTGTGATCAGGTATCGATCGATATTTTCGTGAATGATGTGAGACGAATTTGGCTTCTTTGCTCATCCGTTTTGTAGAATCGCACAATAGAGTATCGGCTTTGATTCTGCCCATCCGTAGTCTTTCTCCGTAAGTACACTTCTGTGCTCATGTAATCGTTCTCCGTAAGTGCACTTCCGTGATTGTATAATCGTTCTGTGTAGGTGTACTTCCGTGCAATGCTGACACTCCATAAGTGAGCTTGCAGCTTAGTTCGTGGATGCAAACATGTCGTAGGTGCGCTTTGGAGCTTCCGTTCAGTTCGTAGGAGATAACCGTCAAGTGCACTTGATCCAACGCGTTTATCATCGGGGACTTCTCGCCAGACTCGATCATCAATGAACCGATACGTTCAGGATAAATGACAAGTGTATCAGAGTCGATTGACCTCCGAATCATCTCAGAATTGACTCTGCTCACGTCAATCAACTCCAATAGACGGAATTACTTATCTCGAATCATCACCCTATCGATGATAATCTCTATGGATTCCAAGTAGTCACGTGTTGGAAAAGAGGCATCGAAGAACCAATTGATCGATATGTGAGACTGAGGTTGATGAAAGTTGGATTCGTCTTGATCAACTATTGATATGCGATGGATCTTGTTAAACGTGTTTCGAGGTCTTCTCAGAAGTAGTTTTAAGGGCCGGAGATGCGTTTCTTGGGATCGATTGACCCCCAAATCATCTCTGATATAATGATCACGGTCGGTGATGCGATTCTCCAAATCGATTGACCTCCAAATCGTCTCGGAATGGTCTCTGCAGTACTCAATTGACTCGATATAGAAATACTTATGAAGTTTCGATGCTTGTAGATCTCGAAAAATGAGCCGTTGCTACTCGTTCGAATCGTCATGGAGTTGATAACACTACACTCGGGGCCAATTGACTTCACAATCATCTCTACAACAGTCAATTGACTTGATTGACAGATATACTTATCCTGATTCATCAATCTAGTGATGATACTTGTTGTAGGTCAAGAATAGAGTTTTCAAGTTCTCAGGAGTATCTATTATGGCAGGTTATGCGTCTCTTGGGACTGACATCTAAATCATCTCGGAATCGTCCGTGCTATCGTCAATCAACTCAATTGGATGATTACTTGTCTTGTATCGACAATCTGACGATAGTTTTCGGTGTAGGTCTGACGTATCGAAAAAGTAAAGAAATCACGAAATCCCGCGAGCGAAACGTATCTGGTGACTGAAAAGCGATTATAGTTTAAGGATGTACGTCCTTGTATGGATGAATATGCGTAGATACGGTTGCAAACGGGAATTCGTGATAAAGTAGTATATTCGATAGGAAGTAAGATAATCGCTGGCATGCCAAAAGCACTTCGTGAGGTGATTATATATGAAGGGGGGTTACCCGGCCTCAGCAGCCAAGTGTACTTGGGAAGGCCAAGTGTGCTTGAAAGCCAAGTATACTTGGGACCGCCATTACAGTATTTGAACTATTGCAGTCCAATGGAGAAGGAATATTATCTCAACATGGATTAATCATTCCGCTTTGCCATAATATTGTATTCGCCAAAATAGACCGGAAGAATCTTCAGTACTCAGTCAATGGACTCTCATGGGTGTAATCTCAGCTAACCTCTGAGAGGCACCAATCGTGAGTTCAACAATCCCACTGTACGTCATATACCTGCTAAGGGAAAACCCCTAACAAAAACACGATAATGGATTTCTTCATATTTATACCAATTATTGTCGACATTAGACGCACTTGTACACATGTCCTGCCAATATATACAGGTCTATCCTCCTGATATGTGAACATAATCGAAGAAGCATTGAGTTGGCAACAGCTGATTGTCTAATATTTGTCATTGTACCTACCTCTTTGCTCTGAAACCTATCAGCTTCCCGCACCCAGCAGACCTAAAAGCGTATAGGTGATTATGTCCTGATACATTGCTTCCATTGTCTCTCAGTATCTATGGGTGGATCCTCCAGAGTCAAGTTGCACTTTCCTTCTTGCAGTAGTTTTACCACCCTATCACATAGCAGGCCTCTTTGAGGTCTTCTTATCACTAAAGATATCTCTGTATTTGCTCTGAGAAGGCAAAGGCTCTGTACAGAGCTCCAATGCCTTCCTAAAACAACAGAGGTGACATTCCAACCCTCTCTGAGTACAGTTTGTATAGAGGCCACTTATATTAATATTGAAATATTAGATTTACACCAATCTCAAAATACTTAGAACAATACCACACTTTTAAGACAAGATATACATACTGTGTACCCCCTTACCACCCCCACCTCCACCAGATATGTTCAGCTCATATGGAATGCATATGTATCTAAACTCCAATAAAGATGCACTTTCAGCAATAGGTACCGCAGCCATATCAAATATAATCCATATAGACTACATATCAAAATACGGATGTAAATGGAATCACGAAACCTCTCGCTGTATACATACCAGGTTGCTATACCTACCACTGAATGTACCTTGTATACATTCAATTACCCATATTGCTACAAGTACTGTTCATTTCAGGATACTGTCTGGATACCTCAAATAATTCCTATGCAATCTACCAACAAAACCTGACCATATTGGAAACTCTGAGGATATAGATCTGTCTTTGAGCGATATCTCAAAGGATGACAAAGGTGATGACCTATACTCTGAAGGCGAGGAAGACTGTGAAGATGAGGACTATCGAGATGGTGCAATCAATCTATTTCAAACTGATGATAAATATGAAGATAGAATTCATCAGGCATTAATAGCTATCATTAAACCCCTTCACCAGAATATCATAATGATCAGCAAACCTCTTACTACCTGGAATTCAACCCTTACAGCCCACCTGGCCTCAATTGAAACCAATCATGAAACTGCCCTCAATACCATTGTAACTCTTGGACCACAAATTGAATATCTTGTACAAATTCAACCCTGCCAGAAAGATATTCCTCCAGTACTATCAGATCTGTAAATACCAGCAGTCCCTAAAGGAAATACACCAATATCCACCCTCTAGTCAGCAATTGCATCTGCAAGTAGAAAGAAAAACCCCTCTAAGGTTAAGAATGGACACATCTTGAACTCCCATCTACTGAATAAAACACTATGTACACTGGACATTGTCTGACACAGTGATCCTCCAGTTACCTCCCACCTGATCCAACTAAATCTTGCAATCAATGCCTCTATCTCATGCCATCAGGTGACCCCTGGGCCAATGTCAGTAATGTCTCTGTCAACTATAAATACAATCTGATTCTACTGACTTCAGATACCTATCCTGTGGAATTGATATCAAGTCAGAAGGCTGCTATTGAGGAAACAGTACGCTTAATTGATGAAACAATCCAGGATCCTAAAAAACAAGAATTCTGGATCTGAATGATTGTTCATTGGAACAATATCAATAGGTTTTCTGCATTCGAAATACAACAGAAACTGTTCTATGAAAATATTGAGATGAATGATAATCACATCAGACCTACTATCTTGTCATGATCTGCCACCCAGTCTGACATCTGAGCCAACAAACAAGCAACTTTGATTGTCATTGCAGTCCACACTGAACATGCAGTCTATCTTTTTCAGAACCATTGGGTTCAGATAAATAGAACGATCTGTAAGGCTGATCAAAATGTTCAATCCAGACCAACTGATCAATGTACCAACTGCCATCAACTTGGTCATCCTTATCTGCTGTTCCAACAATCTGCCATGTACAATATATATGCAGAGACTCATATGACCACTTTTCACTCATACAGTTTATTCCCTAGCAAGGGTATACAGTTCTAACACAATGTTACATAATACATCAAATATAACAGATCTCACTGAGCCAATAACATCAATGTTCTAACAATTACTATTGGTATTTGTACTGAGGCAGAAACTAAATTTCTGAAATGCTATCCATTCACTATCCATGCCTCAACCACCTTCTTATTCATCAATCAGAATTTGAATAATTCAACACAATTTCAACTGTTCCTCCTTAATCATCAATATACTTCTTGACATTGCAATTCGAATGGCTGACCTTCCTTTACTCCAACAATCTGGATTCAACCCAGACAATACATTTATTACAATATATCCAGAATTTGAGCTACTGTTACTACTACAAAACTGAAGAAAACACAATAAGACAATTATCTATGTGGCCAAAACCAGTCCCTATCTCATATGCTCTCCACCTACTGATATCGTTCAGAATCAAGTCATTCAAGTCCTCAACATATCAAATCTCTTACTTGTACTATTCACACTGTTGAGTAATCATAATAAACAAGACAGCTCATTCAATCACTATTCAATTCAACAATGCGTTACCAAAATCTGATTTCCTGAACGACACATCATTGCTGGTGATATGAATACCCATTATGCCTAGTTTGAATTCAAAAATCAAACCTCAAAACATACAAATACAATTGTTCAGATCATGTAAATTAACTATTTTGCCAGATTCAATAAACAAAATACCACAATATACTATTTTCGAACAGACATGGGAACCTGATTGTCAAAGACTTCACACATGATATTGGGATGGGCCTCTTACGTCCAACCTTACTGTTTAGTCTGTAACCGAAGTGCTTGCTGCATTTGTCGGCTTCGCACTGTACCTTTGCTGCTGACCATTCTGCAGAGATCTGTCTAGCTCTATTTACAGCCGAGGTTTATACCATCATTTGTACTACGGATTCTCTCAACTAAAGTCCGGGCCTATATCTACAGGAGCAAACCTGAAACGTTTAGGGTACCGAGAACATAACAAGTGTTGGTGGTGCGGAGGCAGAAGTGAACGTGGAGCAGTACAGATGTGAGAGCATCCATTTTGCCACTACCGCCGGTGGAAAGACCAGTGGAAAGTACTCCGGAAAGTGGTGGGAAAGGCAACGGACTGGAGAACAGGCAGATGCCAACACGTGCAGGTCTCTGAGCTGTTTTCCATGAAGATCTGCGACCATTCTGTGATCGACTTCCTGGCAGTCTCTGACATTGGGGTGTTCCCACCCAAGAGAGTAGCAGACAATTACTTTGCTTGCATCCATATCTTGACATGTGTTGGCTAGATGTAAGCAATCTGATTGGTCCAATGAATAGTCGAGTAATCTGAGCAAGTGGAAAAATGAAGTTCTGTGGTTTCTCTTTTTAGTCTCTTTTCTTTTGTTCTTATCAATATTTTCACTTTCGATTGTGAGAAGGAGATGACAGGTAGCAGGAGCGATGCATTGCTATCTAACTGGCTTGCCCCGAAGCATCCGGAATTGGGAGTCTGTTATACTAATACAGTATGATAAAACAAAACAAACAAACAGACATGGGAAGATCTGTTATTGAATCTGCCTTTACTTTACAAGCCATCTATGACTCGGTTATTAATTGGATAGTGGATGAAAATATATCAACTAGTACAGACTATGGTATAATCTGATTTGACATTGTGTCAGAAACTGAACTAGTCTTCACCAACTCCAACATCATGAGATACCATTGGAATGAAACCAACTGTGACTTATTATCAAAAACTCTCAGTACTCTCTCACCTGCTTCAAAAACAGTCTGACAATACCTTCATAAACAGCTAACAGAGTCATAATTTGGCAAATCAGCCAAACTTCAATACAATATAATTTTTGATACAGTGAGGGAATCCTTTCCTGTTTTCCCAATTATAATCGATCGTAACTATTTGTGAGTACTGCAACTAAAACTCTATTAATCCGAAATATACTGTACTTGAAAGTAGTGAAAGAATATACAACATGATATTAAACATATCAATTCCACAGTTGTTTGAAACAAATATAACTGTGCTGTCCATGCCTCCAAAACATCAATGTGTATTCAATTTGTAACAAACGTATCAGAAACAGAGATATTTAATGCCCTTTGTTATATAATACCGAGGATATTCTGGAGAACACCACCACTGTGATTCTCCAAAACAATAGCTATTACATTTGAAGGGAAAGCTACAGTCTTCTGTAATATCATATTCTCTGTCATACCAGTAGTACCTAGTGTAGGAATCAAGTGGATCAATTTGAGTCGAACTGAACCAAGCACATACTCGGTTCAGATTAGATCAGGGGTACAAGTCGAACTACAGGGTCTGTGATAAACCGATTCGCGAACCATTGCCTTTCAAACGAAAATAAGTAAGTGAGTTCTTGTCCAATCAGGCAGAGTTATTGTTTATCTTGTAGCGCTTGAGGTTAGCTAGAACAGAAACTGACTATCACGCCTATCAGGCCACAACTCGCATACATATGTGTGTTCAATATTCTGGACCTGAATGGTAGAGTTTGAAGGGAATGTAGTGGTTAGGATTTGGTTCGAAAATGATACAAACTTCCCATAGTTCCTTGCCAATACTAGTAGCACTTTCTCCTACTGATGTCACCAACTGACCAATCCTGCCATGAATCACATTTATTGCAACAGAAATCAATAAAGAAATTAATATCTCTGCACTACGTAAAGTTCTCAGACCTGATTGAATTACTTTTTACTCTCTCCAGCATGCATATATGGTAGCCACTGAATATTTTACCACTTATTTTGCTCTACTAGAAACAATGTGATACCACCTAACATGCTAGCAACAAGCAATGATGGTGATTATTTCCAAATCGGAAAAACCTAATTATTCAACATCTATCTCCTATCAATCCGGTGCCCTTCTGAATTGACTTGACAAGCTACCTGAGAGGTTGATGGCAAACCAACTTTCATATATTCCTGAGATATTTAGCCTTACAGCTGAAGATCAAATAGGAAGATAAAGATATTGCTCCCACTATGATGCTGCCATTGTATCCACACATGAAATTGAACAAGGACAGAATGCAAAGAAAATAACTACTGCCCTATTTCTGGATGTCAGTAACTCAGCGGTGCATTTCATAATTGATTCTAAAACTGTCTCCTTCAAATCCTACAACAATTGGGCTATCCAATACCAATTCAAGTGTGAATACATTACTTTCTATCCAATCAAAGAACAGGACTGGCATTTGATTGAAGAAAGAAAAAACTCAGTTCTGGACAGTCAGGAATCCCTCAAAGATAATCCACTTCGCCAATTCTATTCCTTCTTTATCTCTCCCCTCTAGATCATGAACTAACAATCTACTACCCCAACTCCTAGGCCTCAAACGATATTGATGATATTTCAATAATTGTCTATAGCAAATCAAAAGCAAACAATAAACATTGCATTGAATCAGCTGCTTGTATAGGATATAGATGACCCGAAACAATACCGTATGATTGTAGGGGGGTATATTCTCATACAGATGGAGTTATATATATATTGTTGTATACGGGAATGAGTGATAATGATAATATGAATTGTAAGGTAAGGCAAGTAAGTAAGATAATCACTACAGTGCAAAAGCACTTTGTGAGGTAACTACATATGAAGGGTGCTTATCCAGCCTTCAGCTGTCAAGTTCCCTTCTGTATCAAGGATACCTGCTATGCAAGTATACTTATGAGGCCAAGTACGGCTACGAGCCAAGTATACTTACAAGACCAAGTGTACTTGGTACTGCTCTTATATAACCTCCCTCTTGATCCACAGACCTTCTGGTCTGCACTATATATTTACATAAAGAAAGACAAGATAAGGTGCATACACCTTTGTACGTCTGTATATGTCCTACGACCAATCGATATCATCACGGCAGCCCCTCAGCTGATTTGGTGTACTGGAAAATCCACCTCCAGTGGTAGGTGGTAAAACTGATGCCCATACCATTTATACCGGGCCGGGATTTATAAAAAATGAATAGAAAAAAAGATGTAGAAAGCAAGAAGGAAATGTCCAATTGATCGTGATTCCTTCAAGTCCAACTCCAAATCAAAGCCACTCCTTCAGTAGGCTTGCACATCCATGGTTTTGAATATCCAAGTGGATATTCAGCTTCTCCGAATACAAGCAATTGATCTCCATAGTGTTGGCTTGGTGATGTTCGAATCAGAAGCGTCATTGGCCTATGCCTAATCGATGTCTCTCGTCGATCGAGTTCATGAATGTCATCTGAGGGGTAAGGCCATCGTGGCCTGTAATATATTTCTGCAGCAGTCAACTAGCATAATTCTATCATGTACTTCTCGAGGTCATAGCTACTCTTGAAAGTTCTCAGATATGTATGATTTCTCCAATTCTATGTCTCTGTACTCTCGTATATCCAAGCACACGGCAGATCTTATCCATAATAGCCTGATCATGTGCGTTTCACTGATAGGGTCCAGGTTGACTCGTATATCGGTTATCAGGATTCGACTTTCCATTTTCATTCTGCTTCAAATTGTTTGACTTGTATCAGTATTGTTTGTCTCTCAATTTCAGTTATCATATTTCGGCATGTATTCGTACATTCCCATTCAAGTTGCAGTATGTAACTTGTAAGTTTGCCATAAGGTCGTACTCACAAAGTAATCATGTATGTTTTTGCTTCAGGTATATCATGGTATCTATTCGCGGATTCCCATGCCATCGACTTCTGAATCCACCAACATAGTGGATTTGAAAACGCCATGTCCTTCCGAGTCTAGCTGTGAGGGTCACACCCTAGAATGTAGCCTGATACGATAAGTCACTACAATCTGTGGCGACATCAATCGATTATCGTTATGGCTTCGTTTGGTACCTTCGGATATAAAGTCCAATTGCAGCGCATATTCGTTCTTTGATATATCTAATTTGTAAGCAACCTCTGTTCAAGGTCATAGTTACAATATTATTCGGTGTGTTCGCATTCTCGGCTCTGAAGCTCCAACACGGTAGCCTTCTCATACGTGCATTGTGGATTGCAGCCGGTTCACATTCGCGCAGCTTATCATATTGACAGCTGATTTGGCTTGCTCTCTGCCGCTAGAAATTGGTTCGATTGACTCCATTGATCATTGGTTGCGGCTAATTGTGCATTCTATGTAATCGGTGGTACTTCTGATCCAGTGATGAAGCCCAGTAGTATAGCCATTGACTTCGTGTTCACCCCCAGGTTTCTCAGGGCACTTATACTTGATGTCACTGACTTATTTACCGCGGAGAGTATAGAACGCAGGGACATATATCTTCCCCTCGTAGGTTATTGCTCCAGTGACGACACTCTATTAGTTCGTATCTTCAGCTTCTGCTTCAGCTTAAACTGTGTCCATTGGGTTATTGACTAGCTTACCCAAGATGTTGACTGCCAATTGGTTTGTAGTCTGGATCTGCTTAATCACTGGTAGGAGGACATCGTAGGGTTCAACAGTGAGGGTCATCAAGAGCCTTCCGACAGGCTTCTCATAGGGAACGGTCATTTCCCTCTTTTTATGGTCAGTACTCCATCAACAACAATTAGGTCTTGCCGGTATCATATCGGTTCATACGTATTGTCGATCTCATCAATTCTGTTACTTTTGATTGATATCGTAACTTGACACAGAATTATTATCGGATCACCGCTGCAATCATCATTCTGATCATTTCATTAATTCATGATGTATCCTCATGTCTTTGTATCTCATCATTATCATAAGTAAGAGTTTCTTAAAGAGAAGGGTACAGTTTTCAAATGTAAACTTGTGTATCGCCATACAGGCAAGTAGACTAATCATCATCCGTCATCTTGTGCCTTGCAAGCCTTTCCTGAAATCGGGTATTCATGATCCGAAATGTATCATATCGTGATGTGTAAAATCCATTTCCATATCAAAATCAAAATCCCAGATACAGCCAACCAGGACAAAGATGTCTCCAATCTATTATTGATCCGACCACTCAGATACGAAATAACACCGAATTCATAATTGATTTGTGCTATCAGGCATAAAATCATTCCAATCAATAATCCGACAGGAAGGAAGTTGTTTCAACTAGTCAATGATTCGGTCAACTTGATATAAATCAGTTCATGAATTAACAGATGCTCCCAGCATACAATCAGTCAGTGATCTGGCCATCTCGAAACAAACCACGAAGTGAATTATTCGGCAATTTTAGCTCGAATTCATGTATTGCAGATGTATCTGCATTTCGAGATGTGACCTATTGACATGGTGTCAATATTTCGTTAATTGTCATATCTCTGGCAGGACAATCTGTGTATCTGTCATTCGTGATATCCAGTTGCGCTATTAGTAAGTATCTATCATCTCTACTATATCGGCTAGGATATCTTATACAATGCTGTGTCTGCACCAGTCATGTTTGCCAATTCGATCAATGCAAAAGATGGAGTGGTAAATGTCGCGACAACCAGAAGCCATACGTCTACCGGCTGTCCACAATGGAACCAAGATACCACAGCCAAGGAACTCCCTTTTGGACTCGGTGAGTCGGTAGCAGTCATTCATGACCTGCATGATTGGTAACTCTTCTGCCCCAAATATCACCGCTGCACCCTACTCACCCATCCAACATCACAACGCCTCGCCAGTGGTCCATAATCCTTCCAGCAGCCTGGTACACTATTCTTTCCGTGGCACGAATGTAAAGATGATATCAATTGTAAGGTAAGGCAAGTAAGTAAGACAATCGCTATCATACAAAAGCACTTTGCTAGGTGACTATATATGAAGTATATTTATTTGGCCTCAGCTGCCAAGTGCACTTGTGTAGTAAGTACTCCTATGATTCAAGTGAACTTACAAGACCACGTGTACTGGTGAACCAAGTGCACTTACAAGGCCTAGTATACCTGACACTGCAATTACAATGATTTGACAACTGAAAGTCAGAAATGATCAACTTCTATGATCAATATAATGGCAATACCACAGATGATGAAATGATTACCATACCCAATACTACTACTATTATTCCAGGTTCAATAGGTATCAGGTCAGATATAATTAGGTAGATTAGTCTTTAGTTTGACTGGAAAATCAACTTCATGTATCATATTATCCTAATGATCACAAGTTGCAAAATTGCCCTTGCAGTTCCCAAAATACTAGCCAATACTGAATCAGAACTGATACCAGGTGCTGTCTGACAACAATATAGTGCATACATTGTATCTGTCTGCGTTTCTGAAGCAGAAATCTGCTGGAAGAGGCAATCAAGTTACCAACAGAAGTTTGCAACAATTCAAGATATTTCCCTTTGCTGTATCCTTGGAGTGTCCTGTATATCAACAACCACAGTTCTCCAAAATGAATCCATCATTCCTCCCATCACCGTACAACTCAATGTCTTGCAAACAAAATTTGCAATTCCAATGGTTACATTGACTAAACTGTATCCAATCCAGCAGTACTGTACATCACACTTCCCTCTATACTTTGAGATAGCTAAATTTAGTAACATAATAGGACTCTGATTTCATTGGACAGTATGCAACAGAGTGATCGCAAATTTGAAACACATCTAATTCACTGCTTATGCAACCTCACCCTATAGATCCCTAATAGTTCAGAGATTGAAACCTGTTCTCTAATAGCTGGTTCACCTTGAATTGAAAGAAACGTCAGATTATATATCAATCTCTGCACAAAGGAAGAGGAAACCAAATTCCATGAAGCAGAGTATGTCGATTTGAAACAAAATAATCGCAATATTATTGATTATACTGACAGATCAATACTGAAGGAAAACCTTGAGATAGAAGTCATAGTGGATATGACTAACCAAACAGACATTGAAGCAATCAATCCAATGAACTATCAATGAGAAGTTCATGATGCTGAACTACTTGGAATCCTCAAGGCTGCAAAGAAATACTTCTCGATATGCCAATCTAATAATCTTATCAAAAGATATATATGGATCTTTACAGACAACTATGCTGCCATACAACTTCTCAACACTTTGAAATCTGGCCCTGGAAAGTCCACTTCTCTAGCACTCCTTAACATCACCAACATCCTCCATACACTGAAGACTACAATTACTGTACAATGGATACCTGGCTATACTGACGTAGGTGGACATGAACCTGCTAAAAGTTGGCGAATCAGGCCACAATCGAATAACCACTTACTTATTATAAACTCTTTCTATCCTACCTCAAAAGGATGACCTGAGCATCTTCAATGGTAGGGTGGAGTGATGAATGCATGTGATATCAAGCAATGAGAGAGGAGTTTATCGCAAAGTTTTGCTCCAAATTAAACCATATCTTCACAAGTGGCAATCGCCAGATTATATTAACAGTCACATAATCATGAACTGAATATGTATACTTTTCCAGTTATCTATACCAAATACCAACACATTCTGTTGACTCCACCCTCTGTCTGTACTGCTATGAAGGTTCACAGTTACCAAAAGATCTTTTTCTAAGATTCCTATTATATCAATATGAAAATCAAATAATCCAGAAAGAGGTGAGGGTATTACACACACAATATATCTGGGAATATCGTCAATATACCACCAAAGCAATGCAGCCTTTGAAATATTCCCTGTATAATAAACATATAGCTGGATATGTCTGGTACCTATACCAATTCGGCAACGATGTCCGCTCTGGACAGGATTCATATTCGCATTGCTGGACAGGAAACTGTCTATTATGTAGGTGATGAACCTCAGGGTACAAGTGAAGAGTATTATGAGGAAGTTGAAGAATGGGTGAGGTGAGTTGGAACACAAGGGGAATTAGCTTTTAGGGAAGAGAGGTGTAGAGCAAATTCCAGTGGGAGAAACTGAATGATATGCAGGACCAGTGTAATGGCAACAGAGGAAGCACCAATTATAAGGGGTTGTTGGATGATACAAGTAGTGTTATGGTTACCTTTTGGCCAAGTGGTATAGTATGCCAACATATACTTTATGACAGTATGATACCAACAAGTTCTATGGTTCAATTCCCAGTGTGAGCAGATAAGACTCACCTAGAAGGGCAAGTGACAATCGGATTGACAGGGTTTAATGCCCTGAGGATAAATGTTATAATGTGGACTGACTTGCCAAGGACCTGAGTATATATCTATCTAAAATTGGGGATAATGTAATGGCCACAAAGGAAGTATCAATTATAAGGGGTTGTTGGATGACACAAGTAGTATCATAGATATCTTTTGGCCCAGTGATATAGTATATCAACATATACTTATTTACAACCAGAAATTCAGACTGACAGACATTACACTATTATATAATGTCAGTTGCAAACTGCAAGAAGTTCATGAGCATATTCATTATTACTAGCACAGAGATGACTGGAGACTGTAGAATCATATTACCTAGCCCAAGATTTTTCGTTTTGTGTTTGTTAGGTTTTATTTATTTCTCTTGTTCAAAGATTTTTGTTTGTATCTTACTGGTGATAGCCTTCAGGCTGCATGCTGTATGATTAACAAATAAATAAATAAATAAATAAATAACTACTTTTGTTTCTTGTTACTATTTTGATATTTAACAATATGTATTCTGAGCAGTAGTTCAGAAGTGTGGCCATAATATTGTACTTAAATAGATCAGCAATGACAAAAAAACAAACAATGTTGTATATACTTCAATAAATTTAGTAATGTGAGATCCTCCAAATACCTTGACTACTACTATCTCTAGAAGATGAAATTGCCTCTTTTTTATAGCGATTGGAAGACATAGAGATTAGACTATAATCATTTATATTTGAACAGAAGTGGAGAAGTAGATACTGGTGATACTGATAGAGAAGGTTCTGATTATAAAGATGTAGATATCAGTCCATATATCTCACTCAGCAGCTGCAATTAGACAGACTTAAACTGAATAAAATATATTGAAGTTGTATCACCAACCGCGATCGTTATTCGTTCACACATATACTCTCACAACCTATAAGTATCGAAGCTTGATAAGTACACCTAAATTAAGTTAATCGACGATGGCAGTGACGAATCAGAGATAGCTCGGAGGTCAATTGACCCCGAAGAAATACGTCACCACAATGAGGGTCAACTACAAGAAGATCTTGCAAACTGATTTAACGTGATCTATCGCATATGAATGGTTGATCGAGACAAATCGAACCTTCATCAACGTCACTCTCACATATTGATTAATTGATTCTATGATACCACTTTTTCAACGCGCCACAACTTGGAATCCATACAGATTATCATCGCTAGGGTGATGATTCGAGATAAGCATTCCTTCTATTTGAATTATTGATGTGAGCAGAGTCAATTCCGAGATGATTCGGATGTCAATCGGCCCTGATATATTCGTGACCAGCCTGATGGACACACCACCGAGAAGTTCTTGAAATACGTTTGACGAAAGCATTCGCTCACGAATGAACCACCGAAACTAGTTAGAATGCTATCGATGGCAACCTATTGAGCATCTCAAAGTACTAGCGAAACCTTCATCAATGTCCACTACACACGCCGATTCATCGGTTCTACGATAGTTACCCCTGAACCAACGATCGAGTCTGACAAGAAGTCACCAATGATAAATGAGTTGAACGAGCTGAGCGGAAGCTCTGAAGTGCACTTGATGATTACCTTCCTATGAATTAAATGGAATCTCCGAAGTGCACCTATGATACGTTAACATCTACGAACGAAGCTGCAAGCTTACTTACGAAGCGTCAGCATTGCGCAGAAGTGCACCTATGCAGAATGACAATTCAAGCAAAGAAGTACACTTACAGAGAATGATTACTCGAGCACAGAAGTGTACTTACAAAGAAAGACTACCGATGGGGAGAGTTCAAGACTCTGATAGTGGAGCTACAATCGCTGATCATGAAGAAACTCAGAGGGGGAAGTTTAACTCCGAATGATCAAAACTACCAAGCAGATCGAAGCCGATACTCCATTGTGCGATTCTACAAGATGGATGAACAAGAAGCCGGATTTGCCTCACATTATTCACGAACATGTTGATTGATTCCTGATCACAACTACAATCACGATTACCTCTCGGTGAGACTCAATCAAGTTACCGATCATCGTTGGAGAAACAGCGATGCCATATAAGACATCAATAACTACCGACTACACGATGCCGATGTTTATTGTCATGAGAGTGATCCATGTCGAGAGTAAACTGATTCTCTATTGACAACAAGCGATCCTTCACATATCGACCGAGTCGTCTTATCCCTAGGTTTGATGGACCTCTCTTTTCGTCTTATCCAGCGGGATAAATATCTACTTGGTTGGATTCCTAGGTGGGATGGACCTCTCCTTCGTCTTATCCAGCGGGATGGACGTCTACTTGATTGTATCCCTAGGCGGGATGGACCTCTCTTTCCGTCTTATCCCTAAGCAGGATAGACGTCTACTTGGTTCCATTCCTAGGCAGGATGGACCTCTCCTTCATCCTATCTAGTGGAATGGATGTCTACTTGATTGCATTCCTAGGCGGCATGGACCTCTCCTTCGTCTTATCCAGTGGGATAGACTTCTACTTGGCCGCCGAGACAATATCCAGTAGAAAGACCACCAGCGGCAGCAGTGGAGGATCATGGTATCCAAGTTGCGAAGGCGACTTGGCGTTCGAGACGAACCAGCATTCATCGCAACCGTGAGTCTCGATGGCAGCATGATGATATCTGCAAGAGAAAGGAGAAAGACTACTGAGAGTACAAGCTTTGCGAGAGCTAAGCCCACTTGATTGATTACATTGTAAGTTCGATCATCTCTTGGATGCTTACGTGTTAGATCGTTGACGTTTACCGATTCGAGCACCACAGAGTCGACACGATGAAAGCTACAGTATGCTGAGGGCTTGGATATGGAGAGATGGACTTGGAGGATACAGGAGTCAGTTGGACATTTCCTTCTCTTCTCTTCTCTTCTCTTCTCTTCGTTTCTTATGGATCTCAGTCTGATATAAATGGCATCGGCATGGGTTTTACCACCTACCACTGGAGGTGGATTATCCTATGCACCGGATCCGCCGTAAGGCTGCCATGATGACACCAATCGGTTGCGGAATTTATGAGGGCGTACGAGGGCGTACGAGCTTGGATTTGTTTCTTCTTCTCTTTATGTATGGGTATGAAGCTGAGGAGGTCTGCAGATCAAGAGAGGGATGATATAATGGTGGCCGGCCTATGGCAGGGTAACTGTCCATCTGCCCAGTATATAGTCAGCTCGTGCGAATACTCTTGCATGCTATTGATAACCTTACCTATTGAACCCATCTATCTTATTCTTAAATCTACATGTACAACCGTATCTACACTCATATCTATACGTACGAGGATATACACCTTTACAAAGAGAAGTAATGAGTCACCTCAACTAGATTTTGATGATATCAGAATTTCTGCTGGACTCTGAAAGAAAGGTAGGATCACATTGACATACCTGGATTCCTGTTTTGTACACGTGACAGTTGGGGGTCAAGATTTCTTTGAGCTTTTGCATTTAATAGTGCTTTTTGAATTGGGAAGGTTGTATGTTTACCATTTGACCCGGATAATGACTAGTATTTGGGAGTAAATATCGTCTGGAGAATTCAATTGTACATTAATCTTGTTGATTTATCTTGTGTTTTGTATTTTGTTCAATATCATTTATCTTTGTTTGTTAAAGCTGCTTTTGTGTGGCAGGATTGACAGTCACTAGTTTAATATACTATTTTCATCCCTAGTCTCTGTATCTCATAAGCTGATATCGTCAGAAATATATTTACAAGCCTGCTAGCCTCAAATGTAATGTTTCATGTTGGATTTCATGACCTGCAAACTGAGAGACACAGAATTCAATCTCTTAGAATCTCTCCACTCACCTGACTTATTTCAGAGCTCGAAGAATACAAGTAGCCATATCACACTAGGTCCAGCTATTTCAACCTCATTTTCAACATCTGAGATTGGCGCTCTATTAGAATTGATTATCAACCAGGAATATCTTACTAACCAGCACACCAAGGGTGTTATCTTAGCAGCCTGACTAATCTCTATTCACTGAGAACTGAGAAATAGATACTTGATTGAGAAGTCATCCTCTTAGACTCTCTTAATATATTTCGAGTTCTGATCTTGAAGCGAAATAGTAGTCAGACTGAACTACATGAATCATTGTTGACTTTATCTACCAAAATCATGGCTAGCACTCAATACAGCCTGAAAAGAGGTGCCAAATTAGACATTCATTTATTAATAACTGTATAATTGGGTTTACTAATAAGTCCTATGGATGAACAGATCCAAGTGAGTCAAGAGAGTCTGAGAGGACAAGTTCATATTCAACTTTATCACTCTCAGTTCTCAGTACTTAGAGGTCAGGTAGGTTCGTGAGAAACCATTGTTATCTTGCACAGTTTGATAGATATTTTTGGATGCTACAAATCAAAATATAGGAATATACCGAAAGTTGTCTCAGAAGATCCAGCCAAATGACTGTTATTAGTTGTTTCATACTAACTACAGCTACATAGTAAGCAATAAATATTCCTTTGATATTAACCAACCATAACATGCTTTTCTCATTTTAACTGAAGAAGCATTACCAATATTACTCATACAACCTATTTCTAACGATATGTACGTATTTATTTAAACAGTATAAATGCGAGTGTAGACTAAGAACCCGGACTTGCAATAATTACTATCTGATAGAGTATTAACATCTAGTTCCAAATCATGTGGCAAAACATATCCAGGTTATTCCATACTGTAATGATCACATAGGAAGTACCAGTTATAAGGGGTTGTTAGATGACACAAGAAGTGTCATAGTTATCTTTTGGCTGAATGGTATAGTATGATAACATATACTTTATTACAGTATTATATCAACAAGGTCCATAGTTCAATTCCCAGTATGAGCAGATAAGACTTGCCAAGAAGGGAAAGTGACAATCGGACTTACATGATCTAATCTCTGAGGGTATAGCATATAATGTTAGACTGGCTGGACTAGGATCAAAGGATATGTCCACCTAAAAGAGGGGATAATGTAATGGCTACAGAGGAAGTACCGGTTATAAGGGGTTGTTGGATGATACAAGAGGTGTCATAGTTGTATTTTGGCCAAGTGGTATAGTATGCCAACATATACTTTATTACAGTTACTGGTTTTCTGTCATATGGAAAAAGTTTATTCATATGTTGACATGAAATCTACTCAATATTGTTGCTGCTATTCTCAATAGATTGTAATGGATTGTAGATTTATCGTAAAGTATAGTATGTTGGATATTATCAATTTTGAGAACGATTATATCAAGAGGAATTAGATCTCTATTTGATTTCAAACAATCAGCAGAAGCTATATATCACAATACTGAGTAAAGGTATTTCAAGTAGTATAAGATTTGAATTTACAATCTTATCGCCAATCATGTAAACCTTTAAGGTGTTACAATAAATATGTCCGTATCTGAACTCAAACTGGAGACTCCAGACTGAGATTGTTGCTAATACTATTGAGAGCTGAAAAATAAAACAGAGTCAAAGTTAAAAAGCTGAGTCAGAGTTCAAATACTATGTTAAAGTCAAAAAGCATGCAGTACTAACAGAAACTTTGAAAGAATATTTGAATTTTGCTATGTATATTATTGTTTTTCATGTCTATAGAGACAGTGACCATTCTTATCTGCAGTATCTATATCTTGTATTGGCAGTACATTACAGTAAATATTGTGATAGCATGTTTAATTATCATTTAAATATTGATTCCAGCTTGTCAACCCTTTCACCAATATATTTGCCAGGAATACATTGCTAACTATTGGTGAATTAAGTTTGTATAACAATATCTCTACACTATTATTGTTTTTGTGCCCTCCAGTTGGATTGTAATGTACAGCTACTGCATGTATTACAGATTAGCGGTTAGAAAGTTGTTTTTGTCAACAGAAGTCCTCATTTTTTTAGTCAAAAAGTCATCTTATCTATCTTGTACATCGTATAATTACTACTGCTCAATCTTTTCCAACTTGGCTTCCCCACATATAAGGTGCAGGAGTGGACGGGTAATCGGTAATAGTTGCTACCAACTTAGAATGTAGAGAGGTATGAAAGTACCATAGTATTTATTTGGCGAACACAGCAGTAGATTATCTGTCACTCACCTTCTCCTCCATTCTGAGCCGCACATTAATCTTTAGCGCCAAATCTTACCCCAACCGCTTTCTACTCCTCAAAGACACGGTGAGTCAATGAGAATCAAAGATGAAAATGCAAAAGATAATCAAACAACCCCACAAGTAGTCCCAACAACTTTGAGTGTTATCACGCTGGCACATCACCATCCTTCCTGTCCTCTTCCTCCTGAGCCACAGTTCCTGTCCCAGCAACTGCTTCTGCACCAGTCCCAGAACCATGGAATCCGAACTAGAACCAGGATCAGATAGCTCTTCATCAACATCTGACTAATTGTTTTTATAACGTCCGAGCAACGAGACGCCAGGTTGACTATCCGTACGTCATGAGGTGTAGACTATCGTCAACATTGTCGGTGTACTTCTCTTGGGTTGTAATGGCACGTACGTTCTCGTAAGACTCTGTACGCGAGGGTATGATACGGTTGATCACGAGGATAAGTAATATATGATTGTGTGTACTTAAGTAGGTATGATTATCGCTGCGTGACAATTGCAGTCGCACGACGTCATCGCGCTGTCACGAAAACCAGACCGATATTCGTGTCTGTTTCACGACCCCACACCAAACGAAAGTAGCCTAGGGAGAATATATCTCGGCGTAATAGAAGAAATCACTCACGATTGCCTTTTTGAGCTTAGGTTTTCGTTGGCAGCAGTGTCTATAATGCTCTGGTTTGAGGCGTCCCCACCATACGTACTAAGTGACGCTGTTATGGGGCTGCCCCGCATTTTACCCCTCAATACCACTCCTGGTCTAGTCCGTTTAGTATCCGTCATCCGGACTTCAACATGACCAGACAACTATTTCATGACTTAATCAGGTAGTCAATTGTTGATTGTTGTCGCGATGAGGATTGTGGCGGGCAACTGCTATTTAAATCCAACTGATTTATCATTTTCTCGTACGTTGTATTCTCACTAAGCTTTTTATCTGCGTCCCTCCTTTGTTATTTATCAGGTAACTTTTTGTTTACTCCATTCAACCTTACACAACATCGATAACGACACCTACAACCACACCTACATCTGTATCTACACGGCACAAGTAGACATGAGTCTGACAAAGCATATCGAACTCCCGAATGGGGTGAGATACAGCCAGCCATTGGGATTGTAAGTGATCACTCTTCATGCGTATACTCACTATGTAAAAGCACCTCGCTAACTGTTCTTCTTCTTTCAGATACATCAATGGTGAATTTGTCAAGAGCATTGAAGGGAAGACTTTTGAAGTGATCAACCCTACGCACGTACCACTTATATACTCCACAAGGCCATAGTGCTGATTGCCAAGTAGTGACGAAAGTGTCATTTGTTCAGGTACTAAATCAATTCACAGTATGAAAATTTGACTCACATGAAAACTAGTGTACGAGGCCACGGAGAAGGATGTTGACATTGCGGTCAAGGCCGCTCGAGATTCTTTTGACGGGGAATGGTCAACGGTTACCCCTGCAGCCCGCGGCAAGCTCCTTAACAATTTAGCAAATCTTTTCGAGGAGAACCGTACTTTGCTGTCCTCGGTCGAATCGTTGGACAACGGAAAGAGTTTGACCTACTCGGCGCTGGATGTTAATGGTGCTGCTAGCTGCTTGAGATATTACGGTGGTTGGGCAGACAAAGTCCACGGCAAAGTTATTGACACGCAACCCGGAACATTTAACTTCGTACGAGCCCTATTTTTGTGAAATGAGTGCTGTCACTAAATTGGATTATCTAGACCAAGCTCGAGCCAATTGGGGTTTGCGGTCAAATCATCCCTTGGAACTTCCCCCTCCTCATGTGGGCATGGAAAATAGGACCTGCGATTGCTACCGGAAACGTTGTAGTCTTGAAGTCTGCCGAACAAACTCCTCTCAGCGCTTTGGTGGCGGCCGAACTTGTTAGTAAAGCTGGCTTCCCCAAGGGAGTTGTAAACATAATTTCAGGGTAACCAGAAACAGAAAGCTGGCTTGTGGTAGTATAGGAATGCTGACACAACATATAGCTTCGGCAAAGTCGCAGGTGCAGCAATTTCAAATCATATGGGGGTGGACAAAGTTGCATTCACTGGTTCTACTCTTGTCGGACGTACCATCCTGAAGGCAGCTGCAAACAGCAACCTGAAGAAAGTCACACTCGAGCTTGGGGGAAAATCTCCAAATATCATCTTCAATGACGCAGATCTCGATAAAGCAATTGAGTGGGCCAATATGGGAATCTTTTTCAACCATGGACAGTGCTGTTGTGCTGGCTCTCGTATCTACGTTCAAGTACCTAACTAAACCCGGATTAGTCAATATGGGTTAGAGCTGATGCACCTTGTCGTCTTAGGAAGATATCTATGAGACTTTTGTTGAAAAGTTCAAGGCCAGAATCTCCGCAATCAGACTGGGCGATCCATTTCATGATGAAACCTACCAAGGCCCACAGGTGTCGCAGCTTCAGTTTGATCGTATTATGGGATACATCGAACACGGTAAGAAAGAGGGAGCAATCGTGCTTTGGTTAGATACCTACTAGCGTTGCGAATGATGAATATCTACTAATCACACACAGTGGAGGAAAGCGTTATGGTAGCAAAGGATATTTCATTGAGCCAACGATCTTCTCTAATGTCAAAACAGACATGAAAGTATACTGCATCACTCCTTGTCAGAAATAATGGTTACTAAGCCATTAGTAGATTATGCAAGAAGAGATTTTCGGGCCGGTGGCCTCTATTGCCAAGTTCAAGGACGTGGATGATATTGTAGCAATTGGCAATGCTACGTCATACGGCCTTGCGGCGGCCGTTCACACCAATGATCTTAACACTGCACTTAACGTTTCTAACCGTCTGAAGGCTGGTACCTGCTGGGTCAACTGTTATAACATGCTGTCAGTATCTTCATGAATCCACTTCTATGAATTATCTAAAACTTTTGAAAATTTAGCTCCACTGCTCTTCCTTTTGGAGGCTTCAAGGAGTCTGGCGTTGGAAGGGAGTTAGGGAAAGCTGCGTTGGCCAACTACACCCAGGTCAAAACTGTTCAAATTAACATGGGTGGCTTGGGTTGAAAACCGCGATTTCGTTTCATTCATGATCTGATATTCATCGTTCTACGATACATCTGTTTAGGAAAAATAAAGTAACCTACATTGGTCATGTCAACAGCACGAGTTTACTAGTATTGACGTATTTATTGGAAGTGAAATATTCTCTCAAATATAGTACCACAAACTATATGTATTCTACTATAGAGTATAATATCCACAGTCTTGTGCGCCAACACCAGATTGTGCCTAAGTCGAGATTCACCGGGAAAATCATGTTAATATCCTGTTGCTTAAAAATATCCGATGGTGGTATCGACTTAAACTGACTTCGATTTGAGACCAAACAACTCTTCATATAACCTGATAGACCGTGAAGTGAATCAGACATGGTACTGAATCAGACATGGTAGTGAATCAGACATGGTAGTGAACAAGACATAAATCACTCTATAAATCAGTGATAAGATGCAGGACTTCCCGTACTTCTTAAGGACTAGAATAGAACATTTGTCCGCCACACTGAGCAAATAAAAGAGAGGTATTGCCCCTCCCCCCACTCCCCCCTTCATTAGAAATGTTCTATTCCGCAGTAATTTGAAGGGTGATTCTGTTAAGGTTCTATTCCAACACGCAATTTCAGGCCAAAGTCCCGATCATACATGTATAGTATAATTTGTTTCCGAAAGCGGTTCAATAAACCTATCAACAAACCAGTGACTATAATGTCAAATAATATATAAATCACAGGTTTTAAATCACATAAATCACAAGTTTAGATAAATGTACTATTGGATCCACGTCGCTTGAAATACCTATACACTGTAATTACAAACATCAATTTGTAATTTTAATCGTACATGCCTCTATAACACACCCTTTACCATTCTCATTCCAATCAGCATACCTATCATCGGGAAAAAAACCATGTTGCGTCTAGACCGTACATGGGCCTAGGGCGCATCAGATGCTTCAATCGAAACCTCTTGAGCCTCGTTGTGGAGTGACACTACACGTGTGTATATACTACCCCTGGCATCGCGTTCGGTCCTCCTGATGCAGCTTTCGTTACTGTCGTAGCTATTCAGTGTACATAATTCTTACTGATGCAGCCATGCAGTGTGTACACCTTTCCCGGTCACAGCCTTGATTTACCAGAGCCGTCAATTGATTACTTAAAGTCACACACTTGATTCACAAATATATTGCTAACTATATACAAATAATCATTTTAGATCTTGGATGCACTTAGAGCAGCACATGGAGCTAGTGAACAGGCGAAGAAGATCGATACAGGCTGGGTGCAAACGGTTGGCTCAGCTGGCGGGAGACGATTGATATTGGCTGACTCTGGGCTGGCTACACCCAATCGAGCTGTGCTGGCTCTCTGCTGGCTGTATGCAATGAGCAGATCTAGACGGAAGTATTAGCATTTGGATCAGGTACGCTTGAAGGTTGAGCTGAGCTTGCTATCGGCTGGCTGGACGCGATCGAGATGTGCTTGCTCTGGACGGGATCGAGGCGTGCTGGCTCTGAGCTGGCTAGACGGGATCGAGTCGGGCTGGCTCGCCACTGACGGGAGATGATCGAGTTGGGTTGGCTCTCGGATGGCTGGAGATGATCGCACTGGGCTGGCTCTCGGCTGACTGGACGCGATCGAGCCACCAGATAAAATTGTCTGTACATCTGTTAGGATTGCAAATAAAGAGGGTAACTGTGAGAGAGAGAGAGAAGTATCATATAGTTGAACTGGCTCTTCGCTGGCAGGAGAAGATCGAGCTGAGCTGGTTCTGAACTAGTTGGACGCGATCGAGTCGGACTGGCTACACACGATCGAGTTGTCGGTTAGCATTGTCTGTACATCTGTTAGCATTGCAAATAAAGAGGGGGACTGTGAGAGAGAGAGAAAAGTATCATAGAGTTGAACTTAGAACTTAGAACTTAGAACTTAGAACTTAGAGTGCAAATACAGTTGAAAGTAAGGGGGAAAAAGGGTCAGACTATATATGAAGGGTGCTTACCCAGCCTCAGCTGCCAAGTGCACTTATGAGGCCAAGTGTACTTACGAGGCCAAGTGTATTTACGAGGCCAAGTGCACTTACAAAGCCAAGTGTGAGCCAAGTACACTTACAAAGCCAAGTGCGAGCCAAGTGCACTTATGAGGCCAAGTGCACTTACGAGGCCAAGTGCGCTCATGAGCCAAATGTACCTGGCACTGCCATTATACTGGGCCTCAGCTGGATGGATGGGATCGAGCCGGCCTGGCTCTCCACTGACGGACAATGATCGAGCCGGCCTGGCTCTCTGCTGGCGGGAGATGATCGAGCAGAGCTGGCTCTCCGCTGGCGGGAGATAGTGCTGGCTCTCCGCTGGTGGGAGATAATACTGTCTCTGCGCTGGCGGAAGATAATGCTGGCTCTCCGCTGGATGGTTCAGCTTGACTGATGGCTAGTAGACACGATGGGGTGGGACGAATGATCCAAGCCAGGCATACGCTAAGGCTGAATCGAGTAGCCAGGCGTACGCTAAGGCTGCTAGCGTACGCCCGAGCTGGACTGGCTCTTGGCTGGCTGGACGGAATCGAGCAGGGCTGGCTCTCGGCTGGCTGGACGGGATCGAGCCGGCCTGGCTCCCTGCTGGCGGGAGATGATCGAGCTGGGCTGGCTCTCGGCTGGCTGGATGGGATCGAGACTGCCTGGCTCTCCGCTGGTGGACAATGATCGCGCCAGCCTGGCTCTCTGCTGGCGGGTGATAATCGAGCTGGGCTGGCTCTCAGCTGGCTGGACATGATCAAGCAGGGCTTGCTCTCGGCTGGTGAGAGATGATGGAGTTGGGCTGGCTCTCGGCTGGCTGGATACAATCGAGCCGGCCTGGCTCTCTGCTGGAGGGAGATGATCGAGCTGGGCTGGCTCTCGGCTGGCTGGACGAGATTGAGCTGGGCTGGCTAACGGCTGGATGGTCACCATGCAATTGCATCCGCCAGACGATGAACACGGTATATTAAGCGTCCCAAGGTGCTGTGCAGAGTGATATATGACCGTGTGAAAACCTAGCGTCAGGAGTTGTTTTTGCAGTGCCTTACATTGTATCGTCGTGGACTTACATGTTACCCTGGCCACCAATGTTCCTGACAATCCTGGCATACCACCGATGTCCAGACGTGAATAATACACTTGGGAGCAGGGATTCTTTCCCGATGATATACATCTATCAGAAGGTTTAACTCTGATAAGAACAATTGCAATACAATAAAAGAAAAACACAATATTGATGTAATAAATATATTCAGTGCATTGCAATGTTAACAGTAGATGCAACAGATTACTTGTAGTATGTTTGTATTTACGAAGCTAAATTCTATATTCTCACATACATAGATTATACATATTATATCAGCAATAATTAATTGACTGTTCAAAACTGTAGGGTATAATCAAAACAGTTTTGAATGTCTCAAGTATTTCTGAAACTTGACCCTGTATACCAGTCATTATGATGTAAAATCAATATTTTCAATATATCAAATAGTCATTGCCACATTGATATTTCACATACTCTCAATTATTATCCACTTTTAATATTCTCACAAATAATATGGTTTGTACTTCCCACAATTTCACTATCATTTGAACTTCTCAATTCCATCACTATTACATATCACTTTTATTATATATAATGCTATTTTTTATCATCCACACTACACATCTTGCCAATACTATGTTGTTTAATATTGTAATGGCGGTACCAGGTATGTTTGGCCTTGTAAGTACACTTGCCTTGCAGGTGTACTTGGCCTTGTAAATGTACTTGGCTCGCAAGTACCCTTGTCTCTCAGATTCACTTGGCCGCAGGGACTGAGTAACTGCCCTTCATATATAATTACCTTGTGAAGTGCTTTTAGTATTCTAGCGATTATCTTACTTGTATACTCTGCAATTGATATCATCCTCTTTATCACTTATTTCATGTGCAATCGTATCTCTGCATATCCATCTGTACGAGGATCTACGTCCTTACACTACAATTGCTTTTCAGTCACCAGATACATTTTACTCACTGGATTTTGTGATTTCTTTATTTTTCGACGTATCAGATCTATAATAAGAATTATCACTAGATTGTAAATACAAGATATGTAATCATTCTGTTGAGTTGATTGACGATAGTAGGGAGGATTCCGAGATGATTTAGATGTCACTCAGTCTCGAAGAGATGTGTCACCATCATGATACATACTACTGCGAACTCGAAATGTCTCCATCCACGACCTATACCGAATATCACCACTAGATCAATGGATCAGGATAAGTATTCTTATATCGAGTCAATTGACCACTTCAGACATGATTCTGAAGCCAATTGGGCCTGAGTGTAGTGTCACCTACTCCACATGACAATTTCGAATAAGTCGTATCACTGACCGCAATCGTTATACGTTCTTACAGATACTCTCACGATCCATAAGTGTCAAAGCTTGTTAAGTACAACCATATTAAGTTAATTGACAGTAGCAAAGACAATTTAGGAGTCAATCGATCCCGAGAAACACATCACCGGCCCATGTGACCACGCCTGAGAAGACTTCGAAACAAGTTCGACGAGATCACTCGTATATGTATGGACGATCGATGGCAATCCATGGAGCAGCTCAAGTGCTAGCGAAGTCTTGATCGACTTTGACAGGCATCAATTTATCATTCTATGACAGTTATCCCTGAACACATCGGTTCACTGACAATCAGGTCTGGCAAGAGATCACCGACTATAAACGCATTCGATCAAGAATACTTGTAATGGCGGCCAATCATCTTACTTGCATCCATATCTTGGCTGGACATAAGCAACCTGATTAGCCGAGCCGATGGCCGGGTAACTCCCAGCATACTTATGCTCCATGTACGAGTGCAATTGCACTGTAGCAATAATTTTACCTTACAATTGATATCATCTTTATTACCTATCCCCGTTTGCAACCGTATTTACACATATGCATCCGTACGAGCACGTACGTCTTGACACTATAATCTCTCTTTAGTAACAAGACACGTTTCGCTCATGGGATTTCGTGAATCACACCCTTTCCACCCATCGCGACATATCTGAACAAGAAATTATATGGATTTGAGAGCTACCAATTGCACAAGCAGAGAGTGTTGATAAGGATATCCAATTGAGGCTGATAGGAGTAGAGGTGATTCCGAGTTGATTCTGGAGGCCAATTGGCCAGAGATGTATCAGCAACCAAGTCAGTCGAGGTCGATCACCATTCTACAAAAAGGCTACCAATCGCTTGAGCCATGAGATCGGATAAGTTACCATCCACTTGAGTCAATTGATGATTACAGGAATGATTCCGGAGCCTAAGTGACCCCGAGAGACGAATCACTGGTATTGCCGAAATTGGCCGTACTCCAGAGACTTCTTCAAACTTCATCCGACGAGTGAGATGAGTCAGATACTATTCACGGCAGTCAATCGAGCATGAACTGTAGGCCAAGCCGTGATCAATGAAACCCCTGAATACGTCAATTTGTCGAAAATCATATCCAATGCGAAGTCGACATCCAGAAGGCTAGAATTGCATGAAGCATAAACGAGCACATTCGTCGAGCGAAGTAGTTCTATGGACGATCAGCATTTTGCCAGAGGATTCACAAACGGTCGAGGCCTACTGAGCCGAGAAGACCGAATGCTATGAGAATTACCTCTTTTACGGAAGATCGAAGAGCGAGATTGCCAAACGATCGATCAATGCCATCAATGGCAATTACAATTACAATTACCCTTCTTTGAGACTCCTTCAAGTTATCTACATTACGGATGCTATTAGGAGTTCTCAGTTGCAGGTACAGAAGTCATGTGAGGTTGTAAACGGTCTTATGAGATTACACCACCACATACAATTGGAACGAGTCATGGAGACATTCAGAAGCTACAGAGTTTAAGATAGTGGAGCAGCGATCGCAGATCGTGCTACAACTCCAAAGGAAAGTATAACCCCCAAAGATTCTAAAGTGGCCAGTAGGAGAGAAAGCCATCAGTACCAACTCTGTTCAATTTTGTTGTACAAGTCAACGATACCTTATCGCCAAACGAGAGAGTACGGTATTTTATCACCGGATTGTGTCCATACAAGGGAGTACGAAGCGGATTCCTAGGAATATGATGCAAATGATTTTGGTTTTAGTCGGGAATCTGAGGATCCTCCGGCTATGGGCTATGGACTATGAACTACGGACCACTGGAGGGAGGATGGATTGTCTGAGCACTCTTCGGAAACAAGTGGATCCCGTATATATATACAGTTTGAGGTTCCATTGAGACTTGTCGTATCCCCAAGTAGGAATGGACAGTATTTTGTTGTCAGACAGTCTCAATTAGATGTGACAAGTACGTGATTCGCTGAGTGAGCTTATTTTGTACAAATGGTTGCCGCCATGATGGACGCACTGTGTGAGCTGGAGATTGAGTTTGGATTGCCTTGGTACAAGTCCAGGAATCCTGGCGTCGACTTGCAAAGTATTCGACTTTTGGCTCTGCGAACCTCAGAGTGAGCGGAAGAGGTGGCAGTGGACCGGGTAGACCATCAGGAATACCCCAGAAATGTATCTGGATCATGGCTAGGGAGGAGGCGTATTCCGAAGGAGGCTGTACTCCATATATATATACAAATACCTGGTGCTACTGCTTTAGACGATCTATTGGCCAGGGGGATGTCGTCGATGGACATTCTTCCTAAACGTGGGAGTTCATATAAGGCTGCTGAGAGCAACCTTAGAAGGCATCACTGATGGTCAGTGAGATAGGCCTCAGGCACTGGATGGGCGAGCAGGAAGCAGCAGCAGTAGTTGCGGCAGAAGAGTTACCCACAATGTGGAGCTGAAATGACTGCTACCGGCTCGCCGAGTTACGAAGGGAGTCCCAGACGATGCGGGATTTCCCATCGAGGATAACTCGTTAATGACAAGACCTCCTGGATTTCACAACATCTAACGCTCCATCATTTGCACATACAATTGGTTAACACACATATGGAGCATTTACAGAGTCATACGAAATGGAAGGACGTTAGAGATGATATTTACCTACGATTAGACGGAAGACCGGAACGCAAAGCCATGACATAACATGATAGATACACGTGGAAATGACGAAAATGTACTCGGAACGCTGAATGCGTTGATTATACCACAGATGCTTTACGAGCCACATACAGTTTACCGAATACTTTACTGCAAAGAATTACTTCTGAACAGACGATCTAAATGATGGTCCTCGAAAATCCGATTTTCCAATAGGCAGACAAGCCGAGACTGTACAGTCACCATGGCACACAGAGGTATTCTCATTGATGGTTATGATTGTACGAGACTATTGCTCTACAATGATCTGATATGGTGGTGCAGAGTGGTATTTCCGAAGAAGCGTGGAATAAGATCACATGATCAAGAGCCATATCCTAGATTTGGACTTAAGATCCCATACTATATGGACAGATCGATGAGTGGAAATTTTCTTATGATGGACGTTATGTCATCGGATGGATTATGGAAGAAGATATCAAGGACTATCTTCCTTGGGCTGGATGAGAAGATGGTCGGGTGAAAGCTGATCTTAAGGTCAATAATGATTACCTTTATAGAGCTTACAAAGCTACAGTAGAAGCCACGAAATGTGCACTGTACGAGTGCAAATTTGCACGTTCTGGAATGAATAGCCGGAGAAGGATTGTCATGGCCAGAGATAGGTCAATTTATTTATATGGCGAGATTACATTTGGAACTCTTCCCTTCTTTAAGAAAGCTTCACTTTAGACGACAAGCTACGAGACTAGCAATTAAGTGCAGATATGTACATATACAAATTCAGGATATACCGATGAAATGATCGAATCAAGATCCCGAATACAATTCGGAGATATTTTACACATTGAATCATGATGGCAATTTGAGGTATTAGGATCGATATGAGAATCGATACGAGAATCAGTATCAGAATTGGAGAGTTGTTGACAGAGCTCCAACTACAAAGAGGGGGATAACTGTAACAGATATTCAGAAATGACTCCGAATGCAAACGATTACCGCACCAGAAGTGCTGGCATCAAGCACCTTCACAGTTATGTGCACCAGAGAAGTCAATAATTATGATGCTGAGGATTTATCACGGAAGCGAAGCCTACCGATGGGACTACAAGTATATAGTCGAGATAGCTACTGGATCAGAGATATTATTCAAAATGGAGTTCAATCAAATGGCATACAGAATGACCGAGTCCTCGAAGCTGTCTATCGAGATTTCAATATCGAGATGTCAATAATGAGCAGAGTAATCTATGAGATCATGGCAGTTGACCTAGATGAGATGCCTCGAAATCTCTGAGGAAACCTGCTGGAGTCTCAAACGCATGAGAGGAAATACGCCAGTGGCAAAGAGATGTTCGAGGTCAGAGATATAGATTATTAAGCAGCACAGAATGTGCACCTCAGCAGAATGTGCGATATAAGGGAAGCGTACCTACATTGGATTAAGAGGACGGGGGCAGAAGCTCCTGGTTAGATGTACGAAGCCGCGATGTGGGCTTTTGGTGGTTTCCAAGAGTGCAATCGCTCCGAATCACATGGTAACTATGACCTTGTATGGAATGCTTACGAATTAGACATATCAACGAATGAATATCCTCTGCAATTGGCCTTTATCTCCAAGAGCACCAAACGAATCCATGAAGGTATGGAAATCGGAAAATGGCTGCCTTGATGTACCTGAAGCAAACTTGGTTACTTTGCTGAACAAGGCCGACACAAGTCAACCACCACTGGATCTGAAGCAGAATGGCAACGGAAATTCGAATCCCCATAATCAATATACGAGTCAACTTGGAATCAATCGGTGACATGCATATGATCAGGCTATTACTTATGAGGTCTACTATATGCTTGGATATACAAAAACACAGATACATGGAAATTGTACGAATTTGAGAAGCTCTCAAGAGCAGCACCTATGATCAAGATAAGTACATCATGCAATTATGCTAGTTGACTGCTGCAGAGACACTTTACCGGCCACGATAGCCTTACCCGTCAGATAAGGTTCAACGAAAGAAATCGTATATGAACAATCTATCGATTAGGTGGAAGCTAAGGGCACCACGGATTCGAATATCATCGAGCCAGCACTACGGAGATCAATTGCTTAGATTCGGAGAAACAGGATGTCCACTTGGATATTCAGAACCATGCACTTGCAAGCCTGCTGGAGCGGTTTCGATTGGAAGGAGTGGGTTTGGAATGAGATCTGCAGCTGGAGCAGGCTTCGATTCGGAGATGGACTTGGAGGAATCAGGATCAATTGGATATTTCTTTTCTTGCTTTCTACTTCTTTTCTTCTCTTCTTATGGATTTTGGCCCGGTACAAATGGCGTCGGCACAGATTATACCACATACCAATGTAGGTAGATTTCTCCATACGCCGAATCTGCCGTGATGGCACCGATCGGTCACGGGACTCATGCAGATATATGAAGGCGTACGCACTTATCTTGTCTTCTTCATGTATATATATGTTGCAGCCCAGCAGGTCTGCTGATAAAGAGGGAAATGATGTAATAGCAGCCAATCATCTTACTTGCATCCATGTCTTGGCTGGATGTAAGCAATCTGATTGGCCGAAACGATGGCTGGATAACTCCAGGTATAGTTCTACTCCACAGGCAAGTGCAATTGCACCGCAGCGATAATCTTACCTTACAATTGATATCATCTTTATAATCTATCCCCGTTTGCAACCGTATCTACACATATCCATCTGTACGAGGACGTATGTCTTTACAGTACTTGACGATTATCTTCTCCGATCTGAGCGGAAGCTCTGAAATGTACTTGACCATTACAGTCCTACGATCTGAGCGGAAACTCTGAAGTGCACCTACAGAGAATGATTGTATGAACATGGAAGTTCATTTACAGAAAAAGACAACCGATGGGCAGAATCAAAGCCGATACTCCAATGTGCGATTCTACAAGATGGATAAGCAAAGAAGCTGGATTCGTTTCACATCGTTCATGAACATATCGATAGATATCTGATCCCACCTACAATCACGATTACCCCTCACTGAGACTCAATTGAGTTACCGATCATCATTTGAGGAATCAGCGATATTATATGAGACAACAATAACTACCGACTGTATGATGCCGAGTGTGATCATCATGGGAGTGATCCAAGTGGGGAGTAAATCTATTCTCAATCGACAACGAGCGATCCTTATCACATCGACAGAGTTGTCTTATCTCTAGGTGGAATGGACCTCTCTTTCATCTTATCTCTAGGTGGGACAGATATCTACTTGATCAGAACTCTAGGCAGAATGGGAATCTCTTTCGGTCTTATTCCTGAGCAGGATCGACATCTTCTTGGTTGTATCCCTAGGCGGGTTGTTGCTCTACTTCGTCTTATTCCTAGGCGGAATAGACGTCTACTTGGCTGCAGAGATAACTTCCGGTAGAAAGATCACTGGCGGCAGCAGCTCGGCATACGGTACCAACCAGCATTCATCGCAACCTCGAGCCTCAACAGCAGTGAGATGATGTCTACAAGAGAAAGTAGAACGGCTACTCTCTCGGTTCAGTATTTTGAAAGATTGGTACCAGTTGACGAATCGGATGTCTTAATTCTGCCCATTAAGGTATACAACTTGGTTTTGAAATTACCTTGATTAAAGGCCCAAAACCTGGAAATCGACTGGAAGGCCGGTCGACTCGTGGCCTTGCAAAGTCCTTCGGGGGCTGAAGGCCACAAATGGAAATCGCGATAGAACTCCATACGTGAATACCAATGGAACTTCACAGGGGTACAGTGGTAAGCCTGCGGACATTTGTTTCCTTGGTGAAGTCATATTCAATGACCTTCTTGAAAGCAATGAGGTTGTCTAGGTATTCATCCGACAGTTTGGAGCATATATCAGGCTGCTAGGAGCATCATGGTGCGAGACCTCAGATGAGGAACTCTGATACTGGATGGGCGAGCAGGGAGCAGTGGCAGTAGTTGCGACATAAGAGCTAACAATAATGTGGTGCTTGAATGACTGCTACCGACTCGCCGAGTCAAGAAGGGAGTTCACTGGCTGCAGTACCTTGGTTCCATTGTGGATGGCCGTTAGATCCATGTCTCCTGATTTTCGCGACATTCACCGCTCAATCATTTGCATTGATCAAATTGGCTAACACAAGTGGAGCAGAAACGGTGTTGTATAAGATATACTGGCTGACACAGTAAAGATAATGGACACGTCCCAATAGTGCAACTGGATCTCAGGAACGACAGATGCACTGATTTTGCCACCGGAGAAATGACGATTCATACACATACGATTGATGAAATATCGACACCATGTCAACAGAGGATATCTCGAAATGCAGACGTACCAGCGATACATGAAAGCGGGCCGGAATGCCCAAATGATTGACTTTGTGATACGTACCGAGATGGCCAGATCACCGACTTATTTTGTATCGGAAGGATCGGTTAATTCATTAACTGATGTTATGCCTGATGGCGTAAATGCATCGTGAATTTGGAGTGATTTCGTACCTGGTTAGCTGAATAAATAAGGGATTTGGAGAAACCTGTGGCCTGATTGGCCGAATCTTGAATTTTGATTTCGATATAATACATTTCAGATCGCGGACATGCGATTTCAAGAAAGGCTTGCAAGGTACAGGATGAGAGATGACGATCATGTGAAACCTGACCTTGGATCATTTATTGTGGAAGTCAGTAATGAAAACTTGATAAAGCTTACAGAATCTCAGACGAACACACTGAATACGGGTCACACGAGTGCAAATTGTACATTCCGAATCAATGACTGGAAATAAATAGTCCAATTGTATGATGTTTAGTCCACTTGAATGGATGGCGATACCCAACATTACGTTCGAGACTCTACTCCTTTTCTTCAAAAAACACCTACGTTATAAGATATTCTGTAAAGACCTGCAATCGAATGCAGATATAGAAGTACAAAATCACGATAGCAATCGAAATTATCAGAATTAATGAGAATCGACACCACATTAACCGGCTGCATTTAGTTGGCAATCGAGTGTTGACCTCAAAAAGTGGGGAATGACCATTCCGGAAACCGAGAAACCGCTGCTGCGATAAGATCCGCACTACAAGTGTTGAGACGTTAACCCATCATGCTGCAGACGTCAAGACCACTTGGCCTTGTAAGTGTATCTGACTCGTATGCATACTTAGCCTCACCTATGACTTCACTACTGAGTACTTGGCTGGCACAAAATACCCAGCTGACGGCCTGTTGAAATGGCCCGATTATGAGATCGGCTATGAGACGCCTGTCGGAGGGATCTTGGCGACCCAGGCAGTTGAACCCTACGATGACCCCCTATCAGCAATAAAGAAGACTCAGGCTACTGACCTATTTGCAGTCGATGTCTCGGGCAAGCTAGTTGACAACCCAATGGATACAGCCAAAGCCAAAGATGTGAACCAATGGAGTGTCATTGCTGGAGCTCTGACCTACGAGGGGAGGATATATATCGCTGTGCACAATGCTCTTCACAGTAATGTGATAAGTCTCTTTCATTTCCCTGAGTTCGGTCACTTTGGAGCTCTTAAAACTGCTGAGTTAGCCTGTAGGGATTTTTATTGAGCTACGATGGACAGGTACATAAGAAAGTACGTCAGCTGCTACGAAGTACGTATCCGAATCAAGGCTCCACGGCATGCTCGACAAGGAGTCAACATGCAACTGCCACCATCATCACAACCCTGAGAAGGCGTCACCATGGACTTCATCACAAATTTCCAGAATCGATCGCGTCCAGATGCACAGAGATGCTAGTCATCGTTGATCGGTTGACAAATATAGGAAATCAGCAATCAAGATGTCAAGCTGCACAGAATGCGAACCGATTGCAATCCTTAATGGATGTATAAGAAGGCTACCGCATTGGACCTTCAGAGTCAAGAGCGCGAACTCACTGAATTACATGGTAACTATGACCTTGTATTGGGGTTACTTACAGATTAGATATATCAACGAACGAATATGCTCTGCAATTAACCTTAACTGAACGAAGCCATGACGATAAACGATTGACGTCGCCACCGATAGTGGTGACTAACTCTATCATGCTAGATCCTAGGGTGTACTCTACAGCTAGGCTCAGAAGGACATGGCATGTGCAAACTTACTACTTTCGTGGATTTGGAAGTCGAAGGCATGGAAATTGGAGAATAGCTGTCCTGATGCACCGGGAGCGGAAGCATACTTAGTTACTTTGTGAGTACGTCCTTATGGTACACTTACAAGTTAGATACCACAACTCGAATGAGCATGTATGCATGCATGTTGACATATGATTACTGCAATCGAGGGGCCGAATGAGATCGATACAAGTCAACCACCACTGAATCTGAAGCAGAATGGCCACGGAAAGCCGAATCCCAATTACCGATATACCAGTCGACTTGGAGCCAATCGGTGAGACGTATGATCAGACTATGATCAATGAGGTCTATCATGTGCTTGAATATTCGAAAGAACAGAGACATGGAATAGGAGAAACCATACGAATATGAGACGCTCTCAAAAGTAAATCAGCAAAGTCAATCGGCCGGTACCGGCAGCCCAGAAACTATCCAGAGGTTATGCAGGTTGATTTTGAATGACACACTCTGCAGACCTTCTGGACGTCCATGGGAACCAGCGAATGCAGCCTCAGGGCACTCCCATATTCTCCTGGATACCTTGATGCTACTCTGAGAGATTTCCTGTATTGCAATAGTGTACTCTATAGCCACTTCTGATGGCTCTAAGGGTGTTCCAGGGGTTCCTGTATTGTAATAGTGTACTCCATAGCCACTTCTGATGCCTCAAAGAGTGTTCTGGGAGATTTCCGAAGCGCAGCAAAGTCCTTCGTGGCCGCTTCTGAACTCTCGGTGGAGCTCTGGTATGTTCTAGGATCACTCAGAAGTATCTGAATCTATGTTTTCATTTCCAGATAGAATCGTGGTGTGTTACCCATTTTCAGATATGCCTGTAGCATCGCAAATATGTTTGGCATACATCTAATGAAGCCTGCCACTATCAACTAAAATGATATATATCCACACTTCGTCCCAGTAGCACCTCGATACGACCTTGAGAAAAGTAATACAACCCCCGAGAAACGCAATCCTCGAGAAATACAAACCCTGAGAAATACAACCCCCAAGAAATACAACCCCCGAGAAACACAGCACCTGAGAAACACAAACCCTGAGAAGTACATCGCCCGAGAAACAAAAATCCTGAGAACACAACCTTCGAGAAATACCAATCCAGAGAAACACAACCTCCGAGAAATACAACCCCCGAGAAACAGACTCTCACTTGAACACAGCTGTCAGGTCTTCCGTTTCCTGTCCTACTGTATCTGGTACTACATAATGGGTCCAGTGCTTGGCAGAGCTTGCAATTCCTGCATCCATAGCTGCCCATATCCTCAATGATGGCCACCTGGTAACCAGGACCAATATAATTCCAGTGTCTCCAGCATCTGATATACAAGGCTATATCAAACAATAGTAGCCATTAATTATATGATCGAGGGGGTACACTGACAGCTGAATATCTCCCTGCGGAAGTCCTGAGAGGGTTCGCTCATCGTTCCTTTCTCATAGTCCCTCAAGGTGTAGTTGAGTCTGGGTGCAGCCAAGCAAATCAATTGTGGAGTGACTTGCCTGCCCCAATATTTGTTGCAATGCTCTTGTCTGCCAAGATAGGTGTTGAATACGAAGAAGTGAGCAAAGATCAGCGTTGCAGGCTCGCTTCTTGCAAACCACCGGACTTCCTTCGTACCGTTCAGGAGATCTTCCCATTTTCCAATCCAAGAGTCATCATTCAGCCAAGCGGCAACCTACTGTAGACATAGAAGCTTCTCTTCTACATTAAACCAGTACAGTGAAGTCACCATAAGCATCGCTGTAGTGACTAGTAGACTGCACATACCACTGAATTTCCCCTGCAACTGTATTGCCTTGATAATTAGTATTATCAAATTTTGAAACCTGGAGAATACTTCGGAAACACACAATTCCATGTATCATGGTATCGATGTGCTCACTGAATCTACCGGAGCACTCCCACATGTATTGCGTGCCGTTAAGTGTGCCAACAGCGCTTTGCTGGAGGGTCATGGCCTCAAGGGCTTTATCTTATGTCTTATCGCAAATATCCAATTCATCCTCTTGAGAGGCCAGCCAGGAGTTTTCAGTATACAGAACAGATCTCAAGAAGTTCTTTGCTAAATCGAAAGCTGCTTTGTTATAGAGTGGTACCTTGATATCCTTGTTGCTCTTCATCCTGAACGCACCTTCAATAGGTGAAGGGGCAGCTGAGAAATTTGGACGTCTTGCAGGCCGCCGTCAGGCATGATTTACTGAAATGAAGATTGTTGTATCTTGGCTAGAAGATCGAGGCAGAGTGCCTTGAGATCATTGTGAGTACATCGACAACTGAGAACGGACTCCATCAGTGCTCTCAAGGTTTGATTTGGATTTCTTTCTTTGGAGTCGGTCAGTCACCAGGATGGTATCTGAGCAAGCCCTTTTCGGGCCTTTTGAGTATCTTTTTTCTTATAGGAAACTGAAGGTGACACAGTGATTTGTATCGAAGAGGACAACCTGTTCATACTCACTGAAGTTGAGGACCACCTGAGCTGCTAATCTGTACACTGAGTTCAGGGATCTGTTAGTGAGACGAATGGGTATTTGGACTTCAGGACTGCTTACAATTGTGCGGTGGCTATATTCTGACTCCAATGCGGTTGAGCTAGATTTAAGCCCATGCTCTGCATCAGAGTTTTCGGGAGTACCTGAGCTGCTGATATCTGCTATGTTACCTGTTAACATAACTGACCAATCATGCGGATTGGTCTGGATGGGCAAGAGCTACTGGTATTTGTACAGTTGAGATTCTGGTGCTTCGCATTCCATTTTGGCTTCAACATTACCCCTGGAAATCTCTTGCCTTCAATGTCTATCGAATGTATCTAATACCCTGCCATAAGAGTAGCTACACTCGAACGATTGATGCTTTCGTTTTCATTTTCGTTGCACGTTAGCACTGGGGTTTGTGGTTCTGTGCTCAGTTACTAGTAGCTCGACATGTTCGAACACAAGCAGTACAAAGTCGGCAGGATCTGTTTGATTAACCAGAGCTCTAATAGGCGAACCTGAATGAATCATCTTAGTTAGTGGTCCACAGTCCTCACTATCAATGTGCAGGAAGTTTCGGCTTTAGGATCTCGCTGCTGCCATGATTGTACTGGGCAAAGTCAGATTCTGTATTGTGGGACAGCATTGGAATCCGAGATGCACCCCTTGGGCAGTTTCCCTTGCACAAAATTGGGAGCTCGTAGCAATCTCACTTAAACAGTACTGTGGCGCAGCAATATGCAATCTCAAGCTGAATATACATAGTATCATCTGTAGTGTGAATCGTTTCTATCTAGATACAGTCAATTCACCTGCAGACAAGATCCGATGGGAGAAAGCATTCACCGAATGGCAGATAGGATAGGGACTTTAGTGCAGGTGAACCTGAGATGATTCGAATGGCAGGCAGGTGGGTTAAGCTGTAGGTGTGCAGAGATGATAAAAAGGGATGAGATGGAATGGGGTAGAAGGGACAAAAATATCATGTTATGTTGGCAGTTACCAGGGGGATGCTCCAGAGCGTACCTTACTGCCATTCGAAAATATCGAGTGACTATTAACTAGTATGATGTTGAACCTAAGCATCTATTCTTACTTGATCTTTGCATATTCTGGAAGCTTTGAGCTTGAGCTCAGTCTTTCTCGAAAGCTTAAGCATGCCGACCGCACATATAAATTATTGCTAGTACCACTTTGGAAGCTGAAAGCATGGGCAGAGCTTAGTCTCAGTTAGTGGTAGATGCACTGGAGATAGTGTGGGAAATTAGAATTGAATGTATTACTATTTCAAACACGATTCGAACCGTGTGGTCTGTGCCTTCGCTTTCTATTTCTGGTTTTGGGGAAGAAGGTTTCACCTGACATCTTGAATACTGGGCTCCCTCACCCTCAACCACTACCATAAGTAATTCTTCACAACTGTATTCTGTATCTCATGTGATATCAAGTGGATATATACCGTAACCCAAAGCAATCGATTCTCTAACATCTAGATCTAGTGACACATGAGAGATAATAGAGATACAGATAATTAAGCTCATTTTGAAGAAGAAACCCAGTAACAGCCGAATCAATACCCCCACCCGAACTTGATACAACCACAAAGAATACTCCCAGATACACCCCAGCAAATCAAACAAAAATTCTAAATGACCCATCAATGAAATCCCAAATCCAAGTGCACCTAGACCTTTCAACCACAAAGAATACTCCCAAATGCACCCTAGCAAATCAAAAAAACATTCAAAATGACCCATCATTAAAAACCCAAATCCATGCGCAGCTAGAAACACCCAAGCAGCTATTCCAATTTTGTCAATATTCCAGCCTGAATGGCAGTCTCCTCAATACGTGTTTTGAGAATGTTGTAAATATCCTCCTTGCTGATCATCGGATGATTCATCAGTCCATGCAAAACACATTGCTGAGTAGTACTATTGACTATATAGAGCACTGTTACTCTATCATCGAAGCTGTTTGGATCAGTATTGATGAGCCAGATGTGAGGCTTACACATCAGACCCAGTCGCACAATCCGTCCAAAAGCTTGCCACTGCTCATTGAGAACCCAAGGCTTTTGAAGAATTACCGCATGATTGGCCGCCACCAGGTTGAACTCAGCGCCCCCAATCTGAGTGTTGGTAATGAAGACGGAGTACCATGGGGAATTCTGGAAATCGCTCATAACTTCACTGTGCCTGTTGGTGGAATCTTTGGAGACCATGCGAATGACATGGATATCTTGGTTGATATTGCGATGAATCCACCATGCCAGATGGCGAACCTGGCCAGGCAAAGGACAAATAAATACAGTCTTCTGAGGAAGCGGTGAAAGGACAGAAGAGCCTGTACTATGCTGGTCATCTATCCCAGGAACAGTCGCCGAACTGATGATCAACTCAGGCAGAAAAGATTCTCAAAGCCATCAGAAAATTGATTCCTCCACAAAACTGCTGGCATCCCACTCTGCCCTCCAACTGCCATCGGCAAAACAATCTGTTTCTTGCTCCAACAGTAGCGAAACACAAGCAACCTGCCAGCGATGAATCCTCCAGGTGACCTCATGCTCGCCTTCAAGATTCTGCCTCTTGAGTCGGATGACTATATCATGGAGCTGCTTCTTTTCTTCCTGAGACCACTCCAGCGTGACTGGATGGAAATCATTCGATAGGATGTAAACCAGGGGTGTACCTGAATCCAGCTGCGACTCTGTCCATCAGCGAATTGTCCATGGGTGAGTGACTTCGGTCATTACAGAGCCAGCTTCATGCTGAGCTTCAAAGGAACATCCCTTGATAATGGCAGTTTGAAGGGTGGTGATCGCACATAATAAAGCCTCGGGACCATGTTCTTCTACTGTTCGCTCATTTTCAGGTATATTTGGAATTGTGAACAGACACCGAGTTGTGTTTCTCCAGTCCTTCAGTGAGTGCTGGCTGGGGTCGACGTAACATGCACTTTGAAATCTATTTGGGCTTGAGATGCAACAGACCAACCCTTGGACTTCAGACGTTTGAAGTGGTGCGCCTCATCGAAGATTCCCCATGACCACTGGCAGTTCTTAAGCTGACGAACTGTGTCTTTCTCAATTCTTTGCGCCCAGCTCATGAACGCATAGTAGGTGATCACGTAGATGTCCCACCATCTTTCGGGATGTTCCACACAGAAGTTGCGGTGTGTGTGAGTCAGGTTGGCAGCATCTTCTGCACAGAGAGCGGGCACCGAAAACGGAGTCCCTTTCGTGATGGTATTGATTGCACTAATAAATATCACCCAGATAATTGGGAGCCACACACACAGTACTGCATTCCATGATGGGAGGTCAGTTGTCTCCTTATCATCAAGCAAATGGAGAAGACTACAATGAACAGGGTTAGGATGAGTGCAAGGGTAACATTGCTTCTGGACAGTATTGAGGGTTGGGAAGTCCGTTTCCACCACCTGACACCATCCGCCAAGTGCGAGGTTAAAGAGCGCCAGTAGTTGTGTCTAATGGTGATTTGTCACATCGTCCATAATTGACTTGACATAAAGAGCTGTAGCCAAGACGGTGAAGATCTTTCCAAGTCGCATTTCATCAGCCGGAAGAATCCCAAGATGGTCCATATTGAAGATCCATCTCTGCACAATGAACCAAATCACTCTGATCTGATGTGCAAGAAATCTTACTTCTGGAAATTACTAAAAGGTATACTTTGATCTTCGAATGGTATCTGTAGGTGAATCTCCACATGGCACAGCACCAAGTAATACAACTGCTTCTTCAAGACACTCATGCTCGAAGGTATTGTTGATAGTAACCATGAGAGCATCATCCAAAACGTGTACTGGCTCATCACCTTCAGTCTCGATTAGCTCTTTGGTGAATCATGAATCACTGTCTAGAATTTCGGTTCTCTTAATTTCCTTCATCATGGTGGCAAGAGCACTTGGAGTCGGTGGTACAGGCAAATCGGTGTAGTCATCTAGCTGGGCTGGGGTCCTCCTCTTACTGGGTGTATCACATGGTGCACAGGGAATTCTGGGAGACTTCCTTTTGGGTGTTTGTGAGGGTGCTCCCTACATGGAATTCCAGTTAGCCCAGAACTTTATTTATCACTTCAGGTGCTCCTAACTTACTCCCTCCCCATCATTGCTTTTCTTGGACTCCTCCACTAACAGGACGTTCTCATGCAGGTCCTTTCCATCTCCATTCCACACGTTCACTACAAGGAGCAAAGTTGCTGCTTCAGACACAACTTTACGGAGGTTTTGGACTCCTGATTCCATGTTTCCGGATTCAAAACACTGCCACCAAACTCTTTTCCAACTGTAACTCCAGGGACTTGAGCAGCTTCTTATCTCAACTGCCAGGGATATACAGTCTGGAAAGTGAATAGGTCATTCGGTCTTGCCTTAGCGATCCACTTCCGAAGTTGGGAGTATTCTTCAAGTGCTTGAAATGACCTGAATCGAGATCCAGAAGTGGTATTGCCATGCACCCACACAATAAACGACTTGTTTTGGATATCGGTCACCTCAATGTTCGGCCGTTTGGGAGGGCATTCATCACTGCTACCCCTCACCTTGCACTTTCCACCACCTCCCATCCCTTTCTTTTTGTCACTTTTTACAGTCCTGGTGGCTGTCTCTCGCAGGCGATTGCAGAGATCGGATGAAATGGTAAATCCAGTCATACCTGATACTCTCAGAATTATCAAACCGGTCAAGGGGTAGGAACTCCTCATAACAATGGATGAAATCTGAGATAACAGCTTCCCAAAATTCGAACCCAGTACACCTCTCGATCTGTCTCATCCTCAAGCGAAGTAGTCCCATCACGTATTGAGGGTGCCGAGGAATAAGCCATTTGTACCGGACATGATTCTCAAACTTGAAGATGTCACTTCTCTCAGATGTGTCTCTTTCCTTGGACCCCTTTTTAACTTGGCTCATCTGAACCATGTATTACCCCGTGGTGACTTGAGTCCCAGTGACAGTGGGTGGCTTTTTTCCATATCCAGTTCCACCGGGTGGAACAATGTCGGCTGGAGCTATCTGATCTTTATATTCACTGAGAGTGATCTGCTGCCAGCATATACCGAAGGGGATATTAGAAGTTGGGGTCCATGGTGACAGTTGAGGTAGTGCTTTGGTCCATCTCCATTGCACAGTGGCCGCACTCCTTTCAGTCTCACAGGTTTCTTCAGAAGTGGCAGTTTCCAGTCTAAGCGTCGGTGCTCCTGGTACTCCCGGCTGTGCTGGGAGTGGTTGAGGGAAGGTGGACTGCATTATAGGTGGGGGAGGGTCTGTGGACCATGAGTCTGGAGCAATTGGTGGTCTTGATAGAGGGGGAGAAGGGTGTGGAGTGTATCAGGACCCTTTACCTCCAGGTGGAGGGTGAGGGGGCGGTGGGGTGAACCGGGATCCTTTAGCTCCAGGTGGACCTGGCCGCAGAGGGGGAGGCAGCGGTGTGTGCTGGTCTTTGTCAGGTGGTGCAGCTATTGGTGGATTTGGGTTGCTGAAGGTGATGGTGGTAGTGATAGTGGTAGTAGTGGTGGTGATGGTGGTGGTCAGGGTGGAACCCTTTCGTATGGAACCCAGGTTTGTCGGAACTCATTCCACATGTTACGTCTGTCAGGGCTGATCATCGATTGTGCAGTACATGGAAGATAGTTGTCCAGTGGTTGCAGTTCATATTGCTGTTCCTCAGTCGGCTGCCAGCACAGTTGATAATCGGGATTGGAATGCCAGGCAAGCCTGTCCATCATCTTAGACCCATCACTGCTGAGCAGGTAGTTTGGATTGGGTTGTTGTGGAGGTACGCCAGCATAATATTGATACGGGTGTCCTGGAATGGTTGGAGAGAGGTTGTTGGAGAGGTTGTTCTGCAACATGATGTATAGAAGTAGTTATGAGGAGGAGGTTAGGGGGTTTAGAGCTTTTTGCTAGAAGCTATGGTACCTGCAGTAGTTGCTGAGAATGAGGTAGTGTGATGGGCTGCATTCATGGGAGGCAAGGTGCATTTCTTTACACAGTCCACCCAACTTCTGCTACAATTCTGAAGCTACAACAAACATATGAATACCCATAATTGCCTTGTTTGGCAAACTTCTGATACCTGTTTTCATCACCCATTGTGTACTAGGAGAGTTCAAGTTGATCACTAGATGAAAGGTGGAATATTACCCCTGCCACTTGGTTGCAGTTTTCCAAAGCCCACCCAACTTATGCTACGATTCTGAAGCTACAACAAACAAAACATATGAACACCTGTGATCACCTTGAATTTTGATGTTTGATACTCGAAATCAGGCTACTGCCTTTCAAGAAAGGTCCTTGCTTATGCACGTATCCATCTCTCATATAACAAAGGAGTCGATCTGAATATAACCCCTGCTGGTAGTTGCAGATTCTGGGAATATACTGAAGATATACCACTCATCTGAATATACAACACTATCTAGAGATGGAAAACTCCGATTATCCAAAGCCTATCAGACTCAGGTGCCTAGCTAATGAAAGGGAGCTGCATGATTAGATGTGATCGTAGCCCTGCCACCACCTACAGGTACATCTGGACCTCTGCCTGGAGGTTTTGCTGGGGTACTTGTAACAACAATTGTAGGCTTAGCAGGGGTTAGGGATGGGAACTCAATCACCTTGTAGGGTACAAACAATATGTCGGGTGAAGTGACCTAGTTGTTTGTCTGTTTCAAGACTAGTCCTATCAAGCCCGCATGTCATATGGTACAGAGCCTCATCTCGCTGCAAGGGTGTGCAACTTGAACCTTCAGTAGCTTCCTTTACCCCTGAATTGGAGCTCTTTACCATTCACCATAAACTCGTGGCACCCCATCTACCATTCACCATACACTCGTGGCACCCCATCTACCATTTACCATATACTCGTGGCACCCCATCTACCATTTATCATACACTCGTGGCATCCCATCAACCATTCACCATATTTTTTTTCATGTCTCATTTACCGGAGATACTGTAACAACGGTTACCAGTATGAGTCATCAGGCAAATCAATTCTTGCGATTGCGATGTATACTATGTGGAAAGCAGATCTGCAACTCCACTGGTCTTGCTCAACATTATCGAAGCGATCACCCAGTGGCATTTGATTACATGGGAGAGGTAATCGAACGACTTGGAACAGAAGTAAACTGGAGATCTAGTAAGTCGTGAGATGAGCAGAGCAAGAAGTAAACGGATGCAGGAGAACCTGACTGTGTCCAAGGGTTCAAATCAGCTGTGTATACCTCCGAGAGCGCTCCCATACCTGAGCTACCAGAGAAACACGATATCACATTTGTAACTGCGAGGAAAGTCACCCATGCTGAAGTATATGGAGAGGCTACTGGTAAGCAAGTAGTGGGAGACGCTACGAACCTCTAAAACAAACACCGGAAACCGAATTGGAATCCGTAGTATCCATTTGCAAATGTGTACCATTATCAACAAGCCCGTGCTATCGGTACACAAAGCAAAACTTGGGTAAACGACTATCTGCGATGCGGCCTGGACAATGTCTGTACGACTTCGTTCCAGATAGTATCTGAGCTCTGGGAGCTGCTGAGGTGCCTCGACTTCGGACTGGGAGCAGAGAGTTGACTTCAGGCACCTGGAAAATATGGCAACATATACTGCAGGGATATTTTGAAGTGAATTCAGTTTCTTTTGGAGTATTTACCGTTTGCGGTGCACCTGGATTTTGTGCCGGTGTAGCTGCACGAAATGGCTGATCATCGAATCAATAGTAAGATGATCTCAGGAGAGTGGTGGTGAAAAACTCAGGAACAACTACCCAACGGTATGACAATTGTGCCAGTAATCCTCGCCTCGGACAAACTCCATCTCATGAATTATTCTGGTGACACGAGTATCAGGCCACTATATATCTGAGTATCGGGAATGTTCAGAAAGATATTCGTTGTGCAGAATCAAGGTGTACCTGCATTCTGATGTGATTCATTCCAGTTCCACCAAAAGGCGTAACTGATATAGACTCTTCATGGCACCACGTACTCCATACCATCCTGAAACCACTTAAAGAAGTTGATATCAGTGGCACTGGTTACGAGTGGGATTGCACTGACAGTTTCAAACGTACCTTCTACCCAGTACTAGCAGTATGGATTGGAGACTACCTGGAGATCGCAATGATCCAGATGATAGTCGGAAGAGAATACCCTGTGTGTGTGAAGCACCGAAGAGACCTGAGATGGGTCCTAGTAAAGGATTTCGCAAATGGGAACCTCGATGTACGTCACGCTATCAGGAGCACCTGTAGGAGAATCGAGTTGATGAATTCAAAGAGGTATAACTGCAACCGACTTCGAATCTCTTCTGGGATTATTCTCTGTGCAATGTCTATCAACTTTGATAACCAGATACACTTCACCAACTCAATTTAGGGATCGTGAAAGATCTCTTCAACTGGCTTTTGGAGTACGTAACTGATCGAGGCTTGAAAGCTTAATTCGATGCTCGGTTCTCCTCAGTTTCACACTACCTGAACATGTTGCATTTCTCTGAACCTATTGATGCTCTCAAGAATGGATTCTGGCATGGCAAGAAAATCTGAGAAATACTCAGGAGTCTATCTGCTGTATGTGTTCCCCTGCTTTCCAGCGATGTTGCAGAGAAAATAATTTCAGAAAGTGCATCTGATATGGAGGTCATGAAAATGATTCAGGTACTGATTGAATTTTCTTTACTGGCCAGCAAGCGAACGCACTCAGATATCTCGTTGAAATACCTCGACGAAGCTTATGAAAGCTTTTACAAGTGCAAACAAATCTTCACTCCTCAATGTGCTACTGAGGTGAGGACAAGGTATTTAGAATGCATCATCCAAGTGCAGGCAGCAAACCTGAAATAGGTGGCGATGGAGAAGATAGAGAGAGAGCTTTATAGGGAGATTTTTGGTATCACAACTGGGTAGCGGAGATCTTTTGAGGGGAACCTGAAAGAAGAGCAGCTGCATGCCACTTCCTGAAATTCAGAGGAGTGGGTGACAACAATGATACAACTTGAAGCAGAGCTCTACAGAGCATTCACAGACCAGCTTGCCCGGTTTGGCCAGTTGTTTAAAGAAGCTCAGGACTGCCTGGAATGCAAGCTGTATCCCCAAGCTAGCCCTGGATAGACTAGCAAGTTAGCTTGAGAACTTGAACGAGAACATCACACCATCATAACTGCCGTGTTCGGTGCATCAGAGGTCACTATCGCTGCAAAGCAGGAGTTCGAGTGGCACCTGTGGGAAGCTGAAAAAGCAGCAACCTATTGGTCAGAGGAGTGCCAACAAGAGGTTGCCCAGCATCTCGAGATATAGGTTTACAGGGCAAGTCAGGTAGCCCAAGCTGCTTTTCATCATGCCATGACGGAGAATCGTCTGAAGTATGATCGCAAATGGGACTCGAGGAAAGGTCCCAATTTATGGAAGCAGCTAATGCTGCCATTCTATCACTTCGGCAAATCAGAAATGTATCACCTCTGTCATTACCGCAAGTTCATCACCAGGATGGGTGCTCCTGATAATTTATCAACAGAGATCTCAGAACTCTTGCACCTTTTGAACGTCAAGGAAGCATACCATACCAGCAATGGGGTCAACTACATGCTACAGCTTCTTCAGCACAATGATCACTATACCGCGATGGACTATATGGAACAAACTCTTTGGTGGCTTACCTTGTACGGATGGTACGTCGAGGAGAGTATAGTAGTCCTTAACATGATGATGGGTCAAGAGAAACGGCAAATGATCAGGTCCGTCCAGCAGAAAAGGATCCTTGCCTGTGAATCTGAACCTTTGATTCGACCCAGTATACAACCTCTATGGCAGTTCAAACTTTCAAACAGTTGTGCACGTTCATGGTCTTTCAAACGGATATCAGTAGCTGAAGCAGCTGAAACCTTCAATATCTCGATATTGCCATCACTTGTCAGGCAGCATCTGCCTGAGATCTGGAGCTGTGATGCATTCAGTGTGATCTGGAGCTACGAACATAAGTTCAAGGAGGACGTAACCTTACAATCTCACAATAAGATCGGTTTCTATACTCCAGATTTTCATAACCCTCTGCAGATGTACTGGATCCTACTCGACTGCAGTATTGAGGGTATGACATATGATGAGATATACAGGTAGCCACCGCAGGTAATATGGGTATGCGTGGGCGAAAATACAGATGATGGACTCCGTGGGTGCCACCCCACATTTCCCGTTATATACTTCACCTTTTCACCATCAACTAGGATCTCACTGTTAAGTAGGATGATTGCGAGGACTGGCAGCTGGCTGTTGCAGCAGCACCCACATTTCCTTTCATCACTTCAAGCCTGAGTTGATAGACCATCACCACTGGAGTTGGCCGTTGTTGTCGGTACACATTTCGAGCATCGTTTAGGGTACCCACATGAAGTGGATGGGTTCGTCAGAGTTGTAGAGAAATCAACACCACATGTTATTGCCGTGAAGAAATTTCAAGGGCCATATCACTCCGGTCCCAGAGATCTGGGCAGCAACAGGGAACGGTTCGATATGGATTGTACATTATCAAGTAGATTTGGATATGAACTGGAATGTATATTATGACAAAATACATATGGGCGAAAGGTTTGGAGTCACCTCTACTATTTATCCAAATGAATGAGAGGAGTGTCAGGAAGGGGTGCGCTCGAAATCCATCTGATGTATATTGACAATATATTAGTGTAATGAGATCTAGAGATGTCTGTTTTTACAAATCTCTCGTGACGATACTTGAAGTAGCAGCGTTGAATTGACAGCATGATCTACAAATGGAGTCACATATGATGCCAATTGACAGTGAGGGCTGCAGAGCATCAGGGAGGCACGCGGAGCAGAGTATGTGAAGGAGCAAGTTGGTGGACCTCTCAGGATGTGATAGGAATGCTGTGAGATGCTGCTATGTGATTGTGGAAAGTTTACAGGTATACAGGGAGCTGCCTGGAGCGTATCCGAATATAGTAAAATGGTACAGGAGGATTTCGGAGCCTCCTGAGCCCCAAGGAGGATCCCAGAAGGTGGGTACCAGGCCAGGAAGAAAATTGCATTTTTCTGATGCAGAAGCTATGATCAAGATAAGTATATCATGCAATTATGCTAGTTGACTGCTGCAGAGATGCATTATCAGCCATGAGAGTCTTACCCATCAAATGACGTTCACGAATGCTTTCGACTAGATATATTGTATGGTGGAAGCCAATGATACCACCGATTCGAGTATCACCGAGTCAGCACTATGGAGATCAATTGCTTGGATTCGAAGAAACTGAAAGTCCACTTGGATATTCAAAACTATGGACTTGCAAGCCTGCTGAAGGAGTGGGCTTGGAACGAGGTGTACTATTGGAGTGGCTAGGTGGACTTGGAGGATTCAGAGTCATGTAAATGTTTCCTTCTCTTCTCTTCTCTTCATTTCTCATGGATCACGGCTCAATATAAATAATATCGGCACGGATTTTACTACCTACCACTGGAGGTGGATTTTCCTATACACTGAATCCACCGTGAGGCCGCCATAATGGTACCGATTGGTGGTGGAACTTATGCAGACATACGAAGGTGTATGCACCTGATCTTGTCTTTTCTTATGTGTATATATGATTGTAGACTCAGAAGTCTCCGGATAAAGAGGGAGATAATTTAATGGCACTACCAGGTATATTTGGTCCAATAAGTGTACTTGGCTCACAGGTACTCCTGCCCTTGTAAGTGTACTTGGCTCGCAAGTACACTTGGCTTCGCAGGTGTACTTGACTGCCAGGGCCAGGTAACCTCCCTTCATAAAATCACCTCGCAAAGTACTTTTGACACGCTAGCGATTATCTTACTTACAAACTCTACAATTGATATTATCCTCATTATTACTTATTCCGTTTGCAACTGTATCTCTGCATATCTCTTCACACGAGAGTGTACGTCCTAACAAATATTTACTCATATAAGCTTTTTTTCCATAATATATAAGTAATTTATTTATACAATTTGTGCAACAATGATTTTCAGCATCTTACCTACTTATATACTATATTGAACCTATCCAAATCTAGAATAGTATTCAAAAAAACAATTAATTTTCAGCTCAGAAGTAAATAGAAACATATAGGTTGAATACTAAATAATGTGTAGAGGAACAATTTATATCATTTCAATTACAAAAAAGAGGTCTCGATCATAACTACCATTTGTCAACGATCATATCGGCATCTGCTATCACTGCTCAACAATCATTATCTCTGGAACCTTATACCTCATACCTTCAACCATGTTCATCAGAAAAACTAAAAGTCTTTGTTGATTGCATTCTATCAACTCAACAATGAAAAGATATTGTAATTTTTCTGAAAAGATCCCTCTATTCAATCTGAACTGTCCATGTGTCTAATCTCAAAGTCAAACTTTATCATTTTGGTGAGACTTATACTATCTCTATTGGTTAGTTCAAATGGATTGAAAAATAACTTTTGTGATCAGTTATTCTGCAATTATTTCAATTGAATAGCTTTGCAATCATAACCACTATACGTAATATTTCCTACACAATAATATTCCTTATGGATTGCAACATATTAAATGTAGTTGCTGCGTCTTGCAATAATATCAGTTGCCATCAGATGTACTGGCCCTTGCTCAACTTGCTACTATATCCTAGATCATAATGGTACAGTTACAATTATTTTGGATAGAAATTACCACAACAGTCAGCCCAATTAAGTTTTTCAGTTCTGATTTGATCCTTAATTAATGTCTTTATGAGTTATGTATAATTTGTCTTTCTTTCACCTTCCTATTTCTGATTTACAATATCTTGAATAGTATTGTTGGCTCTTTAAAATAACAATAAACAATCAATGACAATAGATGGTAGTCCTCAACCAATTTATGGCAATTGAATATATTGTAAATAGAAAATTAGGAGGTAACATAGGGATTAATTATTCATAATTAAGGTATATATCACTTCTGGATTGGATCGGAACTGAAAGACTTATTTAGTATGACTTCTTTGGTTATTGTAAGCCAAGACAATCAAGAGTATACAAGTGTAGCTGAATTCTCCGAAGTGAGCCAGATGGAATGCAGTACTTACTTACTTTTGTTCCCTATACCAAATATATTAAACACCATCCGATATCATTTCAAAGTTTCACTTTTGGTATTCCACATCAGAATATGAATCCCACTTGGCTTGTCTTCACAGGCCTGTGGTTTTAACTCATTCAAATTGCTGGAGGTATGAAAGATATATTTCTGATTTCTTGATGACTTTGTTTTGTGTTGAAATCAAGATCTTAGTATTGGATTATCATGATTTTTGATTTTATCAGTTAAATCTAATATGATAGAGTATTACAATTGGATTGTAAATAGACCTCTTTCATGTTTATTATTGACCTTTCCAGAAGTTTAGGGCTGACATTTGGGAAATCTCCTTTTTGATACATTTGATCTGCAAAGTAATTCAATTGATGCATCATAATATAAGTTAAATTCACACTGTTCAACAAAGTGTGATTTGATTATTGAGACAATTGCAATCTTCCCATAATCGATACCGCAGTATTGTACCACTTTGGAAAGATATGATCCTGACAACATATTCTTCTAATGATATTGTGTATCAATAGTGCGATGTATTGGCAGAGCTTCAGCAATCATTGGTAAGGGCATATTTGGATGACAATGACAAAAAGGATCTTTGTACAATGACATCTATTAGATAGTCTGCTATATATTTCGTTGTTGCATCAGTATGATTATTATACTAACCAATGACATGTAAGGCAATAAAATCTGTAATACAGAGCTTAACAGATTTGAATGGATCTTGTTGCTCAAAAGAAGTTTGAAAAAGTATTGTTGTGTCAATGATAATGATATTTCAGCCAAGTATTTTTATCCCTTTGCCATACTATGATATCACATCAGTATTAGACTTGTTATATTGCATGAATCCTGGATAATGCAATGTTAGCACATAACGATTGTTGAATTGGTTGATTTGTTAGTGAAACTTTACAAATAAAATTAACTACTCAATCAAATACTTTACAATGCGAAGATGGATACTGTGTAAAATATTAGAAACGATCAATGTATTTGAAGAAATCAATTTAATATTACACATCACACCTTATATTGTCAATATAATCTTTGTCATGAGATATTCAATTATTGACCTCTAATTTTAATCCTTGAATTTAGAGATAGACTATAAGTCAACTACTTTGAGCTGGATAGAAATGATTGACATATACTGCAAAGAAAAAATTGAACAAGTCAGATAGTAATATAGTTGTCATAAACACTCTGATTATGAAGTTATCTTGATTAATATTGTTAATATATCTGTTGGTAAAATAAATTCATTGTGATACGTATAATAACTTTGAGTAAATAAATGGGTACAAAATACTTTTGTAAAACATAGGTTCACCACTGATGTACTCCCCCAGCTCAATTCTTTCAAGATTGGCTCTACAATATATATGAGAATATGTCAGTCCAATAAAAGTATTCAAATTTCTATTTGACCACAAAGTTATGTGTATACACACTGTACACAATTCATTACTCTTTTACCCTATAGTCTTGGATATTTGATATCTTTAATTATGAAGTAGTCACTTTAGAAAAACAGGTAACATCAAATGATAATGGATATTTTTCTAAGACCGCTCAGCCATCATTAACAATATCATATATCTGAGACCAGGAGGTGCAATAGTAATAATATCTGCACAGTACATATATAGATTTCTTTGTGGTCAAATACAACTTCACTGACTCAATTAGACGAACTTGTTGGTTTGTTTTGTCAGTGTAGACCAGTGCATGAGATGTGAACATTTGTTTTATCAATTCAATAGAGTGAGATAGAGAATTGGTTAACATCAAATGTCAGAATCTAATAGTTGTGGTGCTAACTCCAGATTGGATTCTATGCAATCTATATACTTCACCTAATACGATACCTTGCTGACTATATATTATGGATGTTCCAGAGTTAACTAAGTACTTGATATATACACATTGAATTTCAATGTATAAATATTTTCCTTATATAGTTTATTAAATAATATAGAACAATTCTTGAAATATTTGTAGATATAAGTATTGATTAGAGTAAGGCAAATAAGATACAATGATGTTTGAATTTTGAAAAGGTAGAGAGACAGGTATATTGCTGGCAAGAATAAATCATAACAATATAAATATTGGAAAGCCAAACACTTCTGTCTTCTTTTATCTAGTGACAGCAAGTTGTTCATTCTGAGCAAAGGTTGAAAATATCTATTATAAGCAAGTATGTAATCGAGTCTGAATAGTAATTGTTCAGGGAAATCAATAGTACCTAGTGTTGGAAACGAACTGTCAGACATATGTGCCATTGAAAAACCGGTTCAGTTCGAGTGAAGTGAATCCTTGCTAAGCCATTGGCGTCAGACTCAACCATTTTGGCTCATAAGTATGACCGAAATTAAGTAAGGAAATTCTTGTCCCATCAGTTCGATCTTTATTTCTTCGTATAGCAAACTTTGTGTGCTACAAGATGAATCAACAATCTAGCCGATGCAGCAAATACTCAGGTACCTATTCCAATTCACAGTTGTCAGATTCAGTTCGAGGCTTATCACCATACCCCTGCAAAGTTCTATTGGTATGTATGTACTAGTACAGAGTTTTATCGCGGTTGATTTGCATGACAGATGACTGCCTACAGTCTACTCAGTGTTCGCAAGGCTGTCAATAGACAGATACCTTCAGTTTTATGGATTTCAGGTTCTTTAACCACTGCAATCTCAGAACAAAGGATTAATGCACATTTCTGATCAGGGAAACGACAGATGTGAAGTCCCATCAGACTAGTAACAAATCCATTTCCACTCAGAGATACATCAAAAGGACAGGCCTATCCCACCTGAGGATGTAACCAGGATGACATCCATCCTGTCTAGGTATAAGACGGAAAGAGAGGTTCATCCTGTCTAGAGATGCGACCAAGTAGACGTCCATCTCACCAAGGGATAAGACGGAGTAGAGGTCCATCCCATCTAGAGATACAACCATGAAGAGGTCTATCCCGCCCATGAATATGATGAAGTAGAGGTCTATACCGCCTGGGGATGCAATCAAGAAGATATCCATCCCTCTTAGAAATAAGATGAAGTAGAGGTCCATCCCATCTAGAGATGCGACCAAGTAGACATCCATCTCCCTTAGGGATAAGACGGAAAGGGAGAGATCAATCCCATCTAGGGCTACTATGATGTTGACGTCCATCCCGCCTATAGATGAGATGGCTGTGTCAATTTGTGATGGCTCACTTGTTGTCGATTGAGAATCAATGTACTCCCGATTTGGAACAATCTCATGACTATGAGAATCGGTGGCGTGCAGTCCATAGTCACTGTTGTCTCATATAGCATTGCCGGTTATTTGAAACATGATCGGCAACTCGATTGAGTCTCACTGAGAGGTAATCATAATTTTAGTTGCAATCGGAAATCGATCGATACATTGAAGCTCTCGTTCAGTTCTGAAAGAATGTAATTATTTCCTGTTAGTATACTACTGTACAACACTGATATTCTGTAAGTGAGCTTGCAGTATCGTTTGTGGATGCTAACGTATTGTAGGTGTCCTTCAGAGCTTCTACTCAGATCGTAGGAAGGTAATCGTCAAGTGCGGTTGATCGAACGAGTTTATTGACAGTGACTTCTTGCCTGCCTCGATCGTCAAAGAACCAACTTGTTCATGACTAACTATTGTAGAACCAATGAATCAATACAAAGAAAGGTATCATCAATGAAATCTTTGCTACCCATTCATACTGCTATATAGGCTGCCCTCGATTGCCTTCTCGCTTGTTTTGATTGTTCGTTCGTATGCAAATGCTCTTGTCGAAAGTATTTCGAGCACTTCTCGGTCGTTTGGCCATTAGGCTGTTCATGATTGTATCAGAATCAATTGACCTCCGAATCATCTCGGAATTGACTCTGCTCATATCAATCAACCCCTATAGATTGAAAGGCTATCTCAAATTATTAACCAAGTGATGATAATATGAATGGGTTCTGAGTAGTCATACGTTGAAAAAATGATATTGTAAAACAGATTAATTGACACGTTAAGGGATACAAATGAGGCTTTCGCTAAACCTTCATATCCAATTGCCAATCATTTAATCTCAAACTTCCATTCATATGCAATGGATCTTGTAAAATTTGTTTAGAGGTCTTCTTGGAAGTAGCTATAAGGGCCGATAATACCTTTCTAGCAATTGATTAACCACCAAATCGTTTCAGATAAAATGATTGCAGCCGGTGATATGACTCTTCGAATCGAATGACCTCCAAATCGCCTCAGTATTGTCTCTGCAGTAATCAATTGACTCTATATAGAAATACTTATGAAGTTTCGATACTTGTAGGTTGAGAATTGAGTTTTCAAGTTCTCAGGAGTTCCAATCATGGCAGGTGACTCCTCTCTTCAAAACCGATTCACATCTAAATCATTTTGGAATTGTCCTTACTACCATCAATCAACTCAATAGGATAATTACTTATCTTGTACCGATATTCTAGTGATAGTTCTCAGTGTAGATCTGACGTATCGAAAAGTAAAGAAATCATGATATCCAGTAAGCGAAACATATCTGGCAACTGAAAAGCTATTATAGTGTAAGGGCATATGTCCTCAAACAGATAGATATGCATAGATACCGCTGCAAATGGGAAACTGATAAAAACGATATCAATCGTAGAGTAATATAAGCAAGTAAGTAAGTAAGAGAGATAATGGGTAGCATGCAAAAAGTACTTTACAAGGTGATTATATGCAAAGGGAGGCTATCCGACCTTGAGGGCCAAGTGTATCTACGAGGTCAGGTATAGCTGTAATGCCAAGTATACTTATGAGGTCATGCATACCTGATACCACCATTGTATGGATGATACAAAACACATCAGAAAACTTGCAATATCACTCACTTTATGTATCAAGATTTGGGTTGAGAGCTCATGACACTGTGATACTGAGTCACTTAAAAGTGTCGAAAGGGGTCTCTGCACTGTGAGTAATGTCTATTACACTGCTCTCCCTTCACATGACAGCTTCAGGCAGTTTGAAACACTACACCACATCTCTGTATTGGAATTAGATGTCACCATCATATGGTAGGAGTCCAAACTGACAAACATCAATTCCATGATTCAACAAAAGTTGGTCAAGTATCTGTATAGTATAAGGAGCTGCTCAAATAGCTCTAAAAATTATCTATTGTGTGATACATATCATGTAAGGTGAAAGGAAAGTGCCAATGGTACCTCACAATCAGGAGATCTCCTATGTAAGGATAACTTTTAATATCACCAACAGTTTCATCTCTACTGTCAGACAATCCACACCATTCTGCACCTCATCTACATCTTGATAGCTAATTCTGCAATGTATATATACTAACATATTCTCCCTTGAATATAATTCTTCTCTCTTTACTCTAGCTACACCATCTTCTCTCTATTTACTACTCTCATTATTATTGTTACCCTTTGACAAATTAACCCTAATTATGACCTGTCAACATATACATGTATCACCACCCCTGCAATATTCTACATCGTCAGTACCTTATATACAGCATACAATGTTGGAATACCTTCAAAGCAGATACTGTCTACCCATTTCAAAACCAATACCATTATGAACATCCTTCACCAGAATGGCTTTACAAAAGTGACTATGGTAAAGCTCTTTCAGAGCTCTTTTTAGATGTATGTGAGTTACAGCCAAAACAATGATGGTGTATTAGACTTGATGTATGATATTATTTTTTTTGATCAGGCAACTACGAGACACTTTGTACAGTTTCAGGGCACATGGAAGCTTGTAGCATTGACCTAATCAAGGCATATCGAGTGGTGAAGTGCATTCCAGGTATTTCTCTTGAACTGTTTACATTAAATACAGGTTCAAATGAATCGATATCACAAGGAAAACACATCTTTATGTATTGACACTGACTCTAACAACTACAACTCTGACAACTCTGACAATGACGATACTAATGACAACATCAAATATTTCAAATAGTATTTCTAGATGAATACCTGGTACGTCGAGACACCCAAGCTACAGCCAACCTCTCACTAATGTACAATCCCGCTGATGATATTTGCCACTCCCCTTCAGAAGAAGAGAAACCTCAATGATATCTGCATCCAATCTGTTGCTACTGGCCAGCCACATACATACATGTTAAGGGTCTGTAATGTGGATCATGATTGCCAGGGCTCTGAAAATAATAACCATTAGAATGATTTCTTCGTCTCCTACTCCTCAAAAAGATGTTGTTTGACATAAGACAAGAAGCTCACTATAAAGACTGTAAACCATGTATGTGAGTCACCTATATTCCACCAGTAATATATGTAGTATTCTTGGATATCTAATCATACCTGGCAATACCTGTCCATGGTCATGTAATGCAATACTACTTAGCAGAGATGACTCTGTGGTACCCTTCATTTGCATCACAGCCTACAACCCTCTCATCTGTGTGGCTGTTCTGAAGGCAATGATAGTTATACCTCCTTGCATTACATAGGCTACTCCTCCACCACTACAATCACCACCACTACTACCACCACCACCTCCACCACTACCAACACCCCCACCCCCACCATCACCCCCACCAACACCACCACCATCACCACCATTGCTAGCACCATCACTACTACCACCATGATACCACCGTCTTGTTTGGTTTTATCTGATATCTCCTCCCTGGCTGACAGTATATCGCCTGCCACCAGAGTTGTTACAATAAACTATTTGGTAATGTCACAAACAGAGGAAGCCTCAGCAGGTAATTACCACTCAGAACAACAAGTCTACCTTGTATATGATAGGTTACTGAAAAAGGAGCAATCATCAGTTATTGAGAAGTCAAAGAATCATGCTCATGTGTCGCCACATCTAGTAGAGGGAACAATATGTATTATTGATGTATCTTCGGCATTCATGGAGATATCTATATATAGTTTCTCAACGTTGTTGGTGTTGGTAGATGTTGAGTAGTTCTAGGTATCAGAAGGAGTTGAGTATATCACTGTGTCGGAGGTAATTGGCAAACAACACAATATCAATGCCCATATGGACTTCTTTCAGATTGATATACTATGTTTGACTCTACCATCAATGAATTAAGAATTCCATACCTCCAATAGATGAGTGATTCAAATGACTAGCATACTAACACATGTATTGGGTTTGCATTTGGGTACTACTGATGGGTGGGATTAATTTGGATCTTTTCATATTGGTTTTGAATCATATAGAGTCATTTCTTTATATTCAGATATTGATATTACTATATCATTTCTCATTTGAGCTTGCTTGGTATCGTTGCACTTCCTTGAGAGTGGTCAGTCAGTATTGGATCAAGTAATTTCATAATGTTCCTTATTATTGTTCCAATTGTAAGGCAATTGAATAATATATTAGGGGGTTGGATTCATATGGTGGGGTATTGTTTTTGTATTATCAAATATTTGAAGTTGTATTTGGACTGGTCAAGGTAGTAATTATATGGTTCAATATAGTTTCTTTTTTATGTCGTTATAGATACTAGTACCTGAATATTTCGTGACAAGCCCATTCCATTTTTTGTGAATCTGCTCCATTATGAGACAACTTTCAGCAGCAATGTACAATCACATGTCAGTCCTTTTCCACAATGCATCACTGTTTATCTGCACTACAGCTCAAACTTCCAACTCTATCCACTGTAACTGTCATCATTTCGTACTGTGTCTGTACTTTATCTGTACTCGGTATGTGTCATTCTTACTATTCTGCCTTTCTGCCTTTTCTGTCTTTTCTGCTTTTACAAAATGATACAAATAATAAGACCATTACAGAAGGCAGCATCCTCAATTTCAAAAGCTGCAACAGATATACATGGAGTTGACTTCCCATTGGCATGTGTTCCAAATGGTAAAAAGCAAAAACATGCTAGCAGGAAAAAATGCAGAACAGAAAGCAGATAGAGGTTACTGATTTTCACGTCGAACGTTCAACTGTCCAGGTCTCTTTGGAATCTATCCATATAGTATCCGCCTGTATTACAGCTGTGTAGCCCCCACGGTCACTACTGAATTAACCATTGAATTCTATTTTGATAGCAGCCAATATTGATTCTGTTAGTATATATTCTGCAATGAACCTTAGTCATCTCTGCAGTCTACACTGATTATCATCGGCTTCACAATGGATATTATCACTGCTACAAACAATAATATTTCGAATACTAAACAAACCTTTAAATCTATCAGACAGCCATACTCGATATGACAGTTAAAGTGCTCTTGCACTAGGTGGCCATTTGATTTTGACTGTACTGGAAACATCAGATCTCATGATTATCAGGAAAAATACCATATCAAACTCCGAGTACCAGCAGATCTAGGGTACACCAGATATCTCAGACAAAACCTCATGAACCTCACACTATATATACAGTATTGGCTTCCAGAGATAGCATTTGCATCTGGACAGACTTACAGGCAGAGTATGGATTTCCAGATGCAGTACATTATTCCCGATCACAGTCGTGATTTATCAGAGCAGTCAATTGATTACTGAAAGTCATCCCCATGATTCACAAATGTATTGTGAACTATATACAAAACATCATGGTATATCTTAGATGAACTTACAGCAGCACTTGTAACTGCACTTGATACTAGTGTACAGGTGGAGAAGATCAATACATGCTGGGTGCAAATAGTTGGGCTAGTCTGGCTCAACTTGCAAGAGACAATTCAGCTTGGCAAACTTATAAGTGGCTGGATACAATCAAGCTGGGTTGGCTCTCGGTGGGCGGGAAATGATGTATTAGGACTTGCTAGTTACCTCACTTACGATTGTCTGTACATTTGGTATCAGTGCAAATAAAGAGAATAATTGTATGTGTGAGAGATAGAAGTATTATAGAGTTGAACCTAGAACTTATAACTTAGAAGTTAGAGTGCAAATACAGTTGAATGTAAGGGAGTGGAAAAGGAGGTGGAAAAGGGGATAGAAAAAGGGGTGGAAAAGGGGGGTCAGACTATAACTAAAGGGTACTTTCTCAGCCTCCACTGTCAAGTATATTTACAAGACCAAGTACACTTGTGAGGCCATGCTGATATACAAGGCCAAGTGCAGATATGAGGCCAAGTATACTCACAAGCCACGTATGTCTGTAAGTCAAGTACACTTACGAGATCAGGTGTTCTGACAAGTCCAATGTACCTGGCACTGTCATTATACTGGGTCTTGACTGGCTGGATGTGATTGGTTCAGAATGGCTGCTGGTTGGCTGGACGCAATCCAGCAGGACTGACAGATGGCTGGCAGCAGATGATTGAGCTGGGCTGGATCGCGGCTGGCTGGATGTGATCGAGTAGGGAAGACTTACTACTGGCAGGAAATGATCGAGCTGAGCTGGCTTCTGGCTGGCTGGACGCATTTAAGCAGTACTGGCAGATAGCAGGCTACAGATGATTGAGCTGGACTGCCTCTTGGCTGGCTAGATGTAATCGAGCAGGACTGGCTGACTGCTAGTGTGAGATGATCAAGCTGAGCTAGGTTTTGACTAACTGAATACAATCAAGCAGGGCTGGCAGATGGCTGGCTGCAGATGATCGTGATGGGCTGGCTCTCGGCAGGCTGGATGTGATTGAGCAGGGCTGGCTCACTACGGATGAGAGATGATCCAGCTGGACTGGCTGGATACGATCGGGCTGGATTGGCTCTTGGCTGACTGGATGCAATTGGACCAGGCTGGCTCGTAGCTGGCTAGATGTGATCGATCTGGACTGACTCTCAGCTGGCTGGTCACCATCCAATTGGAATAGCCAGGTGAAGAATACAGTATATTAAGCATCCCAAGGTGCTGTGCAGAGTGATATGTGATCCTGTAAATACATAGCACCAAGTGTTGTTTTTGCAGTACCCACATCGTATTGTTGTGGACTTATATATCAACTCACCTGTTGAAGTTTCAGGCACTTCAGATGTACAATTCATATCTGGATGTGACTTAATAGCCCAGGCGTGTAGAATATTTTCCGATGATAGAGAAGCATCTGCTGAGAAAGAGACTATTTCAAACTCAATCTGAGTTTATGCTAGTTACCTAAACAATTCCATGAATTGTAGATATTATCTGTCACAAAATATCTATACAAAGGCAGTAGAATATTGCTGGCCAAAGGCATGTAGGTAGGAAGGAGTCAACATTAACCTGTAGGAATGTCAGACGATATTTAAGCATCTCTCAGAATTACATTCTCATTAACTAACTACATGTATATCAGACCAGTAAATTGTTGCAATACAGTCAGATAGTACTTGATCAAGAAGACTGATGATTATATAGAGAGACTTTATAACTTGCAACATTCGAAAGGTAACAATGAGTACTGCAGATAAATTGACAAATGGCTTGCAGAATTTATGTTCACTGTGAGTCAGTGCAACTGTACAAAAGAGCCTGAGGTGGGTCATATATGTAGCTTTAAACATTGCTAATATCACCAGGAAAGAGTCATCTATATTCTGGCCAAGAATATCTGACTATGTCTATATTTGTGTTTCTTCAATGAATGAGCAAACATAGTAGATATTTGTAGCACTTTCATGACTACAGTCAAGAACAGATACCCCTGGAACTCATTATTTGGACATGTATAGTATTGCATCATATACTGATCGAGTGGCAAAGTAATTGATATTCAGCTCTGACAATGGTTGAGAGCAACCATTTGGAAATCCACCAGAAAAGGTGCAGTTAGGAGAAACTAATTCAATCAAAATAATAACAGTGGTAAGTATTCAGTTCTCAATCTATACAATTTATTTCACAACATGAGTTGTATATCACGTGGAACCGTCAAAGCAGGGTGACCTTTGATTATTGGCCAATAATTCGATCAGGTTGATACAAGTAACTTCCGTGCACATCATCCAATCTCCAACAGATATCACTCATTCAGTTACTACAAGAAACAAAATCACATCAGTGCCTATTCAGTCAACAGCTCTGCTGATTAGATATAATGGGTGGTTACTATATCATTACGCTGACAGCTCATACCTCCAGATACATGAAGTCAGCTCAAACTCTGTAGATACGCAAGTACTGTGTTTGTATCATAACTGACTAGATATTTGATGGATACGCATTTGAAGACTGTCTACAAAGATGCACTTACAATCCAAAGGATACCTTTCATTTAGAGAATAAGAAAACAAAAGCACACTATAGATCCAGCAACTAACTCTGAAATGACTGATATCAGTAGGGATTCTATTCGTCTCAGTAGCAGATGTGAGTGGAATGATACGGAGGATCCTATAGTGAAGTAGAGGGTGAGATGTCTAAAGAAGTACATTTGCCCGAGTTTGAAGTGTGGTCTGGTAGAGAAGCTCATGGGAAAATCGTAGATAGAAGTAATTATTAGAATGAGAGGATAGAGGTACAAAGATTTCTGTAATCTGCAATAGTAGAAGAGAAATCTTCTTGATGAGAAAATCAATCCTTAACAATATACGATTGGAGAAACAAATATCTGTCTTGAATCTTCAGAGACTTTTAAATCCTGAGCAAATCTTTATAACTTCCATTGCAAGCAAGTCCTTAATGCAGTAATGATACATCAGCAACACCTCTAGTTTCCGTCAGAAACACCTGAGTATTCCTGATAGCTGTGACGTCTCTGACAGAACCTCGTACCCTCAGACAGAGAATTAAACACTACCCATCATCCAGATGACGGGTCGCATATCATACTCACCCTGCAGTGGCTCTTATACCATGTCTCTTATTTTTGGGAGGTGTTGCATTGTATATTACCTTGTGGATACCTATCTACCACACTCGACACTTACAGGTGGAGCATTTATTTCCAGACGTAGTACACTGGACAGTCACAGCCTTCATTCCCAGTCACAGCCTTAATTTACCAGGGCATTCAATTGATTACTTAAAGTCACACTTGATTCACAAATTTATTGCTAACTATATACAAAAACAAATGGTAGATTTTGGATGTACTTGGGGCAGCAGTTGAAGCTAGTGTACAGGCAGAAAAGATTGATACAGGCTGGGTGCTAACGGTGGGGCTAGTCTGACTCAGCTGGCGGGAGATGATTGAGATTGGCAGGCTCACCAATGATTGGACGCGATTGAGCCATGCTGGCTGTTCTCTGGCTGGACGCGATTGAGCCGGACTGGCTCTCGGCTGGCGGAAGATGATTGAGCTGGGCTGGCTCATGGATGGCTACAGATGATCTAGCTGAGCTGGCTTCCGACTAGCTGGACGCGATCGGGCCGGACTGGATCTTTACTGGCGGGAGATGATCGAGCTGGGCTGGCTATCAGCTGACTGGACACGATCGGACCGGGCTGAATGTGCACTCGATAGAAATGATCCGACCGTGCTGGCTATATGTGGTTGAGCTGGACTGACTCTCTGCTGGCTGTATGCGATGAGCAGATCTGGACGGAAGCATTAGCATTTCGAACAGATACACTTGGAAATCAAGCTGGACTGGCTGTCGACTGACTAGACATGATCGAGCTGTATTGGCTCTGGACTGAATGGACGCAATCGAACCGGACTGGCTTTTGGCTGACTGAAGATGATAGATAAGGACAGACTGATTACCCCGGTTAAAATTGTTTGTACATCTGTTAGCATTGTAAATAAAGAGAGTGAATGTGTGTGAGAAAGAGAGAAGTATCCTAAACTTTAACTTAGAACTTAGAACATAGAACTTAGAGTGCAAATACGGTTGAAAGTAAGGGGGTAGAAAAGGGTCAAACTATATATGAAGGGTGCTTACCCAGCCTCGGCTGCCAAGTGTACTTATAAGGCCAAGTGCACCTACTAAGCCAAGTGCGAGCCAAGTTTACTTATGAGGCCAAGTGCACTTACGAGGCCAAGTGCAAGCCAAGTACACATTCAAGGCCAAGTGCGAACCAAGTGCACTTAGGAGACCAAGTGCGAGCCAAGTACACTTACGAGGTCAGGCGCACTTACAAGCCAAGTGCACCTGATACCGCCATTATACTGAGTCTGAACTGACTGGAAGCAATCGAGCCAGAATAGGTACCGGCTGGCTGGACGCAATCGAGTAGGACTGGCAGATGGCTGGCTGCAGATAATTGAGCTCTCCCCTTGCTGGACGCAATTGAGCCAGGTTGCTTCTCGGCTGGTTGGACATGATGGAGTCGGACTGGCTCTCCGCTGATGGGAGATGATCTGGCTTGGCTGGCTCACAGCTGGCTAGAGATGATCGAGCTGGGCTGGCTGTCAGCTGGCTGGACGCGCTGGCTCTCGGCTGGCAGGAGATGATCGAGCTGGGTTGACTCTCGGCTGGCTGGACGTGATCAGGCCGGGTTGGCGGTGAGCTGGCTGGACGCGATCGAGCTGTGCTGGCTCTCGGCTTGCTGTATGCAATGAGCAGATCTGTACAGAAGCATTAGCATTTCGATCAGGTGTGCTTGGAGGTCGAGCTGTGCTGGCTGTCGACTGACTAGACGCGATCGAACTGTGCTGTTTCTGGGCTAGATGGACGCGATCGAGCCGGACTGGCTCTCCGCTGGTGGGAGATGATCGAGCCGGGCTGACTAGATGCGATCTATCCATTGCATTGCAATTCAGATGCAAGCGCATACCAAATGAATCCATTCCGACCTATGGTTACAGTTGGCCACAATGCCAGAGTGTTCTTTTAAGATAGGAGACCGACAGAGCGAGAAGAAATTGTGAAACTACGATCGGAAGGTGATATGCAATGTGACGAGTGGTATTGAAACCGGGCACGAAGTAAGCCGCCATCGCGGTATCTCTGACAGCTCTGACAAAGCGTGTACACTCTGACGAAGATATTCCACCTGGACGGAAAATCTTTTAGCTGATATACTACTTATACTGGTAATACCTATAGTGATACTGTCAGTATTACATTATATTGTTAGCAAAAAAACACTGCAGTTGAAGTTATCTTTCTATCCTGAAGTGGATAAAGATTCTTGACACTTTTGTACTGGCAGTACCAGGTACACTTGGCCTCATACGTATACTTGGCTCGCAGGTTCACATGACCTCAAAAGTACCATTGGCTCGCAGGCATAATTGGTCTGGTACGTGCACTTGGCTTACAAGTGCACCTGGTAGCCAAGACTGGATCAGTGTTCTTCATATATAGTCACAGCATGATGTGGGCCTCCTATTGATGTTTAAGAGTGCCCAGGCTACTGACCTATTGGCGGTCGATATCTTCAGGAAGCTAGTCGATGATCCAATTGAAACAGCTGAAGTCAAAGACGATAACCAATGGAGCATTATGGCTGGAGCTCTGACCTACGAAAGGAAGTTATATGTCTCTGCAGATAATGTTTTCCATGGCAAAGTGATAAGTCTCTTTCATGACAACTCTCAGTTTGATCACTTTGGAACTCTTTATACTGCTGAGTTAGTCTCTACAGATTTTCTATGCCTATGATAGATGCGAACATAAGGGAGTATGTCAGCAGCAGCGAAGAATATTACCTAACAAAGCTCTAGGGCATATCCGCCATGGAGTTAACATACGACCACCACCACCATTATTACCCTGAGATGGTGTCCCCATAAATGTCATCACAGATGTTCCAGAATTGACTGCGTCAGTATATATGAGGATCATAGTCATGGTAGATCACCTGATAAAGATGGCGATCTACCTGCCCTGCAGAAAGGATATCGAATTTCCAGAGCTGGCCAGTCTCTTCTTACAGTATGTGATCTGTGAACCTGGCGTACCTGACATCATCATTGATCGGGATACCCAGTTCACAAGCTCATTATTGGTGAGAATCTGCAGTCACATAAGTTTGGATCATCCACTGTCGACTGCACTTCCATCCACAGATGGATGGCCAGACGAAGCGGCATAATCAGATATTAGAGCAGTCTCTCCAAGCATTCTAAAACTACGAGCAGGATAACTGGTTTGAGCTCCTATAATGGGCAGAATGTACCTACAATAATGCTGTGCATACTTCGACAAGGATGATCCCCTTTTGGGCCAACTATAACTACCACACAACGATACAGTTCAAGGCACCCAAGGACTCAGTCCACTTGAAGTTGGAAGCCCAAGCAGACTCCATGGCAACCGCCAACGAGAAGACATACTGTATCCTCTGGAACAACCTACTGGAAGCCCAAGCCTACCAGATGAAGTATGCCAGTGGCCAAGAAATGACATTCGAGGGTGAAGACATGGTCAGACCCTCAACTCGTAATATCAAGATGGCAATGACATCAAAGAACCTAGATTACATGTGTGTGGGACCATATACAGTGAGTAATGTCATCAATAAGAATTCTTACACATTAGACTTGCCAATGACGATGTGTATACACAACATATTTCACATTTCCCTACTTGATAAGTACTTACCACCTGCCATCAGAATCAACACGAACAATTGTCACTAATACGAATTAGTGGGATGTTGATGGGATTCTCAATATCAAGCGATACTACCGGAAGATCCACTATCGTATACAGTGGGCTGGTTACAACTACCTAGATATACACTGAAAGCCAGCAGAGAATCTCAACAGTTCTCAAAAACTAGTCAATGAGTTTCATCGGGAGCATCCAACTTACCCACCGAAATAATCGATGAGAGATCGAAGCTATGGAGTATTCGTAGGGATTTGGGACAAACAACATGGTTCCTTCATCTTCCTTCATTGTTCTCTTCTTATGGATTCGTCCCGGTATAAATAGTGTCGGCATGGGTTTTATCACCACCACTATAGGTGGGGTTTTCCCATGCACAGAATCCTCAGTGAGGCTGCCATGATGGCACCGATCGGTCATGGAACTTATGCAGACATAGGAAGCAGTATGCACCATATATTGTCTTTGTCTAGGTATTTATATATATGCTTCAGCTCAGGAGGAGTGCAGATAAAGAGGGGGACACTGAAATGGTGGCGTTAGCTGCACTTGGCATCGTAAGCACACTTAGCCTGCACGAGTACTTGACCTCTTGTGTACACATCACATACAAGTACACCGTGCAGCCGAAGCCAGGTAAGCGTCCTTCATATATAGTCACCTTGCGAAGTGCTCTTGGCACACTAGCAATTATCTTGCCTACCTTACCTTACAATTAATATCTTTATCACTTCCTCCCCTTTGGACCGTATCTACTTGTATCCATACATATGAAATCGTACGTTCTTTCAGCCTTACCCTGTCGAATGAACTATGCTATTCCAGATATTGGCTGCCATGTCTCAGGAAGAGTGTTGGTATCTTGAATCAGGCTTCGAGTTCCACATCAGCTGCGAAAGAGATTCTTTTCCTGAAGGAGACTACGACTGTACAATTGTGCGAGAAGAGTACTACATCCTGTTTGCCCCTAGCTGTCAGTCTCCATCAATTGATGATAGACCTCATATACTGTGTATACCTCCAAACACCGCAATCTCTTGCATCCATCATGATAATCATATTGTTAGCCTTGATTGGGACCATTGTCTTCTCAGACCTGTGAATGCTCTATGCATCAGACTACGAGCCATCTCTGCAGTCACCATAAGAGGCTGATGCTAGGCCTCTTATTGAGTGCAACTGTGATTTGATTCGCTTCTTCGGAACCTGAAGCTTTTACATTAGAAAATGTAATGGCCAGATCTGGGTTATATATTGAACAATGACTGATGGTGGGTTAAATATCACAATTGGGAAATCATTGATATTGGTACACAGGGAAAACACATTGATAGTAGCAGGAGATAGAGTAATAGAAGTGATCTGATATTAGCCCATCATACAAAAGGTAATCCTGGAAGAGGTAGTTACATTGATCAAACACATCGAGATATAATTGTATTGTATCGATACATCGCTTAAACAGACTCAAATAAGCAGCTTCAAAATCAGTGACGATCTCTCTGAGTTGGTCCAGACATACAGCGACCTAGTAGTTAGATAACACGCGACCTACTGTAATGTGGCATCAGGTGTCGAGAGCCTAAGGATCGCACAGATTGATTAATACACTCATATAGTCATCCAGTCCCAGATATATGCGTTCAATATCAGTGCTGTAATTGAATGTTTGAAACTACAGTCCTTCGAACTATATCACGAACTATATCTAGCTCTTTGGAAGCAAGTATAGTACCCATGAGCAGCTATGTCCTCTCTCTCTCAGATGTTTGCAATGAGAGAAAAAGCCCAGGAAAGGCTCATTTTCCAAGTACAGAATCAGTCAGAAGCATCTAGCTGTGTCAAATGAAAAGCCAATACAGAATCCAAGAGACTTGGTAAACTCCAGAAGAAAGCCAACAAAGATGTTATGAGAGTTACTGAACTGGAAAAAAAAGGGTGATGCTGAGAACATGCAGAGAGAAAGTGATATTAGGAACACTAGAAGAGATAGGGAAAAGAAGTTGCGATAATTAAAAATATCTCTCATGATATGACACTTGGGGGAAATCACCAAGACATCTATTATATTCCTGGCGACATCTGCCTTGGAAAATCAAGACGGAGATACCAAACCAAGTAATGATGGGTTTCACCTGCTTTTCTACATAGGGAACAAGAGTGAAGGATATAGGGTCAGAGAAGCCGTTACTCAGGATTCTGAAGTGGTATCACCGCTAGCAGCAAGTTCTGTTTCACAATCTAGCTCTTTCAACTCTGACGATAAAGAAGGATGTGGTGTAAGAAGTGAGGTAGGTGGAGCAGGTGAAAGACACGGAGGAGGCAGAGAAGATAGAGGAGGAGGCAGAGATGGAGGAAGCGGAGGAGATGGAAGAGGAGGAAGCAGGGCAGGAAGCCACTCAAGAAGTCTACATCCAAGTCAAATCCCTTCACCTCTTTCTGGCAGAACAGAATAAGACACACAATCTTCCAACCCTCCTGTGCTGGCAGAAACCCTGGGAAAAGGTCCAAACGAATATGTCTCCGAGGTTTAAATGAGATATGAGGGACCTCAGATTATTCTATCAAAGGTGAATTTGATCAGTGGAGTGTGATCTTCTGTACTATCATAATGAATTCCTCAAAGATATTGACCATATCTTCTAGATTGGTGGGCTCTTGGAATACAAGACTATAGCCTGGCATAATAACCTTGATGAGGATATGAACAACCTGTTCCAGATCAATACCTGGAAGTGATTTACTAGTTCTATGGAAGAAAGATTCATCAAAAAGCAATAGGAAGAGAAGTCCCTATATGAGTTGAATGATTTGAAGTAATCTGGGAATAATGAGGACAACGTGACGAAGATGGAAACTCTCAACCTCGGAGTTGGTCTTAGCGAAACCTCCTGCATGCATTCCCTTAAACAAGCAATTTTTGAAAATATTTTGGACCGAATGTCAACTGTTGAGGTACTGCCCGAAGACAAGACTGCCTTCATTGAGTTGATGAGCTGAGTGGGTATACCTTATGTATATCGGTTGGCAGAAAAGAATAGGTCTCATTGGAACTGTGACAACTCCCAGGATAAGAAGGGGAATAAGCGAGAGTGAGATGAATATCAGGAGAAGGATAAGAATCAAGAAAAAGATAAAGTTTCTGATCCCAGGAAAATTCAAAATTAGAAGAACAGATGAAAGCCTATTCATAGTAATAAGACCTAATCCTGTGAAGGTACTCTTGAAGGTCTGCTGCAAGCAAGATACAAATGCAATTAATGTACCCATGGTAGATCTTCTGATTATAACTGATAGTTGTTCTTTAAGAATCCCATCAAGAAATCATCTAGCAAGAAGAAAAAGAAATCCGAGGATAAGGGGGAAGCTTAAAAGTAGGAGACTACAGCCTCCAATTCCAAACTCGAACAAATGAGTTGGCTGATGGAATCACAGTGTCTGCAACTCATATACCCTTGGAAAGGATTTATGAGGTGGACTCTGATGGTAGGAAAAGTGATGATTAAGAGATGCTGGATTTCTTATATCTTGTCATAAGTTTATGTTTGCAGTCATTCCTTTTGAGTATAGACATCCACAAATCATTGTATCTTAAGTTTTGTTTTAATATAAATACCTTGTTTTCTGATTTTAAAGAAAGGGTACCTGTGGATGTGTTGAGTACTGCACATATGCTGGTCATATAGTATCTGAGTGCAGACATACAACTAACATATCACCTTTGAAACAAGGATAACGAATCTGATATTCTCACGCTTACTTCTTTACTCAGTAGAACTACAACCCGTTGAGTTTACAGCTGTGTTGAAAAACAGTTCATCATGGATTCTATACAAAAAGATCAAAAATGCAAGGTATCAGTCAAAATATTTCAACTTGAAAACAAGTAAATAAAACAACTTCCGACTGAACCAAAGACCTATTCAAGACCCAAAGAATGAATGTTTATATAATTAAAGGATGAGAAGAATATGATGAGCTCCAATTCAGATCGAAATATTGTCATCAGTATGGTACCAAGATAGCGGTCAGTACATAGTAGATTGAATACAATGATGGCATCCTTCGATTTACAACTGACCAATAATGTATTAAAGTTATTGGATCCATGCATGGTAATGCTGTAAACCAAATTGAAATTGATTGGATTCAGTGCATTCCATGGCAGTGTTAAGACTTCCAATCCATATATGATATTGAACAGGTAAACACTCTACCACCACATTGTTAGTTTAATTATACGATTGATCCAAAGGATAGAGAACAACCTTTCTAGGGCCATATTTATACACTCTCTGAAAAAGAGCATTTGATCTTTAAAGAATATCTAAAGAAGATACTTTACTTGGAAAAGATTAGTCCAAGCAAGTTATCCGCTGGAGCATTCATACACTTTGTTCCAAAGCCCATGGAAGGGATTTAGGGTAATATTTCAATTACAGAGGACTAAACTGCATCATGGTCATAAATCTGTGTAAAGGCGTATGTCCTCGTACATATAGATTTGAGTGAAGATACTGTTGAACATGTGGATTCGAGAATTATATAGGTGGATTCAGTAGGTAAGGTTATCGATGGCATGAAAGAATACTTGTACAAGCTGACTATATACTGGATGGTTATCCAGCCACAGGCCAGCCATCATCACATCATCCCCCTATTTATCTACAGACCTCCTAGACTATATACCCATACATGAAGAGAAGAAGAAACAATTCAAGCTTGTATGCCCTCATCTGCCCTAGTAAATACCACTGCCGATCGGTACTACTCAAGTGTGATCTTTCTGTGGATCCAGCATACGGGAAAAGTCCACCACCAGTAATAGTTGGTACAACCTGTGCTGATGCTATTTGTACTGGGCTGAAATCCAATGAGAAGAGAGAAGAGAAAGAAATGTTGAATTGATCTCTGAAATCTCAAGATCTCTATGTCTCCATATCCAAGCCCTGTGCATACTATAGCTTTCATTGTGCAGGCTCAGAGGTGTGAATCAGCATTGCATCAGAAGTCATTAACCAATTCGAATTTCTCGTCATGTATCAAGTGTATGTGATTTGTTGATTATCTAATTTGTGAGTATCCAAGAGAAGATCAAACTTATGATCTCACTCAAATATGCTTAGCTCGCACAAAGTCTGTATCCTCAGTAGTCTTTCACCATCAGTGTACTTCTGTGTAATGCTGACTCTCTGTAAGGGAGCTTGCAGCTTCATTCATGTATGCTAATACATTGTAGGTATCCTGCAGAGGTTCCGCTCAATTCAGAGGAAGACAATTGTTAAGAGCAGTTCAGAGCTTCTGCTGAGATCGTAGGAAGGTGATTGTCAAGTACACTTCGTGTTCCGATTCAGGTGTACTTCCATGTAAACCATAAGATACACTTTTGTGCAAACGATACAGTACACCTCCATGGAAATTGTGATCGTGATCGCCTCCGCTTGATATCCAGATCATAGGTACCGTTATGCAACGAACCATGATCGACTACTCTTCACTTCATTTTTCCATATTCGGTTGCCCTTCAACATTTGCCCTTCGATCTTATATCCTTCTTTGACTCAATCTTTACTTCACCTTCCTTTGACTTGATCTTGATTGCACCTTCCTTTGCATCGGACTTGACTTTACCTCGTCTTCCGGATTCGTTCAGTCTTTCTGTCTTACTTCATCTTTGAGTCTTATTTCGTTTTTGGTTTCCTTGCATCTTTTCGAATTGATGTTGAGCTCAATATTCCGGTATGTATATCAGTCCATCAAGAAAAAGGGGTAATGAGACTTGTAGAATATCTCGTAGTACTCTCTTATTGATTTGTAGAATATCTCAAGGATAGATTGCATGTGTTATTGCAATTTCTCGAAGTAATGTTGGATATTCGTATGACTCCTTGATGATAGGTAGCGAGAAATAATGGGTCGAAAACTAATAATTCACGATGTCCAGTGAGTAAAATGTATCCAATTACAAAAGATACATAGCAGTGTAAAGGCGTACATCTTCGTACAGATAGATATGAGTATAGTTGCAGTTGTACATGTGGCTTAGAGAATAAGATAGGTGGATTCAGTAGGTAAGATTATCAATAGTATGCAAGAGTACTCGCATGAGCTGACTATATACTGGTCGGTTACCTGGCCATAGACCTTCCGCCTTTGCAATCAGTATTCTCTGCCATTGATGAACCAACTCAGATATAGGGTAAATAGCTCAACAATTATTAAAAATACTGATCAAAAGGATGGTTATAATTTTATTCGGTTCAAGTCAGATGATGGATAGAAAACAGCATTTTGAACTATATATAGATACTAAAAGAACTTAGTCATGCAGTTTGAATTTGCAAATATGCCAGCTATATTCCAAGATATTATGAATCAGATCCTGTGAGATCTAATTTATCATGGAGTGGTAGTTTATATAAATATTAAACTGATATATAGTAGGGATAAACAAGACCATATACAATTGACAAGAGATGTTCTTCGTACGAGACAGGAAACACCTGGACCTTATCACCTGACCAGGGTGAATGGTATCAAAAGCGAGTCAGGTTTTTTCAATATGTCATATCAGGACAAGATTATAGCATGGCAGTCGACAATATCTCAATCAAGGATACTCAGTCGTTCCTACGATTTGCCATTGTTTCTGACCCTTTATTAACGACCTTTTACAGAGTTGTAAACCTTTGATGGATTTAATCACACAAACTGGTGAATGGTTGAATTGGGAAGCAAATATATGTTGCTATCAGATCTTCGATTTGTTAATGAATAGTTTTATACAGGTATCAATTGTTTGTCACTTTGATCTTGCACACCCTGTTGTATTTGAGACTGATGCCTGCAACTTCACCATTAGTGCAGTTCTTTGTCTAGTTATCAATAGTTGATTCCACTCTGTGTCATACTATTATCTAAAGATAGACAAGGCAGTAATCAACTATGAGATCTATCACAAGGACATGATAGAAGTATTATCTGTCTTTAAAGAATTGATTTGTAATCATGGGGGTGCAGTTCATCCAATCAGTATAATTACCAATTACAACAATTACGAGTGTTTTACTATCACTATGAGTTTCTATCGGTGTCAAGCCTGTTGGATACAGGAACTGGCCAGTTATAACTTCAAAATAGTCTCCTGACAAGGTAGTGCAAATATAAAAGTATATACTTTATCTAAGCTTTCAGAGTACCACCCTAAGAAGAGTAGAGGTAGTGGTAAATCAAATCAAATCCACCGAATTCATCATAATCCAAGGCCTGATTAGTTGATAACCTCTGAAGAGGAAACAGATATGGTAATAGCAGGGAAGTTACAATGCTAACAAATGATGATTTGTTCTGCAAAGTTGAGGTTTATCCCTGACATCAAGTTCAATTTGTAGTTGTTGGAGGCAGTGGTAGGCACTGCAAACAATAATGCTACATGTCAGGAAGAGTATGTCAGATCAATGGAAGACAAAATCTAGCTCTGATACTTATTTTGAAAATATCGTCCTTTATTTTAAAGGCAGGATGTAGATTCCAAATGATCTGCAGATATGAAAAGAGATACTTGAAGCAGAATATAATTCGAAGGTAACTGGACATATGAAACAAGAAAACACAACTGAGTTGATTTGAATATACTTCTTTTCAGTTGAGATGGTGATATTCATTGGATACTATGTGTATTTATGTTCAAAGTATTATAAGATCCAGTCTGCTCTTCACGCTAGCTATGGACTGCTGCAATCTCAGAACACAGTATACTATCCATGTGACTCAATCTCGATATACTTTATCATCGATATACAATTAAAAGATAGCTGCTCATTGTTATATGATGTCGTTGAGTGATTTACTAAAATTGTCCACTTCATAACATTGATGAATGGCGAGAGGAGGGCAACACACCTCATCTAGATCTTCCTGCAGAAATATTAGCGATCTTATGATCTACTGTCGATCATTGTATCAGACACAGATTCTAGATTCATATCAATATTTTGATCCTCCATATTCAGAATACTTGATATTCAGTTGGATATATCTTTGCGATTTCATGCACAAACTTCTGGTAAAATGGAAAGAGTACACCAAATGTTGGAATGCTACCTTTGCAACAATTGCAATTACAAGCAGAATAACTGGTCAAAGATATTACCAATCGCAGAGAATGTGAATAAAAAATGTCTTACAATTGCAACTGGTATATTACCTTTCATTACAAACTATTTGTTTGATCTTTGAATGAATTGGCCTATAGAAGCAGAAACAAGTAATGCAGCATCAAGAAAGTATGTTCATTGGATGTCCAGTTTGTATGACTTATGTTAAAAGTGGTTAGGGAAAGTGGAAGTATCAATGGAAAAGTAACATGATAGGTGTGCTAAGAAACCTCCAAACCATTCAGTTGGTAATCTAGTTATGTGGAATAGAAATAAGTTCAAGACCAGACAACCATCCAGGAAACTAGATGCGAAGCTATATGATCCTTTTTTGGTTCAAAATGTACTCTCACCTACAGAAATAAAGCTTAGTTTTGGTAACAATCTGCTGGCAGTTCACTCCATTGATGAACCAATCCGGTTTTAGTAAAGCAAATCCTTGCCAAGACATTTACACTCAAACCCCACCAATTTTCATCACAACTGAAATCAAAAATTAGTAAGCAAGTTCTTATCTGATCAGCTCGAATAGTTGTTCATATTGTAGCTATCCTCAAGTAATACAAGATGAATCGAACATCCAGCCAATCGGACAAGAATTCGCATAGTTATTGTTATTCACAATTCTTGAAATTCAGTTCTAACATATAGTCCTATTTCAAAACTTGGGTAAACTTCAGATCGCATCCGCTTCGAATCTCTGTTAGGTTCGATCCGACTTTTACATATCCAGTTTATTGCCAATAAAAATTATTCTCGTATAAGGTATCTAAGCAATAGCATATCCACAATACTTTTCATATGTATCTCATTGATTCCTATCCAACTACAACTGTCTATTTCAGACCTTGACCAAAACTTATTACAAGTAGCAAAGAAAGTCAACTGGATTACGATGTGAAAAGGTATGAGTACAAGATAGGTTACGAGGTAGACAAAATTATAGGCAGCTAGTATAGCAATGAATGAAGGAAAGTGCTGTACATAATTAGATAGGAGGGGTATCCAGATGAAGTAGATTGTACAGAGAAATATTATGAGAACTTTGATAACAAGAGGTTGATAAAAGAGTATCATACGCTGAACTCTCAGATGCCAAAGGATTCAAGGTTAACCTAGTATATTTTTTCCACCAAAGGTTTTTAACGGCTACCAAAATACCTAGGTTATTGAAGTGGTGTGGGATACAAGGGGTCATATATTACCAGATCAAGGAAGAAAGAACAGACTTTGATTTGCGATACAAGATATCATTTTCACAAAAGTAATGAAGAACAGATTAGTATAAACGTTCAGAGGTGAACTCTTCAAAGAGATAGTATTGTACCTGACAGATTGTGAATATCCATGTACCCTGGAAGCGTAGTTATGTACGATCACTTAACCTATTTTCCAGTCGGGATAGCAAAACACCATTACTGCATGTCAATGAATCTCAACAGAATATCACTTGTTTGATCATCATAACTGACAAAATCAAATGAGTAACTATGCAGTTGATCACACTACTGATAAGGAATGAAGGGTAGTTACTGAATTGATACTCTGCTAGCCCATGTCACCAACAATTCGAAGAGAGCTGAAAGAGTATAGATTTGAATGCACCTCAGTTTGCATTATTCCTGATGAGGTCTGTGATGACTATATATATGTAGACTGCTTACAACAATGCCCCTCACAATCGAAAGAATTCCATGTTCCTGATGCATAAGAGATTGGAAAAATACGATTGGTCCAGACTACAGAAGTCGAAAGATTTGATATCAGTCTGGATTCTATTTATTGAAGATGGAGGTCTAAGTATAACGTTACTAAAGATCCTGTAGAGAAGTAGAGAATAGATAATCAAAGGGAGAATATTTGTGTATCAGATAGTTAGGTAAAGAATCTCAGGAAAAAAATATAGATTGAAATAATTGTTAGAGTAAGATGATAGAGATATATAGACTTCGGTAACCTCCAAGGGTAGAAGGGCCAGCTTATTGATGAGGGGAACAAGCCATAACAATATGTGATTCGAAAGTTAAATATCTTTGTATTGAATCTTTAGTTACTTTCACCTCCTGAGTGAATCTTCATAAATTTCATTGCAAGCGAGTGCTAACAGGAGTAAGGATACTACTTGAGCCGGTACAATTTGTAATGATATTCCTGATATTATACAATTGTATGAACTCATGTTATTGCATGAAAATGTAGCTAAGACTTACTCTGATCTCATAAATATGTGAAATGATCTGTCACCTCAATTGACAGAAAATATGAATCAGATCTAATCAGACCCCTTTTCACAATATCAATTAATATAAGTAAGATGCAAATAATACATTTGCCATTTCTACTAAACCTAGTCAAGTGGTATTGAACAAGACAGTGATGGAAGCCCTGATGAAGGAGACTGACATTAGGAGTACAAACATCACTTTGCCTTATGTTCATGTGATGACAGATATTTATTTTGACATAAATAATGCTCATGACAATGGCAGCAATGGGAGTAAAAATGAGTATAATGACATTCACAATATGAAGGATCATACTCGGTGACATTGTGACCTTCAGCTGACCCAAGATCAGGACAAGAACAAGGAGGATAATGACAAGTATCTGAATGAGGATCAGGGCAATGACAAAGAGTTGCAGTCTGAGGATGACTCTGATGAAGTGAGTAGTTGAGAATAGTATTGGCAACGAACTGCTCTAGTGTAAGGAAATTGACGAACCGATTTGATTCGCACGAATCGGATCATCGTTACAGTGTGTCAATTCTATTTCGAATCGAACCGAGATTTAGTCGAACCAAGTTGATTCGAGGTTTGCTACGAACTGTTGCTAAATTGTTGGGTTCGTGCAAACCGGTTTGCGAACCTTACGTGCTAATTATCGTTGTCTCATTTTACTTGTGTGTATGAGTTTTAACTTGCTCGTATAGGCAGAGGCAGCACAGCCTGAGCTCGATCGCGTCCAGCCAGCCGAGAGCCAGCCGAGATCCAGTCCAGCTCCAGCCAGCCGAGA